>CM032625.1:9577092-10132092 GCA_019097785.1 Fraxinus excelsior | reverse complement strand
ATTTGAAATGTAATGGACATAACAAAAGTATATAAATATGATTAAGAGGTTAGGGCTCTCTGTGTTATTATTTTAATTTATTCGGTTTTGTTGATTTGGCGAAATTTGGGGATCGAAAAGAAAATAGAAAATCGTGGTAGGGACAGGTTTCATTGATTACTAGCTTTTCCTCAGCAGATGAATGTCCTCCTGTTCCTTTTCCTACAATTCCGTGATTTGAGAACCCAAAACGTTGGTTCAATATTACAACTCTTAGTTCTCCGTCAGGTACAGTGTTATCTGTGGCAATCCCAAGGGCTAGTATTTGTATAGCTAATATTTTACTGCCAGATATTTTTCAGAAAAAATCAGTTTACTATTTATAAAAGAATTAAACTACTTTGTCTGAATTAATTTGTCCACCTCGTTGACCTAACCTCACATGAGTATGGGACTGACATGGGACTCGCATGAAATATATTTTATAATTATATATTTTATCCTCTTTATAATTATATATTTTATCCGTCCCTGGACATGGAACCCGGCCACGGCCCATACATTGAGGACTAACAAAAAGGGTCCAGTTACGTCATTTTCATGAAAGGATGACCAAAGAGCTGCCTGTAAAGGCTTCTTTCTTTCTATTTCATAAATCGTGGAAACAATTTGGTCCAGTTCTCGAAAAGCTTGCGCCCTTTATTCAGAATTGTGTGTGGGTGAGTGGACATGATAATAAAGATATTTTAGCCTTTTTTTTCTCCATTAAAATGAGATTTTTGAGAAAGATGTGTTTTAATATAGTATTTATTTATTTATTTTTTTTTTTTTGAGAACTAGTCAGAGATGAACGTTTATTGCACGTTAGTTTGAAATATTTTATAGGTGTTGTAAAAGTAATATTTGATACCAATTTGTTTGGAAGATTTGATGAGTCTTAAACGAATTTAAAAAAAAATGAAAATTTAAGAGAAGAAAATTGTACTTTCAAAACTCAACTTCTATGATTCAAATTTTTGTGATGATGAAATACTATAAATAAGCAACATTTTTATACTACATTTGGTACATAAGAATTAATTGATGATACATGAGTAAATATCCATTAAAATTCATAGATACATGGATAGAAATAAATTTATCTATAATAAAATTCATGTACATAAAGATTTATCAAGTCAAGATTTAATAAGTCTAGATTAATGTGAATGTTAATTAATTGAGAATTAATAACACGAAATTCAAACATGACAAGAATTATGTAGTGTTTATTACATATTGAAAAATGAAAAGTAAGATATTATTAAAATAATTGAATTGTAGAAGGATTATAATCGTCCAAAAAATTATTCTCATTTTATATGATATTTATTAACTTGTCTGATTCTTATTTTTTCCAAAATAATTTTTCTATCTTCTTTTCACCTACACATTTTTCATTAATAACATAACACACAAATAAAAAACGTTTCTTTCTTTTTTAACAACACATTCTTCATCAATCCACCATTCCAAAATATATTCTTGAAAAATAATGGAGCTCAAACACCCCCTTAATATATTACAGATATATTCAAGGCAAGGGGCAGCCTGATTCGACATTGTTGTTTACTCTGATCCGGTCGAGGTGGTTTTCGTTTACCAGCACGTAGGTGGTCTAAATTTCTATGACCAAGTCGACTAAACCTTTCTTTGGTCCCAATTATTTCTAAAATACATTTTCATCTCTTATTTTTAATAAAATAATATTACACATAAACCCTAATTTTTTAATCATATATTATCCATCAAAATACTATTTCAAAATTCATTTGGGGCAAAAAAAAAAAAATGGTGCTCAAACATGCACTAAAAAATAAGGAAAAAACTTTAGTTTACGTGTAACATTATTTATAAGAGAATGCATGGTTGAAAATAAATTTTGAAAAAATACATTATTTGATAAATGGAGCCCAAAAAGGGGCTTAATCTAATTCTGTCTTACGCGGTACATCATATATCAAACATGTCATTAATTTAAACAAATGACGAGAAAACATTGAGCTATCATATATTGCAAAAATATTGTTTGAACAAATATTCCAACGTGTCTTTCATTCAAATACTAGTATAAAGTAGTTTTACGAAATAAATGTCCACATTTAGGCTAAGTAAAAAATTAAATGAGTGAAAGTCAAGATAACATTTTTTCTTTACTTATCCTGAGATTAACTCTCATTGTCATATAAGTAATGTACATGTTTACTTTTAAGCAAGATTCTAAAAGACCGTAGACATTGGAAGTAGGGATGACAAAAAAGCTCGGACTCGGCTACAACGAGCCGAGACTCATTTTTTTCTGCCAGGCTCGGCTCGGCTCGGGCCCAAAAAAGCTCGAGCCGAGCCTGAGCTTTTTTCTTTAATTTATAGTACGTATAAACTGCACAAATTTTAAATATTTTAAGTAAAAAATGTAGATTTTATATTAAAAAAACAAAATAATCGAGTAGGCCCGGGCTAGGTTCGGCCTGCGAAGGCTAGGGCCGAGCCTTTTTTTTTTTTACCGGGCTCGGCTCGGCTCGGCACGGCACAAAAAAAGCTCGAGTCGGGCCCGAGCTTTTTTTTCGGCTCGACTCGTTGACATAGCTACTTGGAAGCCAAGCTTACGAGCATTATTCGGGAAATAAAACGTTTTTCAATTTTTAATTATTTTAATTATTGTACACCAATAAACAAATAAAATAGTGTATACCTTGAAAATTTACAGGAATTTCTAATCATATTTTTCAAGTTTCCAACAAAATCATTCAAAATCATAAACATTCCAAATCAATCATGTTTTGTACGTAAACAGAGAAAGTTATGTTCGTTACTGGCTCTGGTAGATTTTTTACTGGACTTATTTCCTTTATAAGTTTTGATAATAATTGAACATTTTGTTGAGCTGAACATCAATAAGAAAGTACCACTTGCCAAAGAAAAATGGTGCACGCCATTTTCTAGCTGGGCGCTGTTGGAAATGGGTATCTAATCCTCAAAATAAGAAATTAATTTTCCTTTAAAGATTAAACTCAAATGCATGGTGGATCTTAGAAAACCATTTGAGATCATTGATGTTTTATTTTGAATCCTCACACATTAGGGTAAGATGATAACCTTGAAGGAACTTTCAATATATTAGGCTCGAGAGAGAAGATGAGAAAAGATGAAATTGAATTATATTCAACTTAATTGAAAGGTTTACATCAGCCATATAAATAGGCAAACATGAAAGAAAGAAAAGGCGCCAAAGCTAACTAACCCAACTAACTAACTAACTAATATTCTAACAAACTAATAACAGAAAAGGGGAAATAACAAAATGGAAAAACGGCAGCATCATCTTGAAGATCTTCGAAGCTTCAGGCTCTCTTGTCTAACATTCCCCCCTCAAGATGTGCTGTGAATGTCTTTGACAGACATTTTGGACAGCAAGGATGTGAGGACTGGAGCTGGAAGAGGCTTGGTGAATATATCTGCAAGCTGATGTTTCGATCTTACTGGGAAAAGTTTAACAGTACCAGAAGTGATTTTGTCGCGGATGAAGTGGCAATCTATTTCTATGTGCTTGGTACGTTCGTGAAAGGTAGGATTATTGGCAATTTGGATTGCTGCCTGACTGTCACAAAACAGCATTGCTGGTGAACTTGCATCTGACTGGAAATCTTTCAATAATTGAATTATCCAAAGAAGCTCACTAATGGTGGCAGCAAGAGCTCGATATTCTGCTTCAGCAGAAGAACGAGACACTGTGGTTTGCCTCTTTGCTTTCCAAGAAACCAGTGAATCGCCAAGAAAAATACAGAAACCGATAGTGGATTTTCTGGTGTCCACACATGATCCCTAATCAGCATCAGAAAAGGCTTTTAACTTGATGGGAGAAGATGAAAATGCTGAAAATATTAATCCCTGACCTGGATTATGTTTTAAGTACCGTAGAAGATGGTGTACAGCTTTGAGGTGTGGCACACGAGGTTGAGATAGGAATTGACTCAATTTGTGTACTGCATAAGTGATGTCAGGTCGAGATATAGTCAAATAGATCAATTTGCCAACTAATCTTCTGTAAGGCGTGGCATCAGGCAGCAGATCTCCTTCATGTAGGCTGAGGCATGCCTTTGGATCCATAGGAGTAGCAACTGGCTTACATTCCAAATAACCCGCATCCTCTAGCAATTGCAAGGTGTAATGCCTTTGGGAAATCACTATGCTGGTTTTAGAACGAGCAACTTCAATACCCAAAAAATACTTTAAGCAACCTAGATCTTTCAGCTTGAAAAGAGAATGTAGAAATGATTTCAAAGAATCAATAATCTATGAATTTGGGCCAGTGATAACAATGTCATCGACATACACGATTAATGCCACAAAATCACGGCCTGAACCTTTTGTGAACAAGGAGTAATCAGCCTTTGACTGAACAAAACCATACTGAACAAGTGCCTGGGAAAATTTAAAATTCCATTGCCGGCTTGCTTGTTTAAGCCCATATATAGACTTCTGCAATCTACAAACCAACTTCCCTTCCTGTTTGGCATCCGTTGGAACATGATACCCAGGAGGAAGGTCCATATATACCTCCTCAAATAAATCCCCATTTAAGAAGGCGTTGTTCACATCGAGCTGAATTAAAACCCAGCCATGACAGGCTGCAAGAGCAAGAAGGACTTTAACTGTTACAATTTTAGCCACCGGAGAGAAGGTATCAAAGTAATCAAGACCCTCTTGTTGAGTGTACCCTTTTGCCACGAGTCGAGCTTTATGTCTTTCAATTGTGCCATCAGATTTGAACTTAATTTTGTAAACCCATCTACACCCCACAGATTGTTTGCCAGACGGAAGGGGTACAACTGACCATGTATGATTTTGCTCCATTGCATCAAGTTCTAACTGCATGGCATCACGCCATTCCTGGGACTTGACAGCCTGATGATAAAAACTTGGCTCCTGATTAGAAGAGATATTCAAAATTAGATTTTTGTGTTCAGGAGACAATTTATGATATGATAGGAAGTGATTAATGTGATGAGGTGATGAAAGGGAAGTGTGGGAATTTCGGGAGACCATGTTGCAGTGGTAGTCTTGGAGGTATTTTGGGGCATGAACAGATCTTTGTGACTTTCTGACATTGGTATTAGAAGTGGCGTGAGAGGCTGACTCAATGTTTGAGTGTTCATCAGTATGTTGGGATTCATGAGGTTCTATTTGGGATGAAAGATGCTGAATTGGGGAAATAGGGTCAACTATAGATGGATTAAGTTCAAAAATATGATGAACTGGTTTTGCTTTATCCTGAGTGGGATTGGGCTGTAAGGGAGAGATTGAAGGATTTGGTAAAATAAGGTCAGAAAAGGGGTCACTGAGATGATCAGAATTGGGAATTGAATGAAAGGGGAATATATTTTCATGGAATACAACATCCCTAGATATGAAGAATTGTTTGGAGGCTACATCAAAAAGTTTATAGCCCTTGATTCCTGGTGGATACCCCAGAAAAACACAGAGTCTGGCCCTTGGCTGGAACTTGTTTCTATGAGAAGATAAGGTGGAAGAAAAGGCCAAACAGCCAAAGACCCTAAGAAGGGAATAGTCTGCAGGCTTATTGTGCAGCAACTCATAGGGGGTTCTATGTTTTAGAAGAGGGGATGGGGTTCTGTTTATAAGGAAAGTGGCAGTCAATACACATTCAGTCCAGAACTCGATTGGAACTCTTGATTGAAAATATAGAGCTCTCGCAACATTTAAAAGGTGATGATGCTTGCGCTCTACTACAGAGTTCTGCTGTGGTCTCTCAACACATCTAAATTGATGCAAAGTGCCTCTTTCTGCCAAGAAATCCGTGAGTGCCAGTTCAGGGGCATTATCTGATCTGAATGCCTTTATTTTTGCATTAAACTGTGTTGCCACCATGTTAAAGAACTTTGGAATAACAGTGTTTACATTTGATTTGTGTCTCAACATATAGATCCACGTGAATCTAGAAGAATCATCAACCAAAGTTAGGAAAAATTTGTAACCAGTGTGTGAAGCAACATGATATGGCCCCCAAATATCAACATGAATAAGCTCAAAAGGGTGATCAGAAACATTATTATTCGATATAAAGGGTAGTTTCCTCTGTTTGGCAAGTGGGCAAATGTAACATGGCAAATTTTTATTGAATCTAGTGACATCACAAAGTAGATGATCTTTCAACCAATCTAATCTTTTGAAAGATAGATGGCTTAATCTATTGTGCCAAACATGCACAGATACATGGTTTACATAAGCATTGGAAATAGAACTTAGAGTTTTAAAGTCAAGAACATATAAATCATGCACACGGTCACCCTTGCCAATCATCTTCCTGGTTTTGAATTCCTGAATAATAAAGTGATCATCAAAGAAGCTAACAGTGAGTTTTGATTCAAGTGTCAAGGCGCTAACAGAGATCAAATTGAATTTGAACTGAGGCACAAACAAGACATCATGCAACACAATATTTGAAGTCAGTTTGACATCACCACACATTTTGACTGATATCTGTGTGTGATTTGGTAAAGTGACACTCGAATTTTCAATGATTCTCATTGAGGTGAATGTTGTTGCAGTAGAACATATATGTTTAGTAGCTCCTGAATCAACTAGCCAAACATCTTTGAGGGATAGAGTTGGTTCTACTGAGATAGAATAGCATTTACCTGAGGTATATGAGTTAAGGCTGCTGTCATGTGTACTATCAGAATTGATGTCTGTACCTGAGGTTAAGTGGCTGGACAAAATTGCCATCAATTGCTGATATTGATTTGAATTTAAATTTTGAACAAAATTACCAACACCTGGTTGTTCTTTCTTATCTTCTTTCTGTTTATCGACAGAGTTGTGAGCTGAAACTGAAAATTGATTGACATTGTTTTGCCCAGATGAATCTCTTGGCCTCATCCTAAAACCGGGAGGGTATCCATGAATTTTGTAGCAGATGTCGATTGAGTGTCCATGAATTTTGCAGTGTGAGCAATAAGCCCTGTCCTTCTTGAAGTTTCTAGCAATCCCATATCTCAGATTATTACCATAATTGATGGATCTAGCCACTGGCCTGTTGTTATCATTAGCTCCATATCTCATATTAGCACCATAATTAGCAGGTCCAGCTGTTGGTCTGCCATTATCAGCCCTCAAGGCAAATGCAACCGCATCATTTGAATTATCCCCAGTGTGAGTGATTTTCCTTTGATTTTCTTCATGTGTTATGAGGGCAAAAATTTTGTTGATTGGAGGTAATGGATCATAGAGTAAAATTTGTCCCCTAACTTGTGAAAACGAATCATTTAATCCCATTAAGAAGGACATTATGTATTCCATCTGATAGTGCCGATTTAGCTCCTTCACTCCATCACAAGTACATTTCCCACAGCTGCAATTGGGACGGTAATTACTCAATTCTTCCCAAATTGTCTTGAGTTTTGTGAAATAAATGCTGACGGTATCATGATTCTGCGACAGATTCATTAATTCCTTCCTCAACTGAAAAATGCGAGGTCCATTTTTCTGCTGGAATCTTTCCTTCAAGTCATTCCAAATTTCATATGCATAGGTTGCATATATAACACTGGCTGATATGTCCTTTGAAATAGAGTTTAGGATCCAAGAGATAACTATATGGTTGTTTCTAGTCCATGAATTAATCAATTCAGCATCAGTGTCGTCAGGCTTGGTTATACTCCCATCAATGAATCCGGTTTTGTTCTTCACTGACAGGGCGATCATCATTGCGCGACTCCAAGAGGCGTAGTTTTCTCCTGTGAGCTGTTGTGATACAAGTATGAGGCCTGGGCTATCAGAATGATGAAGGAAAAAGGGACTTGAAGGTTCATCAATGGTAGGTTTATTCATGTGGGACTGCATTCCAATGATTCCAATGATTCCAATGCTCTGATACCATATTAGGCTCGAGAGAGAAGATGAGAAAAGATGAAATTGAATTATATTCAACTTAATTGAAAGGTTTACATCAGCCATATAAATAGGCAAACATGGAAGAAAGAGAGGGCGCCAAAGCTAACTAACCCAACTAACTAACTAACTAATATTCTAACAAACTAATAACAGAAAAAGGGAAAATAACAAAATGGAAAAATGGCAGCATCATCTTGAATATCTTCGAAGCTTCAGGCTCTCTTGTCTAACAGCTATGTTAAAGCAATATATCAAACTAATCTTCCCAAAGATTGCAACTCTTCAAAGACAAAAAACTAAACACATCTTTGTTTAAATGCTTGCTCCAGTCCCAGTATCTTAGAAGACTATAAATTACCAATCATTCTCCCTGACCGAACTATCAAATAATGTTTACACACAATCACGTTTATGAAACTTAGTTGGCCGAACACAATAGCTTCCAATAAAGGAACTATCAGTTGAAAAAAATGGAATTTCAGCTTCCACAAATGAAAATATAGCTATGGCTTCCGGAATTAGTAAACCAATTTAGAACCCATGAAAGAAATTACCTTTCTCTACCAATATAGAGGAGGGTCAGTGCAGCTTCGCAAGAAATGGTTGATAAAAATAGCTTCGTTGTCGAATAATGCGGTCGACTTTCCTATTCACCAGATTTTGGAGTTGCCCGCCGTTCGATTCACCGGATTTTGGCCGGAGATAGATGGGAGAAGAAGTGGGGGGAATCGAGAGAAAATTTGGGGGGAAATGGTGTGAGTAGGCTTTGACTTTCCCAGGGCCTTTCCCGGTTTTTGTTTCATTAAATGTCTTTTTCAATTTTTTTTAAAATGTTGCCACGTCATTACATTTCAAAATCCTGTAAGAATTCTGTGTTTGCATTCTGTACCCATAGCTTTATTGTTTCTTCAGTCTTGTTCCCAAATACTTGAAAAAATTTGATCTAACAAAGTCCATCCATCCATGCGCGCGCACACACAAAAGATAGTCTATACTTAACCAATCAATAATTCAAACTAGTTATATATATCACTCGCACGTTCAATAAGCTAGATTAGACGGCACTTAATAGTATTAGAACCAAAATATTACAAAATGCTATCCATTTCAGTCTAATACATCATGCTAAACATACACAATATCATCCTTGCTCAAAAGCCAGAACGTGAAATTCAAATTTCAGACAATTGCTTAAGATTCATGGGATATACTTCGGATTTGAAGTTTGAAGCATAAGCCTTGTTTGCAATAACACGATTTACAGCTTCTGTTGGATGTAATCCATCAAAAAATATGTGTGTGCTTCTGTTAGTGCAAATGGATCCTCCTCTCTTGCACAGAATTCCAGTTCCACCATCATTTATTGTAGCCACTTCACAACAAGAGGTTCTTGTATTGTTAAAACCTGTATTGGGAAACATATGTAATCAATAAATTTGAAGGGTGATAACATTGATTTGCATTAAATGAACTATCACCGTCAAATAAAGATTTTTTTTTTATAGGATGTGTACTTATAAGTAATCTTTTTAAGCTCGGTCAAACAATGCTCTAGCCTGTAAAATGTGCCTGAACAAGAACATGTGTGAGCATTTACTGATCTAGGCACGATAAAACTATCAATTTCTTAAGGGAATTTTGGACTACTGTACTCCATTGGATACAAACAAGATTTTTTAAAACTTCATTTTCTGCTTTAATTTGTCTGAGTGCTTATCGCATGTCAAACATGCATAAAAACTTTTCACAAATACTGAATATGCAAATATTATCTGTTATTTTATATTTTCTGTTTCGATACTACTTTAGCTATCATTAAAATATAAAATTATAGTGACATATAATGTTTAGTTGTGCTTAAAGCGGGTAGCTTAAAAGCTACGAACTTTCATAAATAAGCAGCTTTGAAAATACTTTTAAGCACATGCAAACGTGCTAATTTCCTAGATAACTTGATCTCAATTCATAGGGAAAAAATAATGAACAGTGCTTGGTGTACATGGACCAGTTTCACAGGTCCCTGTCAGGCAATACACACAGGTGGGGCCTGCGCTATATATATATTTTTAATACATGTGGAGCCCACCCCTTTGTGTGTGAACAATTTTCCCAGTGACGAAGAATTATTCAAAAATAATTAATAAGATGCAAAAGACATACCTTTAGAGGCAGGATCTCTTATGATATCCCTAATAACTTTGTATGAATTGACCAAAACAAGAACTGAATCAGGCATTTGTGTTCTTACAGCAACCACCAACGTCTTCAAGCGCACATTGAAAAGATGTACGGCTCGATTTAAACTTTGTACACAACCATGGCAAGTCGGAAACCTAGCCGTAGCCATTGGACTGCAGCCATTGGGATTGATTGACATGAGAGCAAACTTTCGAGCGCCCAAATTATACAACCTCTGCATTGACATTAATTACTACATTAAATTTTAACAGATTTTGATAAATTTTAATGGAACCAAACTGGGCCTCGCCTCGTATGCATGCTCATTAAAGAGAATTCAAAAGCACCTTGAGTTGGTGAGTCAATGTAGTGGTCAAATTTGCAGTGAATTCTTCAAGACTGACATTGCTGTTGACCAAACCCATAAAATAATTCAGCGAGTAGTCATTTCCACCACTTCCCACCACGAACAAGAATTTAGGCAGTGATTCTCGGCTTTTACTACACAGCTGCACCTCCAAATCTGGCAAAGTCACAGCCTCGAAATTTCTGATTTGTGCATCTAAACTCATTAAATTGCCCTGCAATGCAATAATTGTGCTTATAAGTTGCAGAAATATTTATGGTGCTTGTTGCCTGTTGGTTGATAAAAATCTCAGAAATTTGTCAGTGTTGACTTCAATAGTAAAAGGTATTGGACCATTGGTTTCCAACTTATATTACTCAAGTTAGCAATTCGGTCGACAACCTTAGGCGCTCGACCTGTAATTTGAAGTTTTGAGTTTCGTCTGTTGTCTAGAATATTTTAAGTTGAGAGCATGTTTAATGAGTTGTGAGATGATGATTTAATAGAAGTTTGAAAGATTTCCAAATTAATTTTGAGACTATATATTGAAGGCTATCTCTCTTTCTTAAATAAGTTAGTCGTCAATCTTTATCTATATAGTTGTATCATTAGTCATCGACAACAGAAAATATCTATATCTCCTACTATTTGCTACGCATCTTAACTTGTTTAACTTTTTGAAGAACCATGTATGTGTTTGGACAAGTATTGGAGTTGGAGAAGAAACACAACAAAATATTGCAGCAATGAGATGAACAAAAATATGATCAAACTTAATAAAATGAACACCGAAAGCCTAAACGTGTGATCGCTGTTCTCAAACTAAATTTATCCCCTCTCCGGATTGATTAAGATGCTTAAAGGTTTCCGGCAAACGGCTTGTAGGAAATCAAGCCTTGTTACAAAATTACTCCAAAGCACAAGATGTAATTCTACTCAAACTTGAAAACATAAGAGGAAAATTGAATAAAAAAAGAATCGATTTTTTATTGCTTTGGAATGATTTATCTTAAATAATATTTTCTCAACATCTTTCAAATGATCTAAGATCATCTACTAATAGCTCTCAGAAGTATGACGCGAATGGTGCAAAAAATTAATGAAAAGTCATCGAATTCAAAACCACAACTGCTATAAAACATATAAAATGACCAAAATTATACTCTATACGACCGCATAGAGCAAATCTATGCGGTCACATAAAAGAGCTTGATACAGGGATTTTAATCCCTGTTCATGGCCCTTTAGCCTATGCGGTCGCATAGACCTAGAATTTGGCCTCTACCACTCTTTTATTATTTCAAACTCAATTTATTCATTTTGAACAACTATTTCCAACCGTATGTTCGGGCATATTTGATAAGTACTCTCTTTAGTTCTTTAATAGTTGGTGTTGTCTAATACTCTTTACCATATATTTGCATAAACAAAGGAAAAATAACTCAAAAAAAAATGTTTCTTACTGCAATTGCACCAGTATCATCCAGTATGCCGGAGCCACCCGAGGCAAAATTCACACCATAAACAATTTTTTTACCCTTAGTTGATGGATCAGTGAATGGGGGAATGTAAGTTGGAATCCCCAAATGCTCCCCAAGAAGGTCAACAACATTTTTACCATTGGTAAATCTTCCAGAAGGGCCAAATGGGAAATCTATTCCGTAGGGTAGATAATCAACCTTGGCTATGGCGTTTTTGATGAAATTATTGTTGCCATTGTCAACTAAGGAACTCCCAAAAACAAACATTCCTTTGATTTTAGGCTCATGTTTTTCTCTATCTAAAGTGGAAGAATTACATGGGAGAAGGAAAAGAATGAGAGAGAGACAAAAGAATGGAAGATTTTGGGGTCTTGTTTGAGACATTGGGGTGGGGAGAATCGCTGGTAGTTTTCTTGTAGAAACTGGATACGACGACAAAGTGACTATAATGTGGGTGACATTCCTTTTATAGAAAGAAAGAAAGTGAGTACAGTATTTCTTTTATAATATAATAACTAGTTAGATGCATTTGCGATGTACGCGCCATAATATAATTGGCTACATGACAATGCAAATATTAAAAAAAATTAGTGGAAATTGTAAGAAATGTCCACTTTCCTCTAGCCACTTCCAAAAATGGCAACTTTCAAAAATCCTTGCAAAAATGGCCATTTTGGTATATTTTAGACCAAAATACCCGTGATCAACAATTTATGATTCCATTCAAGGACAATAAAATGAACATTTTTGCAAAAAAAAAAATATTGGCTGATGAAATCTTGACACATAACATGCTCCATTTATTGCAAATGACAAGATGTCAAATCACAATTAATGTTATTTTTTGCATTGACACAGAAATGTCGAGAACGACATTTTAAGTGTAGAGAAATGTCATGTTTGGAATGAAATGTCCTTCTAGACATTTAATATGTCGAGAATGACTTTTTGAAATGTCGAGAACATTTCATATTGTGATTTGACGTGCGTACTTTTGAAATATAAAATGAGATTCAAATGTCGAGAATGACATTTTAAATGTCGAAAACGTTTAATATTGTGAATTGACGTGTGTACTTTTGAAATATAAAACATGATTCAAATGTCGAGAATGACATTTGAAATGTCGAGAATACGTAGAGATTCAAATGTCCTTTTTTTGCATTAAGGGCATAATAGACAGTTTAGTATTAAATTTGAAAATTGGACACTTTTCAACTCACACCCTTAATTATGGCTATTCGTGAAAATATCCCAAAATTTTTTTGTCTTAAGTATTAGTTACATTAAACTTAAAACACTTAAAATGATGATAGGTGACAAAAAAATATTAAAAGATTTGATTCAAAGCTTATTTTCTAGACTTTGTGTTTGAAGGTCTCTCTATTCTTTTTAAAAAAGACGGGGCATAGTTGATTAGGTGTTGATACCCTGTTAAATGGATAATAAAATTCAATCTATCCCTCTTTTTTCTACCTATTGAGGTAAGACATTATTTTCCTTCATATCGTGTTCATAGAATCTCCAATTAGATTTATTAGTTGCTCCAGTATTTAATTTTTTTACCAATACCCTATGCAAGATGTATGTAGTCAAAGCTAATTAATTAATGATAATACAGTGCAGAATTTAGGACAAATCAAGAGTTTCTATCAGGATTAAACCCACAATACAACGAAAACTTCCATCATAGAGCCAAAAAGAATGACAAACGATCACCTAACTTTATGAATTCCGTCGAATACCTTTTGATCATGTTCTAATGATAATGTACATTAAATCCATTTAAAAAAAAAACCAAAGCAATCCACTTCGTAGAAAATGTTTGTCTATCAGCATTGCATGATGTAGGATAATTCTTCTAAAAATCATTGAATTCCTTCAATATCCATTTTGACGCCATAAATTTACCATTTTTAACCGCTGAAATTGAAGAAAAATGAAATTGGGAGAAATTGGTGTGAGTATGAGGGTTGAGGATGTGTTAGAAAAGAAAAATTAATGATTATGATTTTATGTTTAATAATTTATCCATTTTGACGCCATAAATTTATCATTTTTAATTGTAGAAACTGAAGAAAAATAAAATTGAGAGAAATTAGTGTGAGTATGCAGGTTGAGGGTGAGGTAGAAGAGAAAAAATAATGATTATGATTTTATGTTTAATAATTTAAGATAATTTTATATTTAAACTTAATCGACAATATATTTATTATTAACCACATTTTAAGTTTTTTAAAAAAAAAATTAAATTGATCAAACTGAATATTTATATCGCGAAATATCCAATAAAACAAAAAATTGTAGAAAAATGAAGGTCGAGAAAAGAACATTGAAATGAGGTTGAGATTGAAAAAAGATATAAGCAATCATGACTTTTACGTTCACAATTAATGTAAAATTATTTTTTATATTTAAAATCTATCGATCATATATTTATCATGACCGCACTTCAACATTTCCAATAAATTTTAAATTGCTTAAAATGAATATTCGTAACTTAAAATAGTGAACCAAACGTTAAAAAAATGGCTTAGACTTAGCCGAACCGTAAAATACAGAATAAAAAAAAAGGGCTTAGCCGGGGCCGAGTCATCGGCTTATGAAAAGTAATAGACAAAGAAAAATTGTAGGAAAATAAATTTCGAAAAAAGGACATTGGAATGAGGTTGAGATTGAAAAGAGATATAAACAATCACGATCTTACATTCCACAATTAATGTAAAATTATTTTTATATTTAAAATCTATCGATCATATATTTATCATAGCCGAACTTCAACATTTCCAACCAATTTTAAATCGCTTAAAACGAATATTCGTAACTTGAAATACTGAACCAAAAGTTAAAAAAAAAAAAAAAAAAGGATTTATCAAAGCCACTCCTACTCCTGCTCTTTTAGAAGTTTTCGATCCATCAAAGTATAAAACCCATGGTTTTAATTCGAATGAATCAACCTCAAGTTCTATTTCGTTAGGCACATCAAGGCATGGATGGTCGGCCAGAAAATTAGCCAAGGCCTGATTTTTAACTGCCTTTTGGGGCACATACTTTATTTCGAATTCCGACAGTGCTAAAGTCCAAAGACCCACCCGTTGGTGTAAAATAGGGCGAGAAAACATGTATTTGAATAAATTGACTTTGGAAATTAGATAGACTGTCACAGACCGTAAATATGCCCTTAATTTTGTACGTGTGAAGTATAATGCGAGACACAACTTCTCGATAGCAGAATAATTACATTCACATTTGGTTAACCGTCTACTTAAATAATAAATCGCTCTTTCTTCACCAACTTGGTCTTCTTGTGCGACCATCCCCGCTATCGATTCTCGTTCAGCCGACACGTACAATTTCATCGGCCGCCCTTGGATTGGTGACACCAACACTGGTGGGCTTGTTAAGTATGTTTTCAGGCTTTCAAAAGTCTTTTGATGTTCTTCTTTCCAGACGAATTCGTCTTGATTTTTCAGCTTTAGGAGAAGCGAAAACGCTTTCGTTCGCCCTGCACAATTAGATATAAAGCGTCTTAGAAAATTGATTTGGTCTAAAAACCTTTGCAGCTCCTTTTTATTGCTAGGAGCCTTAGCTTCTAAAATGGCCTTCGCTTTATTCTTATCAAGTTCAATCCCTCTTTTATGTACCAGGAATCCAAGGAAATTTCTTGCATTCACGCCAAACGCGCATTTCAAAGGGTTCAATCTTAGTTTATGCTGCCTCATTCGTTCAAATGAACATCGCAATTGTTCAAAATGGTCTTCTTCTTTAACAGATTTGACCACTATATCATCTACATAAACTTCCACAAATTTGCCTATCATGTCGTGAAAAATTAGATTCATTGCTCTTTGATACGTTGCCCTTGCATTTTTTAGCCCAAACGACATTACTACCCATTCGAAGCATCCTAAAGACCCAGGGCATCTAAAGGCGGTTTTGTGTACATCTTCGTCAGCTATGTAGATTTGATTGTATCCTGAATACCCGTCCATAAAAGAGTACATCACATGCCCTGCAGTGGAGTCTACCAAAGAATCTACCGTGGGCATTGGATATTCGTCTTTGGGCGTAGCCAAGTTCAAATTTCTGAAATCTATGCATACCCTCAACTTGCCATTCTTTTTTAATACTGGCACTATGTTAGATAACAATTCCACATATCTGGTTGTTCTAATAAATCCTGCTTTTAATAATCGCTCTATTTCCTTTTTGATCTCCGGTAGTATATTGGGAGCGAAACGCCTAGGAGGTTGCTTATGAGGCTTAAAATCTGATTTGGTCGTCAACCTATGTTCTACTAAGTTTTTATCCAAACCAGGCATATGTTCATACTCCCAAGCAAAACAATCCTTATATTCTTTTAATAAAGCGATTAATCTAGTACTAACCTCATGAGGGAACATCTGGCTGACAAAAGTTGGGCGATCCTCTCCTTCTTCACCAATGTTAACCTTGACCAAGGGGTCTTGAGCTTGTGCATATCCTGACTTGAGGATCTTCGTCGCTTCATCATCCACATCGCTCAGAGGGTTTTTCTCTTCCAGACAATCCACTTTATGAACTTCCCAATCCAAGCTCTGCTCCATCTCGGACACCATTAATTTGTCCCTCAACATCTTTAACGCCGCTTCTTCTTTCTTCATACATTTACATTCTTTATTGAAAGCCATCAACTTGGCTTTGAAGGCCTGAATTTCGGCCTCTTGTTTTTGTTGTTGAAAACTCATTTAAGGTTGTTTGGCTTCTTTTTTGCCAATTACTGGCTCTTCCAAGGCCACTATGTTTGGCCTCATTTGATTAAACATTTCAGTGAGTGATTCTATTGAGAAAGGCTCTTCGCTTCGGGCAGTAATTTGAGTTTCTTCCCCATCTTGAACCACTCTGACAGGCCCATAATTCCCTTCATACATGAACCTCTCTACTGAATTTGCTTCCGCCACAAAGGGTCTATGATCTGTTTGCACCACCTCTGCTTCCCCTTTGTCGTTCCAAAAGACTAAACATTGATGGAGTGATGAGGGAATACATCGACTGCCATGGATCCAGTCTCTTCCTAGCAGCACGTTGTAGCTGGTAAGACCGTCTATCACGAAGAAAACAGTAGTCCTAGTGGTTGTCCCTACAGTTATATCCAATGGCATAACTCCTTTTGCTGAAGTTGCCCCGCCGTTAAAACTTGTAAGAATGACTTCTGTTGGGATCATGTCGCTCTCTGTCTTAGCAAATTTCCTCATCATCCTAGCTTGAATGGTGTTTATAGCCGCTCCATTGTCAATAAGTACTTTTACTACTGGTACACCATTAACCAAGGCTTTGACGTACAGTGGTCTTAAGTGTTTGGTTAACCTCATAGCTGGTTTGTTGAAGATGACTTTTTCAGCAGCGTCTATTTCCACTTCCTGCCTATTTTCTGGCGGGCTATCTTTTGGTGATAGATCGACGTGCAGCATATCGGACTGAGCCTTCTTTCCTTGGGTTTCTTCCTTCTCCTTTTCCAATACTTCTTCCTCAGTTACCCAATTCGTAGGAGGAGGCATTATTCTAGGGGGTGATCCATATTTTTCAGAGCGAGGTACCCTCTTTTTCCTTTTTGGCGTCCCATACAACACATAGAAATCAAACGGTCGGCCAGATGGTTCTCCCAACAGATCCACTTCGCGGACTCCTTCTTGGTGCAGTTGTTTCAACAGGGTGTTGCATGACACTCCTATTTTCCGTCTCTCTGCTTCTAAATCAATTTCTTCTTCAACATCTGTCATACCATCGTCCTCTCCATCATCACACATTTCTCTGGATGTTTGGCCTTCATCGCAAACTAGCATACAAGTTTCTTCCTCATTATCCTCTTTTTCTTTGCTTTTGAATTCGTCGGCCAACAAGTAGTTGTTAGCCAGGACATGAGGTAATGTGCCAAACTGGATAGTTAGAGGTTGGTCAGGATCATCTTCATCTTTCCTGTCTCGCTCGAACTTCGATCTCCCAGACGAGCTTTCCGGCAATTCTCCCATTGATTCGCCAGTGCCTGTTTCTTCACTATCTTCAAAAGCATTTTCGTTGGCTATTCTGAGCGTTTTGGGCGTTCTAGGGCGTGATTCTCCTTGCTGTTGCCTCATCATCCGCCCGTAATTACGTTGGTAACGCCTTTGTTGTGTTCTAGTCATTTCATTGAATGGCACTACCCTTCCTGCATAGTTCTGGAACGAATGTCATACATTAGGCTGGCGAGGCTGCGGCCTAAATGTTCTTCTTTGACTAGCCGATCCAAACCCCCTTTCTCTAGGTAATCCTCCGTACAACGGCATCCTTCG
Organism: Fraxinus excelsior; assembly: GCA_019097785.1. Classification (NCBI taxonomy): domain Eukaryota; kingdom Viridiplantae; phylum Streptophyta; class Magnoliopsida; order Lamiales; family Oleaceae; genus Fraxinus; species Fraxinus excelsior. The sequence goes on along the minus strand of CM032625.1, from coordinate 10,113,847 downwards.
CCCCCTGACAGGCTGAGCGACTGGCATAAAATCAGGGCGATGGTGGAATGGCCGCGTCATTGATGACCCTGTATTTGCTTTCAACTCGTGCTTACACCTGTCGCACAGAACATCTTCGCCCTGTTTGGGCTCCTTCCCTTTGATGCGTTCAAAAACGCTGGGAGGTGGTTTGGATTCTTCTTCTTCGTCATCAATCACCAGTTTAAACCTTGGCAATTTGTTTTTCAAACCAGTTGTTATCATATTCATTGCCAGTGGCCGTGGGAAAGGACCTTCATCCACCGCCATCTTTTTCTTTTCTTCGAACGTAATTCGTCCTGATTCAATAGCGTCCTGCAACACATGGCGAAAAACCATACAATAATTAGTCGCGTGTGACCATGCATTATGCCATTTACAGTATTTTTTACCCTTAATTTGTTCAGGGTCTGGCAATTTGTGTTTGTCGCTCAACCTTATCTGCTTATCCTTATATAATTTGTCGAATATAAGGTCAGCTTTGGTTACGTCGAACGAGAACGTTAGCGCCTTTCTGTTTTCACCCTTTGCAAGTTCATCTTTGCCTACTATTTTTGGCTTAACTAGTATGGGACAAGTGTATGCTTCTCCCTTTACTAACTCAGCCAAACATATTTCTGTTTGGTCATAATAACCATCATCGACAGTATGAACGTTGAAATTCGGATATTTGTAATAAGTCTCTTTACTGGAATTTTTCATCTGTTCTTCTTCTCTTACCAGTCGCTCATACCTAACGACGTTTGCACTAAGTTGGAACAAATCTGGGAATTCCCTATCCTGGAATTTTTTCTTTAAATCAAAGCTTAAACAACTTTGTGCGATTTTAACAAATTCCTTTTCTGGCAAAGGCACAAAGCATTTACTCCTGGCCGTTTTGAACCTTTGTAGGAAATTTTCTGCCCATTCGTTAGGCAACTGACGTAAATTCGCCAAATCGGCCAGTGTAACCTCAGACTCAGTTTTATAGAATTGAGCATGGAATAATTGCTCCATTTGCTGCCAAGTTTGGACAGAGTTTGCTGGCAAATTAATAAACCAAGAAAAAGCTACCCCTGTTAAAGAACTTGGGAATAACCTCAACTTATGATATTCATTCACCTCACCACTTTGCAACGTAAATCGCCCTACATGTTCTAGCGTAGACACTTCTCCTAGACCAGTAAATAGTGAGAATTCCGGTACTTTGTACCCTCTAGGCCATGGATATGCCTGATCTATCCAATCAGGGTATGGCTTGGTATAAATTGGCCTAATCACCGGGCGTACCCCAACTGCTATTTGATCTTGCACTATTTCCATAATTTGGTTTCTTAGCACGGCGTTAGGGTCATATGGGTTTCCAATTAGTTGGTTTACTGGCTGATTCGTGGGAGGCCTGGTAGTTTGCCCCTGATTGGCGATAAAAGTGTCATTATTCGGGCTATTATGATTGTTAAATTGAGTGTTTAGACCTTCATTCATACGTAAACCATTCTGTCCGTTGTTCGGGACATTATCTCTCACGTTTGTATTACCCCCCAGGTTGGACGTAGTGTTATTATTACTCAAATTCAAGGTCCCGTTTCCCCCTAGGTTCGACGTAGAAGGGCCAAAAGGTGGCTCTAGATTTGGGCCAGAGTTTACACCAAGAGAATTGTATGGCGAAGTATGCCCCACGATAGTCCTAGACTGGAAGTGGTTATCTATAGGCATAACATGTTGACACATTTGGCTTACCAACTTATTCATGATTTCATTCAACGTATTCAGTTGTTTAGCCATATTATCAAAATGCCTATTCTCGTTTTGGGTAAACTTCTCCATATTATGAATGCTGCGTAAATTTACCTGTTCAACGACATCCTGCGTGAGTTCTCCCAGCAATGCACGCATTGTGCGAGGGCTCAATTCTGTCATTGGTTCGTAGCGGCTGTGACTGCTTTGACTTTGTCCATCTGTCTGTGGGGAATGTTGTTGCTCCTCGTATCGCTCGACCACAGACTGGACTACTCCTTGACTTGCTGGTTCCTTATCGGAATTTTTATGAGGCATGATATCTTTTCTCTTTTTGTATCTTCACTTACAAAACACCAACTGTCCCACCGGGCGTGCCAAATTGTTTTCGCGCGTTTTTGCAACCCGCCAACAATTACGAGAAAAAGGGGTCAGACGATTGTGTAAGGAACAGACCTCTTGAGACAAAGTCCCAAAAAGGGGTGCGTTTACTAGTGAAGAGCTACAACTGGAAAATAGATAAAACGCCTCCAAGGGGCGCAAGCACACGAGTACTGAGAAATGATTAAATTTAAGCTAAGGAAATAAAAGTTACATATCTCTTGTCGAGAGTTTTTTGATTCGGGCTTGTTTCTACAACATTACTTCATTTTATACTTCTTGAGCATCTTTTGGTTATCGAAACTGCTCGGACTTGCTCCATTACCTTCGTAACCGTCCACTCTTTTAGTGAGAAACCGCTTGTTTGGGGAGTAGTTGCTTAGTAACTGTTGCCACTACCCTTGCTGTTCCTGGATCGTGGGATCGTGCCGGGTTCACTCGCCAACCGCTTCCATAATTGTTAAGTTGGATAAACTATACCCTTTAGACTTGTCTGACTCTGGGCGATTTGAGGTTCTGGGCGACAATGAGGCTGTCGTCCTGGGCGATTGCCCAGTGCTACATTCGTTCAGCCTCTGGGCGTCCCACAGTTTTGGGCGATGGTATTCCTTTGCTCTTGAGCTTCCAATATTCAGGCCTTTTCACAGGCTTCCAGTTTGGGCTTTTCTTCTTGGGACTTTTAATTGACTTCCATTGGGTCTTCATCCTGGATTTCTCAATTGGACTTTCCTTTGATTTTGGGCTGCATTTTAGTGTGTCAACAATAACATAAATGGACAATGAGAAATTTGTCATCCACGTGATATTTCAAAATATTATTTACCATTATGATAAATTAGTATGGTAAACTAACACATGAATATATAGTGCTTTTGTGAAATTAAATTAAGTTATGATCCCTTGAAATAGGTATTTAAAAAGTAAGTTTAACCAACTTAAATTACCACTTGATATTTGTGTAAATATACACATAATATGAAATTTCAATATTTTCATATGCTTGGTTTCATAAAGAAAACCATTAACATTAAGTGATGGACTCTTCAAGAAAATATGGAAAAAGAATGAATTTTCTACCACTAACCAATTTTTTTTTTAAAATTAATAATTTTGTTAATAAACAAAAAGGACAATAGATAAAAGTTCATAAACAACGTAATATTTACCCGTAATTTTCAATATGTAATTGCTAATGGGACCCGAAAAATATATGGGACCCGAAAAATGTCATCTTCCTTATTCAAATATAATGGTTGTGCTACATGTACATTACAATTTACAAATTAGTTAATCAACAGATGATTTAATGAGATTTGATTGAATTAAAATCTCTTCATTCAAAAAATAAAAAATCCTCCCTACTTTCTTTTGGGCATCTCATCATATGTAAAAGATTATGTAAATGCTGATGTACAACAAGTATTTCCCTAAACATAATAGATAAATCGTAATACCTAAAGCAGAAGGTCTTCACTTTTTTCCTTTTATTTCATTCTATTTCTAAGAAAATAATAATAATTATTGGCACAAGTAAAACAATAATGTAATTGCATGCTTAGGTTATGTTTCTTCGATAATAACATCATAAATATTTAATAGGTATGAAGTCGTTATTTAGGAATAATACAATATTTTGCTAAATATTGATATAATATAAATGGCGGTTCTTCATGAACGTAATTATTATTTTAGAATACTAATAAATATAAAATTTTACTTTTTTCGAGAATAATGATACGATATTCTTCTAGAATGTACATATCACAATAAGTTATGCCTCATCATTCATTAAGAGGATTAACTAAATATTTTTATAGAATATCGATTTAAATAAAATTATGAACTTAGCAATATTCTAGTTTAGTGATTCATATAAAAAAAAAAAAAAAAAAATTGCCTTTTTAGGAACTACAAAATAATATTCTTCTAGAATTTCTATTCTTATAAATTATATATAAAAACTGATTTAATTTTATGTAATAACACAATATATTTCCTAAATATTGATACTTATACATGCATACAATTTTACGAACAAGAATATGAGTATTTTCGAGCCACAATTTCTACTAGAGAATTAAGATACGTAAAGTTTATATTTCTACGTGAGAATTAACAAAATATTCTTTCAGTATATTGTTTTAATAGATTAATAAAATCAATTTTACTAAGAGCGCCTTAGCCTTATTCATAACAGAGAGCGTTTTCAAATTTAGAAAGTCAAAATTTTTATACATTCAAACAATGCTTTACATTTTGATTCTTTATTTTACTTTTCTCAATAAATATTTATTGATTTATGCTCATATTTTTTTAACATAAATTTTTATATATTAATTAATAACAATCAATTTAATTGTGGTTTGAATAATTTAAGAAGTGGAGTATTGAAATCTGCGACTTATTAAATGTAATTATTGTACATTAAGAATATATAGTGAGTTTGACTTTTCAAATTTGGATAACCAAACGTACTATCTAGTTTAAAAAGTTAAATATATAGTCTCTTAAAGCTTATTTTTAAGTATTAGAGTATCTCAAATGGTCTCTTTAAAAATAAGATCATCTCTGTTTTAAAGCGTAAACTTTAAAATTATGTTATAAGAGACTTTTTAAATTAACATTTTAAAATAAAGATTGTGTTTGATTATCCGAATTTGGAGAGTCAAACTCACTCTATATAATCGAATGCATTCAAAGTATTTCAATTTTCAATTAAAAAAATAATATAATAATTTGGAGGGAAACTAGTGAAATAAAAGATACGGAAAATAAAAATATTTTTTCGAAATAGTAAAATTAAGTGTTAAAGATAAAGAGCATGTTGAAGTACTCAAATACTTTAAATAATTAAAGCTTCGCACTAAAAACGTGTTACGAAACTAAGAGATGATAAGAATAAGAGAAATTGTTGGTTTAAAGTGCTCGCTTAGCTGAAATGAGAATTGTTGGTTCATAGTTATTAATGAGGATTATCTTGAATTGTTGGTTCGTAAAACGAGAAATTAAAATCAAATCATTTAAGAAAATAAGGATTATCTTGATAAATTAAAATAAATCGATGAATTAATGATTTATTAATTTTTTGACGATTTATTTTTTTTAGCTAAATTGATAGATTTTCTTTCATTCAAAAGCTATTAATTGATAGATGTTTAAATGTACAGTTGAGTGAAAACTCTACTCTTTTATCTTATTTTCAATGTTTGCCTGACTTGATAATACCTCATATGGAATTTTTTTTTTTTTTAAATAAAGATAATTGGCATAGTACTCCTCAATGTTTGCCTGACTTGATATTACCTCATAACATGTCATTTTTACACAAAATTCCCTGAATCATCCAAACGTTGCAGAATACAACAATTTCGTACTTTTTTCGTGTAACATTGTAAAATAATGAATTTACCTTTCTCATTAAATTTTTTAAAAAAAGAAGAAAAAACATTAAAGAACTAATTGCAGTTGTAACCCTAATTTTTTTCAAAAAGTGCAAACGAGATTACAAAAATTTAAAGCACCACCCACCTAAAAAAACTCGAACCATGCTATGTCTACATGAAATTTTGCCAGAATGATTTACAGGGAAATGCTTGACGTTATTCTATTGGACATTGGCAAGAAAAAAAAATCCAATCACACAAACGCTCCATGCGCAGGACTTGTACCCCTCCCATACAAAATTCCCCTATACAAGGGGAATAACTCTAAAAACTAACATGTTGGAACAGTAGGACGGAAGAATCAAGTACCCACGGATTCTTGGGTGCACTACATGAATTTTGCAACTTGTACAGGACCAACTGGCACATCCGTACCTACATTGAAGCACCAATAGCTTGATTATAGTGAATTATGCTGATCATAAGTCTTAATGGCAACTCTTGGCCTACCAAAGTTCTCATTTGTTTGGTGGTCCTCTAATGGATAGGTTTTCGCAGCTACCATTCCTCCGATTAGTGTAATATATTTGAGCCCATGTTTCGTGGCCTTTTTTTTGAAAAAAAAATTGTTTTGAATATTGAATTTTTGGAGAATGTGAAAATTTGGATTTACATGTAAAATATTTTATTGTGTGAATATGTTGTTGAAAATGAGTATGCAGAAAAAAGAATTTTGAAAGAATGAAAGACAAACAAGGACCGGAGAATGTGTGCAATTATGGTAATCTCCATGCAAGAATAACGAAAAATTCAAGAACTTTGATATTTTTTCCTTTTTCCTTTTTCTTTTTATATAAAATGGGGATAAATTTCATTTTATAATGTTTTATGAAGAAAAGGGGTGAAAATATTGTATTGCACAAAGTTTGTGTGATTTAGGGGGGTTGCACCACTATAAATGGTTATTAGGTATTATGCAAAAAGGGGGGCAAACGTTGGGAGGGTACTGTGCCAATTATCTTTTTTTTTTTTAAAATTTTGGTCCTATTTGTTCGTACTGAACGGTTAAATTAATGGAATTAGATGATAAAAAATACGATTTTGTACATCAAGATGTACATAGGGGTGAACACCCCCTCACATGGGGGTGGGACCCGCTTGAATAAAAATATATTTTATACAAGTGGGTCCCACCCCATGTAAGGGGGTGTACATCCTTATGTATATTTTTTGATGTACAAGTAGAATAATTCTAAAACGTATCTCACAAGATTTGGGTCATCTATAGGGTTTTGCAACAAAATAAAAGGATAGAGGAGTATTCAAAAATAGAAGCAAAGCTTAGGGAGTTTTGTACCAATTACAATTTTTTAATTTATTAAGGTTGTTTAAATTGACACCATAAATTTTACTTGTGAAACACATTTTAATTATAATCAGGGTCCCCAAGTTTTAATTATTATATTACTTGTGTCTCTAAATTTTTGTCGTCAAATATTTATAGGTTTAATTTCACAAATGGTCACTGAAGTTACATAAAAAATACAAAATGATCACTGAAGTTCAAAACTTGCAGAAACGATCACTGAACTTATCTAAACTTTCACTAACGGTCACTGAAGGACCAAAACATGTGAATTGGATAATTAAGGACCTCAAGAGTAAATTCCATCCAATTAATTAGCTACAAAATGCCCCTAAAATTTAGAAATCAAACCAAATTCCTCCCACCTACACCATTTTCGCCGGAGTCAGAATTGCCCAAAATTGACCACCATACCACCGGCGAAACCACTGGATTTTTACACCACCACCACCTCCTCATCCCCTCCACAATTCTTATACCAACAAGCAACCAAAACACCATTGCCTCCACCGGCCGCCACCTCCACATCCACATCCACATCCACTGCACCAAACACCCATCACCTCCCCCGTACGAAAAATGGATCAATACCCACTACCGCCGCCTCCACCTCCACTGCACCAAACACCATAACCATCACCTGCACCAAACACCATAACCTCCACCTCACAAAAAATCGACCAAAATCGCCATTACAAAATCACGACTGCTGGATTTAATGGATACATATCAGAACGAATTGGGGGTAAAGGAGGTTGATTTTAGGACATGATATTGATCGCCATGAGGGCTGTCGTCTGTTGGTGGTGTGCGACCGTGGGCGTCGCCGGAGATGGATTTTTCGGTAGAAAAGGGGTGTGCGACATTTGTTTTTGAGGCTGAGTTTTCTGCTTCTTTCTGTTGATTTGTGGCTGGTGGTTGGTTGGAGATTGTAGAGGGGAATGAGGCGAGGTTGATGGTGGTTGGATCCGGTTGTTTTGGCCGCCGAAAAGTGGTGAATCATGTCTCCAAAGTGGCGGTTGAGTTTTGTGCCTGAAAGTGTTTCTTTTATCGAATCAGGGGCCTTTTTGTAGAAAATTAATTTGATGGAATTTACACTTGAGGTCCTTAATTATCCAATTCCCGTATTTTGGTTCTTCAGTGACCATTAGTGAAAGTTTAGGTAAGTTAAGTGACTGTTTTGCAAGTTTTGAACTTTAGTGACCGTTTTGTGTTTTTGAGATAACTTCAATGACCATTTGTGAAATTAACCCAATATTTATATTCAAACTTCCATTAATAAGCATATCTCATTGTTGACTATGGATTCTCTCGATATTCCATTTTCTTGCTTTGAATGTTAGGAAAACAAATTAACGGCAATTTTGTATTTATTATGTTTTAAAATATGCTAAGTTTATTTATTTTTATTTTTTTCAACTTGATGCAACCATTAAAAAATTGAATTAGTCTTGTTGTACATAATGTTCCACCTAATTGGTTATCGAATTAAGAAATGACGGCTTACATAATTTTGGACAAGTGACAGCACATTAGGTGTTTCTGACGGGAGAAAATATGTGGACCTTTCGTCGGTGTGTCAACTCTTCACACACGCACAGTTAATCAGAAATTCTTTCTTTCAGAATTCAACGCTTCGAGGAATCAATCAACCCCTTGTACCTGAATCCCTTATCAGCCATCAATAAACTGATTCAAAACAAATTGAAGAGGTTCTTCTCTCGGATCCCTTTTCTTTTCTTAGCCCAATTATCAATTCTAATTAATTTGAATAATTTTTTGAGGCTATTTCTTGAATCTAGATTCCAATTTGTTTGAGAATACACTTTTATGTTTCTTTGCTAATTATCTAATTGTCGTCTTTCGGCGAGAAGTCATTTCATGAAAAGTAGTTTTTACGGAGTCCCTTTGAGGGAAATGAATGTAGTTTCATTGCGGGCAGTCTTGAATTTTACGGTGAAGGGATTCTAGATTAATTTACATATGTGCTGTTGTTATTTGAAAATTTAATTGAAAAGTTATGTATTATCACAAGTCTGATTATGTTGACCATTGGATTCAGTCTTCATTCAATTTTTCCCCTTCTTTTCAGTATGAATGGTAGTTTGTTGTTAATTATTCATTTCCTGAAAGCTCTTATCAGATACACTTGGGAACATTAATGAGTTATTTGAAACCAAAGGCTGTAGGCATTTACATTTTATAGCATGTTATGCGAGGATTTGATAGTAGTGGCAGTCTGGCAGTATTAAGGAAAAAGAGAGTTAAAATATTGTTTATTCTACTGTGTTGTGAGTGCTCTCCAGTAATGTGTACTATACGTGCATTTAGAAGTTAGATATGCTTGTAATCCACAACAATGCTCGAGTAATCTTGGATCATGATTAAGAAGCGAGTCATAAGTTCTAGGCAAATATTTTTCATTAATTGATTTTGTGGTTAACTAGTTCTTGAAGTTTAATTTGAACTAGCGGAGTTATCCTTAGATTTGATTATTCAACTAATATGAGTTTGATATTGATCGCCTTCACTAACATGTAGTAATTAATCTTTTTCTTTCTGGTTGTTATTATGTATCAAATCCAATGTCCTTTTTTTATGAGTATGAATTCGATTTAGAAATTTGAATCGAACTGCCACTAATAACGAGAAGAGCAAACTGCTTTTAGCTCATATTCAAGTTCAGAGGGATACGACCAATTATGATAGATAAGTGGTAATAAAATAGGGAGTGGACTGAGCAAACCTCCCATTATAAATAAGAGAGAAGCCCTCTCTAATATCTTAAGCATTTGAACCCCTCGGAGAGTGGACAAATTTATTGCATAAAATGCTGACATGTGAATCAAATTAGTTGTCTGAGTAGTCTTGTTTCAGGTGAAGGAAAAGTGAAGAGAGTTCAATTTGTAATTTTAGGACATTAGAGGAATTACCAAAAGTTTTTTTTTGTTGCTGGTAATTCTAATTGTACCCAGAGGGAGTTCATTAAATCAAAAATGCAATCACTTTTTGTTGATGTATATATAACCACGTGTTCAATTTGGGATTTTTCTTTTCTTGGCAAGGAAGCATTTCTCAATATTTTCTTGCTACCAAACAAATGGAAAATTTAAAACAACAAACTTTTCTTTTCTTTTCTTTTTTTTAACCTTTATTGTACTTGATAGTTTCATTTGTTCGCACTTCCTTTGCCATTCCCCGTGTCTTTGGATTACTTTTAAAGGGTAATATTATTTGGGGATAATGTTGGCTAAACGTAAGGTGAAATACTAGAATATTTGTCTTTTATGAATTTATTTTATTGAAGGTATGAGGGATATTGAACTAAGGCACAATGAATTGGTTGATACATCTGTGTAGGATTTCCCATCATCGGGACAGAGAATTTTTTATCATTCTAAATGGTCATTTTGATTTGGCTCTTCTAGATATGAAGCTTTTTGCCACCATCTTATTGGATGCAAAAGCTGTCATGTCAACACTATGGGGGTGACAAATAAACTGTATACTTTCGCAGGTTTTAACCTTAGTACATGTTTGGAGCACAATACTCGGTAGGACTGGACGTACAATAAACGAGATTTAGCTTGTTTTTCTTCCCTAATGCTGTCCATTACTATCTGATTCTTCCTACCAAACATATCATCAAGGATATTCAGAATTTCCTGCAACCTAGCACTGAATTAATAGCATGACTTCTACCACTTGCGTAGCATATCGGTAGTAGCTACTAGACAAACTTAAGAAGGCAAGAGAAGTGCTTTTTAAATGGTAGAGCTAATTAAGGTAGTTTCAGTTTAGATGACAAATTTGTGAGTGAAGGAATAGTCTTCCCAGCTGCATCAGTGTAGTGGTTAAATGGTTCTTAAAGAAGACAACAGCTGTTAACTTGTGCTTCAAATCAATGAAAGCTGAAGTTTTGGACTGCATCTAAAGAAACACTCTGTTATTACTGAAGGACGAATGTGTTCTGATTTGATCTCTTAATAATTACAAGTTGAAACAAATTAATATCATGGCTCCCTTTTTTGTCAATTCCATCAAAACATTTGGCTTTCGGTTTTAGTTTCATTATGATTTAAGCATGTGAACTGCACTTTCTTCCTACCACTGTCTGATGACATAGTGGCCTATTTTATCGGACAATGGTGTGATGAGTGGCTTTTGAAAAATACATAGAGGTTAATTTTCTTTTTACCCTATAATCAATCGGGATTTCCAGGCCCGGGATGGCCTAAAACGTAATAAGCCTGCCCATATGTACTTCCGTATCATCTGCTGTTGGGTCGCTGAGGAAATGGGGACAGAGGATTTTAGGCCTTCTGTTTTCTTCTTTACCCCTTTTCTTCATTTTTCAACCTCGCAGATGGTCAGTCGTCAGAGACAAATCTTGTTTAATTATTTTTTTCTAATATTTTCTATTATCTGGTCGTGCACAGCATAGGAAAGGCGGACTGCATTTTAGAATTGGGTGAAGGCCAATATGAGTTTGGCTTGTCTTGTATGCCATGGTGTAGAAAGTCCATCGCATTCCTTAAGAAGTTACTCAGTATCAAGTTCAGACAATGAGGGACGATGTTCTGCAATTGCCAATTGCTTGACTAGGAAGACTTCATTTCCACATCCTCGAGCTAACCCTCGGATTACACCATCAAAAGTGATGCCTCAACCCTCCGTCCCAAGTAATGTGGTCGCAGGTGCCCCACGTCTAGTCCGTAGCCGTGCTGTTAGACGGGACCTTGTGAGAGATTGGAACTTCGATGAAGTCATGTTGGAGCGCTAGTCGAGAAACCAGGGGTAGGAAGAGATCAAAACAAACAATCTATTGTCACCTTCTGAACTCGAGAGGCGGAGCTTTGAGTTTAGTCATTTTTCTTCTAGTAAAGTTACCGTTTGTGTGTAGTATGGGAATTTGTAGAAATGTTGATGGAATTTGACTCAAAACCTCTGTCTACAACTCTAGATTTATTTGCTTCCGTAATCTTTAACCTGTTGTGTCATATTTAGCTGCACGCAAAAGTTATTTTTCTAGAAAGGAAGTTAAGATTACTAGTTTTTAACTTAGAAGTAATCAAAATGTCTATATTTACCTTGTGTAATTGAGTAGTAATTATTATTATTTTAATTATGTGGGCCAAAACTTGAGGTTTGAATTCTAGCTGAGATCGAGAAAGGAGCTTCTTTTAATCCCCGTTTGGCTCTCATTATTTGAAATAATAATTTTTTTAAAGAATGTGTGGTTTAAAAAAAAGAATTTTTTTTTGAATTTACGTCTAATATTATTTTATTGGAGAATGCATGATTGATAAGAAGAAAGAAAAATAGATTATAATTTTAATAGTCCCAAACGGAAGCTTAGACCACAAATTCCTCTAGTTAAAAATCTTTACAACAGTGTTTTTAACAGTACTCAGGTCTAATCAATCGATAAGTGACGTAATGGATGAATCAAATTTAGAAAAATGAATTGGATGGTACATTATCAGTGATCAGAAGTGATTAATATTAACCGAAGTTCACACTCTTTAACTTGTAAACTTTAAAAACATTTTAATAGGAAAAATTAGTTAGTACTCCACAATATAAAGAAAGAAAATAATTTAGAATCTTATTTATCATAATATTATGAGGGTGTTAGGTATAGATTAAAATAAGATTTTAAGTGGATTGTGATAAAAGTTTTTGAAATGTGTGATTGAAAAAATGTGGAACTCATGAAATATGTGGTTGATATTAATTGTTTGACATTGACTTAAATTAAAATATGTCTCAAACAGACCCTATATATTCTTAATCAATACCCTTTCTCGATCATGTACTAAGGTCTAAGGATATGTTTGCAGATTTAGAGTGTGTTTGGTAGAGATTAAAATTGAAAAATTAGCCGTTATTGTTGACTTTTATTATAAGAGTGTGACACAATAACGACTATATTTTCAATTTTAATTGAATTTTAATCTCTACCGAACACGCTCTTGGATTGTACATGATTAAAGAAGAAAAGATATAGGAGGAATTTCTAAGATATCATGTCTAATTTTGTATACCTAACTTTTAACAAGCAAGCAATAAATACGTTGCTTCATTCTCAAACACACATTATGTAGGGTTTATATTGGGTGAGTAGTAGCCCTATCTTCATCAATTTTATTGATGTGATCAAATTCGATGATTTGTTTGCCAGAAAGCATTCAAACACACGTGTGCCGACATTCTTCCAAGGATTATAAGATATTATGAACCAAAAAAGTGAAAAATGAAATAATAAAAAGCCCTCATTCAATTAATGTGAATTATTGATGAATGAATGTGAACAAGAGATTGGACCTATGAAACATGTGCAATGGGATGTGTCCCAGAAGTACTACAATTGCATGGTGCAAATCAAGAATATCTATTTTTGTATTTTCTTCTACTCCTTGAAGCTAAATTTGTGGTCGTACTCTCGCTCCACTCCAAGGATTTTGTGATTATATGACTTTAAGAGAATGCCCGGTTAAGCTTAAAAGTACGTAATTTTTATACTTTTTACATCTATTAGACGGTTTAATTCCTTAAATAGTCACTCAACTTTGCCAAAAGTTCCCAAAATGTCACCAAACTTTAAAACTTCCCTAAATAGTTACCGAACTTTGTAAAAAGTTCCTAGGGGGTCACTGAACTTCTAAACTTCCCTAAATAGTCAATGAACATCGTCAAAACTTCCCTAAATAGTCACTCAACTTTACAAAAAGTTCCTAGGAAGTTATTGAACTATTGATGTATGGGGTCCCAATTTGTAAAGTTCAGTAACCTCATGAGAATTTTTGGCAAAGTTCAGTGACTATTTAGAGGAGTTTTGAAATTCAATGAATCCCTATGAACTTTTTGCAAAGTTCAATGACTATTTAGGAACGTTTTGAAGTTCGGCGACCTCCTGAAAATTTTTGGCAAAGTTCAGTGACTATTTAGGGAATTAACTCTCTATTAGACATATTTGGATAATCTACTATTTTCTTACTTTAAATAAAGAAAGATTTAAAGCAATTCTTGTTTAATAAGTTATAAAAATAGATCATATTTTAGCATTTTGGAACCTAAGTAGTGAATACTTTTGAAATAATCAAACATCTTGTTAAATTTTAAAAGTGATTAAATTAACTATAAAAAAAAGGCCATACAAAGGCGACTTAAATATATGTCCTAAGAATCTTCTCATCCACAAAAAAATTCCTTTGTTTTTTTGATTGCATGTTTCTCATTTAAATACAAAAAATTTAAATCAATAGAAAAGGTGCCCTATAGATTCAAGTATAGATACTCAATTTAAAACCTACAACCACTTGTACTAGATTATATAAATGCTTTGAAAGCCCCCCGGGGCACAGCTTAGTGGTGCAAAGGACATGAATGAGATAATCTCAGTTGATCTGGAAGCCGCAGTATGAGGGTTCGATTCCTGTCTCTAACAATGTTTTGAATTAGATTCTTTGTGGGCACCAGTACGTCAGCTCTTGTACCCTGACCTACTGAAACATATTCCTTAATTTACCTCATCCACGATGATCTAGGGGCGGGGCGAGGCGGGACGGGGGGAGCTCTCAAGGTTGGGGTTCAACCTTTTTTTTTTTATAAATGCTTTGAAGAGAGTTTTAGATAGAAATTCCCTACATATTGGGGTGGAGATGGAGCCAAATATAGTGGGGAGTAATCCTAGTATAAAAATGGAATTCCCCCATAAACTCCTACCTCCAAAAGGGTCATGGATTAGAACCCTAAATGTAGATAGATATAATTGTTATTTCATATTGTCATCATGTAAACCCCATGTTTCTTTTACTTTTATTTGGCGATAGGAAGGAAAGAAAAAAGAACCACCCCGTAGATAACAAACCACTAGACACTATGCTTAACCAAAAAGGGTCCTGGATTAGAGCCCCAAATGTAGAAGAATATTTTCGTCATTCCACATGTTCATCATGTCAATGCTATCCTTCTATTTTGAAAAGAAAAAAGAAAGCACAAAATAAAACCCTATCCCAACATGTTTACCCCCCAAAAGGGTCTAGGTTATATAACAAATGTGTAGTACAAATTGTATACCATATTGAGGTTATGTTGTTAGAGATGGATAACATGTATTTGTTTAAATCTAATCTTTAAATTAAGCATTCCCAAATGGGTAGAACAATTCATTTTTCCATTCAAAGTCTGACATGTACAAAACTTTTATAAATACGTATGCACGAGCTTTGAACTCAAATATTCTTTGTTATTACTGATACTATATTAACGATTATTTAAAATTTTAAATTTCTAGAGATTTGACACATCTTTGTTTATATCCTATCTTCAACACATTAATCACACTCCAATATAGTACAAATGTTCGATTGTTAAAACTTAAAAAAAAAATAAGTCCAACAAAAAACTCATCCTAACCCAAACACGGTCTATGTACATAGATTTCTCTATATATCCACGAACAAAGCATTATTGATTTGTGATATTTATGATTTCGAGATTTTTTTTTTGTTGAAACTTGAAAAATATGTAAGAAGTTCCGGTAAATTTTCAAGGTATGCTTTATTTATTTATTGATCAAATTAATTAATAATATTAAAAAACGGAAAATTGTCTTATTATGCCTAGGCTTCACCTAGCCATGCCTAGATTCCTACGTTTGATACTTGATGCCTTATTTCGTTTTGTGCCTTTTAGAACTTTCTATATCACATATATTACCAGCATCAAAACCTAAAAGGATTGTTCACTCGTTGCATATTTAATATTCGAAAATGTACAATTTATTCAAACATGTTTATTCTATCATGGAAAATTATCAATAGCTCATACTTATTTATTGCAATGTCAAAACACATTATCATTATTTCCTTTATCACAATAATTGTAATTGCAGAGCATAATATTCATTTGAATGCTACAAAAGGCTGGTTACAACAAAGAATCTCTCTCTAATGAGTGGTGGGAATCGTGGGATATATATAAAATGAAAAACCTGGTTTAAAGTGTTCATTTTTGTTATAATTGCTTGTGCAAATGAGACATTCAGATTGATATGTAATGAAAATTGCTTATTCACAAACAACATATTTTGTACACACTACTCGATAAGATTGGAGTGTATTCACAAGATTTTTAACTTATTTTTCTTCTCATCCATTACGGTGGGTCTCCACCTAACAAAAGTGATAGAAGTGCCTCTCTCACATTCCACCTGATCAAGGTCTCTTCATAGATAAATGATTATAACATTTAATCACCTCTTCACTTGTGATCCAAAGTCACACTCCACATCCCTAGTACAAAGCACAAATGTGCTCCTAGGCATTTATACTTCATCTCACCAATAAACATACAACACACTGCTAATGCATCTTAACTCGATATGCATGCAAACAATTACACTAGGTAATTAAATTGCTCTCAAAATTCATACAAATGCACACATCAAACACATTCAAACAATCAAACACATGCAGAAATGATTATACAGGGATGCACATGCAATAACTAGGTTTACTCTCAATAAATCTCACTAGGGTCATCACTCGACCTTATAACCACATTTGTCTCGTCTCTCATCGTACCATTCTGCCGATCCTTCTTCCCGGGACAATTCCTCACAATGTGACCAGATTTACCACAGTTGTAATGCCGCTTACCATCGGACATGTTCCAACCCTTGCATTTCTTCTTACCACCTTTATCACTCGAGTCACTACTGTCTTGAGATATACCCAAATTTATTTGCTTAAACTTCATTCCACTCCTCATCATATGTAACTCGTCAATCCTCTTATCATTTTTTTAAGCCTTAATCTCAATTTCCTTACTTCTAAGAGAATATATGACAATCTTTTGTGTTAATGTATAATTACCATCCTTAATTGCATTCTTAACCTCTCTACATGAATCAAACATATAATTAAACAAAATAATGACTTTATATGTTTTAGACACCTTTTCATCACAGTTAACAATGTCTTGAAGATTTTTGTTGAAAATATTCAAATTGTCATCAATATCCTTTGAAAGTTCCATTTTAAAACTGGAAAATCTTTCAAGTAAGTACAACTTATTAGGAATAGACATAAACAAATATAAGTCTTCCAAATTTTGCCAAAGTTCTTTTGTAAAATTAAGTTTTCCAACTTTTTTCTTAAAACAGTGTCAGATAGGTATAAAATAATTGAAAAACAAACAAGTTCATCATATTCTTCTTTTTATGCTTCTGTCAAATTTGCCATATATGATTTTTGAAACTTTTTGTTGAATCAAAATATCCTTCATCTTTTGTTCCCAAATTGAAAAATCTTATTTCCCATTAAAAATTTCAATTTCGAAATGTGAAATATTTTGAAAAAACAGAGCAATCAAAGTGCACAAATAGGTCACACGAAGTAATCTTAAGGCTGCATTATACACCTTTCTAGATTTACGGGGTTTCATGAGACTCAAGATCTCAGTATCAAAAGAATGTTCAAACGGGTCAAATCTATGTGTTCTAACAAAATAATCAATGCAACACGAATGTATATCGACAAAAAAATCAAGTTTTCATGCAATGCACTCTCACACAGTGACTAAATAATAGTTAAAGCATAAAACAATTACCAACTTGCAGTCAAAATTCAACACTTCAAATATGACAAATAATTCCTAAATTTCTAGCACAAACAATATACCCCACACGGTAACCTCAATCTTAATGTTACCCCCACACGATGACGTGATAATGCTAAAATTTCAATTGGGATAAACCAATATACCAAAGTGGACCAATGTGAGTCTGTAAATATCGAGAGATGCGAATTTATCACTTTACGATTACCACTATTCGTTCTAAAGTCTCCAACAATCACACGAATCAATCAATTACGATCGAATCTCGAACACGCAAAGAACATAATCGCGCAGATTTCGCTGTATAATTTGAAACAGAAAACTAACAACACCAAAATGTCAAGAAAAATGTCAGGAACAAACTACTTGAAGACACCGTAGCCAGAACATCCTCCACACTCTCACGTGTCGCTCACAGCCTCTGTACATGGTCGCCATGCACCTTCATCACGCGACACTGCTGGTGACACAAGCCTGATCTCTGGGACCTCCTCAGCATGCATGTCATGCCAGTGGTCTCCAATTGTCCACCAGGTCTCTAGATTTGCCAAAAATCATGAAAACAGATTCGGTTTTAGGCAATTTTCTAATAGTTTTTTGATCTGTTTTTCTGCTTTGTTTTTGCTACTTTTCTGATCAATTTTGTCAATTTTTTGAGCCAAATCCACTGCCTCGACACTTTAATACCAATTATCGTGGAATTTTGCTCCAAAGGTCGTCAAAACGATATTTTTTGGGCTCGAGTTCACATTACCTTTCTCTACCAAACAATCAATCCAAACGACTTCAACTCACAACCAATATATTTACATCAGTTGCTCCTCAATCTCATCCATAAATGACAAAATAATGGTGATGATTTGTAGCCACAAAGGTAAAAAGAAAAACCAGTGAAAGAGACACAAAATGGAAACCAAAGATCAAGGAAGCAAGTACCGGTTTTTGGAAATAATGGCAGCCTGATTTTTCTCTCCACAATGCACACACGTTCTCTCTCTCAATAGGGTAGTCGTGTGAACAAAATTAATTATTTAAGTTACTTCCAACGATCCAAGTTATTTTCGGGTTGAGTCTTTGGACTTTGTTGTTGGTAATAATTTAATGTGAAAATTACACAATTTTCTACTTTTCAAGATCTATATTTTAAAATCAGATTTGAAGTTTTAATTTTCAAAAATAAGATATTTTTTAATTAGATACATTATAATTATATATATTATAATTACATAATATAATTACCCAAACTCACCATAATTATTTCATCCCATTTTCTCTCCCTTTTGTTAGTTGCCGTTATCATTAGTTTTCAATGTCAAGAAAACCAATACCCAATATTTATTCCTCCAGCACTCCACCTCTTCATCCTAGTGCCAGCTAAGCTCAGTTTCCACCACCTTCTCCCGCCTCCTCCCCCGTTCAATTTCCTTTGTTACTGGTAGCTCGCCCGCTTTGTCCCTATTCGGCTTTTCAAGCCATAGACGGTAGTAGATTGAGCGCCCATTCCCCCCCCTCTCTCTCGTCTCTCTCCAACTTTTTCTAAATTTTTCCACTCTCTCATCCTCGATTTCAATAATATTAATACGCAATCTTTGATCTGATAACTGTTCCTTGAATCTCATCAGATCTGTTTCAAAACCTATCAATGGATGCTTCGCGTTGACTACGGGAGCTCCAATCGCAGCCACGGAATAAGATCTATGTTGATTGTGCGCAGAAGAATCCACAATGGGCCTCTATCTCTTAAGTCGTTTTCATGTACCTTGAGTGCTTCGGTAAACACCACGGCCTCGGCGTTCATATATCCTTTGTTCGATCTGATACGATGGACTCGTGGTCCAAGATCCAATTGAAGAAAACGGAGCTTAGCGGGAATGAAAGATTTAATCAATTTATTTTGCACTATGTAATCCCTAGAGAAACTGATATTGTTACGAAATATAGTAGCAATGTTGCGTCTGTATATCGAGACCAGATTCAATCACTTGCCAAAGGAAAACCCTGGCATGACACCCCCCAAGTGCGTGCGGTGGTGGTTTTTCCGTGAGGTTGTGGTGTTGGGTGCTGGGAGGTTGTGGTGCGCGCGCGTGTGCGATGGTGGGTGTTAGTCGTGCTGGCGAGATGAGGTTGGAGGTGAAACTATTTATTTTGTGCGTGGTTATTGGTGACTGTGATTATTGGTGGTCGTGATTATTTTGTGCGTGTGACGGTGGGCGTCGGGCGTGTCGATGATATGGGGTTAGAGGTTACTATGATTATTTTGTGCATGTAATCGAGTGTGATCAATTTAAATTGTGATTGTGACCTGTTATATTCGAGTTGTGACCAATAAAAGTTTTGATTTTTTCAATCTGTGACCTATAAAGAATTTTAATTCGTGGCTGAAAAATAACTCGTGATCTATAAAAAAAATTAAATATGTGGTTGAAAAAGAAGGAAAAGTCATTGATGTGACTTACTGTTAAACTTTGACCTTAAAATTCGATAATTTGTGACCAATAAAAAAATTAGTGACTTGTGACCGAAAAATTACGCTACTTATTATTTTAATAAGTTATGACCAATAAAATAAATGAGTTGTGACCAATAAAATTTTGGATTTGTCATCGATGCATAATATGTGACCTAAAAGTTGTTACCGTGACTCACAATTTATTAAGTTGTAATCGAGTTGTGATCAATAAAAATGTTGATTTTGTGATCGATGAATAAGCCGTGACTTATAAAGTTTTCTATTCGTGACCGAGAAATACCTATTAAATTCTTGACTTATGACCATAAAATAAGTTGTGACCATAATTTGATAAATTGTGGTCGATTTGTAATGAATAAATGAGTTGTTAAAGTCACCATTTACTGGTCACATGTTTGAGTTCACAAGTCACAGCCATTTTGTATAGGTCACAAATCAATATTGACGGGTCACGGATCAGTATAATTAATTAATTTGATAGTTAACTGCGGCTAATTAATTTGTCATTAAGGTCACACATCATTGTCATAGATTTGAGTTCACAAATCACGGTCATTTTTTATAGGTCACAAATCAATATAAGCGGGTGACAAATCAATATTAACAAGTCACGTGTGTTTATTGAATCACAGTTCAATTTACAGGTCAAATTTTATATTACTAGCCACAAGAAACAACCAAGAGGTTAAAAATCGTGTCAACTGTACGAAAAAAAAAAAAATGTCAGGAGTTGTCGTCGGAATATTCGCCGGAGTTGGAATAATGCTGGAATCGAAGCGGTTGCGGGAATAAATTGGCGGTGAAACTGTCATCGAAATAGTCACAGGAACGATCATCGAAATAATCATCGGAATCAGAGCAGTAGCCGGAACAATCACCGGAATAGTCGCTAGAATCGAAGTAGTCGTCAGAACGATCGTCGAAGCGGTAGGGGTGGTGGAGGTGGGGTGAGTTAATTTTATATATATATATGTATGTATATATCAAATATTTGATTTTAGAAATTTGAAAGTTGTTTTCTTATTTCTGAAATAGTATATAGGAAAAATCTTAGAAATGAATTTTCCCCTAATTTAATTCGACATTTACATCATCGTCCGAAATTCATTGGGTATCAAAACCCAGCAGTGCATGACCCTTTAATCCACGCATAGAATCTATTATCTAAAAAACAAAGTAGGCTTTAATAGATTAATTCTTTTATCCTCATTATTTAGATTTTCTCTTACTTTTGGGAGGTGGCCTTTATACCCGAGTGAGAAAGACTCGTTCTTAAGTTAACGTCGTTTGAAAATTCATAACCGATTAGCAATGACCCGGTAACTTTTTGGGGACTTGAATTCGAAAGACTCATTCATCATAAATGTGGCTCAATATTAAAGTATGCACATTTATGTTTTTTATTCCTCTATTTTATATAACTAGGTTTAAGCAACGTGCAATGCACGTTTGCTTAGTTATATATAATTTTTTTGGTTCATTAAATAATTAATGATGTAATGTTTATGTAATTGATAAATAATTACACATTGTGATATATTAATTTTAACTTGAATAGTATTAAATTCTAAATTAAAATGTATAAGTTTGTGTTTCGTACTATTATATATATTAGGCGTGTCAATACGAAGGATAAGCGTCATAATACGTTTCATATTTTTAATATTATTTTAATTATTTTTAAGACATTAAATATATTTTTATTTTAAAAAATATTTTTTTTCTATATTATAAAAAAAAAAAGATTTTTTACTATATCATAAAATCATCTAATATTTAAAAATAATACTTACTAAACATTTAATATAATACTATAAAATTGCCAAATAGTGTTAGGAGAATTTTAATTTTTTTTATTAATTAAAGAACTAAACATGAGCATTAATCATAGGATTTATACGAAAAGTTTGCGGATTTGATAATTCCGATATCTGAAAATGGAGATGAAGGATTTTGATTCACAATCGAGAATGATTCCGACATGAAGTTTGTGGAAATTCAACTGCGGTCGAATCGAATGCAATAAATACATAAAAATAATTTAAAGTAAATCTATCTTTACTAATTAGATTCATTATATATCCTACAATTAGTCTCAACACTAAAAATTAAAAATAAATATGTTAAAATAGTTTATTTTGTTAAATTAAAATATTTTAAACTTATAAAAAATAATATCTAACATTAATATATTAATAATCAAGTGCAATTTAAGTTAAATTTGAAAATTAAATAAATGAAAGAATGAAAGTGAATATTACAATTTAATTAGTTGTAATTCAAAATCAAATTATTCAATTAGACATACATTTGAAAATGATTTTGATGAGCATTTGAACATTTTCTTTTTGTCACTATCCCACATTGGAAATTTATAAAACTATTGGAGTTAAGAGCATATATAAAATGCACAATCTCACATTGAAAGTTTATGAAACATTTGGAGAAAAGTGTATCTATAAAATGAGCATGACATCCAATACTTCTACATGGGCTTTAGAATTGTAAATTTTGAAGCCCAATTATGGAGTTAAATGATTTTTAAATTAAAAAAATTCCGTTAGTTTTTCCGTTAAATCAAGAAATTCCGTTAGTTTTTCCGTTAAACCAACAAATTCCGTTAAATACACACTTTTTATATATAGAAGATACCCCTCTCAACAAGATTTTACTTTTGTGTTTATGCATTCTAACAATGAGTAAATTAAATCATTTTCACTCATGAATATGGACCATACAGTTGTATCCATCTAGGGTTCATTAAGAAGAAAATGAAATACGCTCTTGGGAAGAGTGTATATAGCATGCATCCTTAAATTTTGTAAAGTTGCAATCTTTGAATATCATCAAGACGATATTATTAGATAACGTGCAATGTTATCTATTACTAATTATTGGTGACCATTCATTTCAATCGTGTAATAAAATCGATCCTTAAATTTTGTATAGCAGCCATATATGAATACTATCAAGACGTTGTTACTAGATAACGTACAATGTTATCTATTACTAATTATTTGTGACCATTCATTTCAATCGTGTAATGAAATTGATCCTTAAATTTTGTATAGCAGCAATTTATGAATACTATCAAGACGTTGTTACTAGATAACGTACAATGTTATCTATTACTAATTATTTGTGACCATTCATTTCAATCATGTAATGAAATCGATCCTTAAATTTTGTATAGTTGCAGTCTATGAATACCATCGAGACGATTTGATTAGATAATGTGCAATGTTATCTATTACTAATTATTTGTGACCATTCATTTCAATTACGCAATGAAATCGATTTTTCATGTTCATGCAATATAATTGTTTAGATAGAGAGATTAGAGGTTGAGACTAAATTATAATCATGAGCCATGTATTCAATCATCTATTAGGAGAGTAGTCTAATTTTTTAATTTTTCTTGGTGGAGGGCCCTTAATTTGCTGGCACCACAATCAAATCTACTTATTATTTTTTGTTACAAAATAGAGCATTTAAGTGGTAGGTATATTACATTTGTGTCTCGACTCTTGATATACATTGAATTATTATACCTCTTTTCGAATATGTAAAATCAATGTGATATCGATACAAAATGTAAGAAAAAGAAATGATCGAAATTGATACTATATGGTGCAATTTTAAAGTTGTCTATGTTATTGGGTTGTTTAAAAATATCCAAAATCGGTGTATAGTGTAATTTTGACCGACTCTCCCAACCCTCTAAATCGACAGATTTTGGCCGTTTCGTATTTTTTTTCCCCTAATTTTTCCCTCTATAAAATATCAACCAACATATTTTCTTTTAACTCTAACTTGCAAATAAAAATATATTAACTAAAAAAAATATTTATAAGCAAAAAAATTACATTATAATTAAATATACTTATAAGTAAATATAAGTTAAGAGAATTACATTATAATTAAATAATTACTTATACAACTAATCACTTTTATATAAAAAAAAATTGTTTATAAAATATAAACACTACTAATAAGCAAAAAATCATTTATAAAATATAAAAAGTTACTTACAATTAAAAACTTCACTTAAAATTATTTAATAGTATAAGACTAATTATAATTATAAAATTTACTTTAAAGCAAAAAATAATAACTTAAAATTTCATGCAAATATTTAAATTTATTTAAAATTTAAAGTTAAATATTAACTTAAATGTAAAAAAATTACATATAAGTAAAATATCACTTATGAGTTAAAAAAAGTTTCATATAAGAAATTATAAACTGAAAATTTTACAAATTGACATATGTAATTCTATACTTTTAAAGAATTTTCAGAACCGGTGGATAATGAATTATCAAGCATACGTTAAGATGGTTTTAAAAATTGCTACTAAAATAACTCAAATCGATCTGCTTATAAATGTTCAAAACTGGTACTTTAAAAAACGTTAATAACCAGTACGTAAAAACTCCCAAACATGCATTAAGATTAACAATAAAATATGAACCTCTTTTTTTTTCTACTTTTCAAATAAATATAAACAAGGACTCGCTCGACCCAAGCTATTGGAATATGGCCAAAGAAACATGGCGCTCTTTTTTTTATTTTTTTTTAATCGTAATTGTGTAAAGGCCTCCGGTTAGATATTTGAGCTAGGCTTTACCAAGAATCGCTCACAAGAGGTCAGTTTGATTGACATCAAAATTCATCAAGTCCAACTATGGGCACTCTTGTTTACTCTTCCAATGGGTTGTGTCCCACATATTCCTAATGAATTGAACGAGGACAGGATTGGAGGCAAAGAAATGGTCAAATGGACAATCTCAACCTATAATTAGATGTAGGTCGTGTGGCAGGCAAACATAAATCAACGGCCTTAAATTAATATTTATAAGTAATAATTCACTTTCTAATGAAATCTCAAAAGACAAACATCATCTCAAATGTCACATTCTCCAAAATCCCACGAGCAACCTCTTATTAAAATAATAAATCAAATAAATAAATAAATACATCGAACCCCATATAATTAAGATTTTTTGGTCCCCCAACATCCCCATCTAGAAAAAATATATATATATATTAAAAGACCATATAAAATAATGATGATAATATTAAAAATACGATATTGAGGAGGATAGTAAAAAAATGTTATTCTTTCTTATTTATTATACTCTTAACTTCTAATACACGTAATAATGAATTGAACGAAATAGTGAGAATGAATTATATTAGTCAAATCTCAAATTTCTCGAAGATATCACATAAAATGTTATTCTTTTTTGGGTAATGCATTCTTGAACTCTATAATTTTGAAATGAAGAGTTTAGTCTAGAAATGAAAATAGAAGATAAAAATCTAACAAAAATCCCCAACGCATTGAGTATTGTAGGATTGGACCATACTGAACAGTACAATCAATCAATAAATTTTTTAACTACATCTCTTATTTAACGTTGTCTATTACAATATATCCCTCTTTAACAAACATGCATTAAGAGAGTAAACCCCCGTTTGGCATCCATTCATTTCTCTATCTCATTGTTCATTTCAACCACACATTCTCTCAATAAAATAATATTACACACAAATCAAAAACTTTTCATCACTTTTTCACCACACTATCTAATATCAATCACTATTCCAAAATTTATATTTTTCTCAAAATGGGTTTCAAACAGGAGCTAAGAATCCATGCCGAGAGTCACTAATCAAACTGTGTCTCATATGGATTTGGTCGCGATAAGAACTTAGAGAAGCGGGTAAATTCTACAACATATAAATATGAAAAGAGGTAAAACTATGAGATGCGTGAAAACGAAATAGGATTAGGGTTTTGGGCGACCTGATAAGATTGTTAATTTTTCAAAAAATACAAAGAATCCCATCACTCCAAATCCCTTTAGAAAAACACAAGGACAAAAGGGAATTAGAAGAGTGTATATCTATCTAGGAGAAAACAAAGCCCACAAATTTCAATAGAATAGAGGGGATGTAAAGGAACAAATTCAGTTGCTCGAGGAAGAAAAAGAGGAAACAAGAATCCAGAATGCACTAAAACAAAAAGGGATAGTCGTCCTCAAAGTGTTGCCCAATCCCAGTCAAACCATTTTACCATCCAATGATCTTTATATAAAATCCTAAAGAAAAAACCGCCAATCAAAATGTTTTGCGTTTTCTTTTCTTTTTCTTCATATATTGATGCTTTATTTTTTAAATAATCTAGTTTTAATAAAGAAGTCACATAGCAGAAAAGGAAGAAATTGGAATAGAGTTCATTATGATTTCATTTCATTAAATTTGTCTGCTTTTACTCTTTGAGATCTTTGTTTTGTTGGGAGGGTGGGGGTGGCGAAATACTATGGGAATACACATCGTAAGATCGTCCACACAAACCACGATATCTCGACCACTGAACCACTCCACTCACGACATCTCGAATGCCGAGTGGTCCGCACACCCACTCTGTTTATGTCTCTAACCCACTGGGTGTTTGAGATATTGTGCCTTGAATATTTGTTGAGGGGGTGGGTGGGGGTAATTTCTTTCTTCGTTTCTTGATTTCCCCTATTTCTTTGCTCTTCGTTTGTTTCCATTTTAACAATAAAAATGGAAGATTACCGGTCATCCTTTCCCATATGTAGGAAACACTCATCATTGCTCCCAACAGTGCTTTTCAACCTCAGAAAACTTGAGCTTCCAAGATAGATTTTCTCTCACACACTTTTCCTTCTCCTTTTCCTCCCAGCAATTTAAATATCACTCTCTAGATGATCTTTTTCCTCCTCCTTTTCCCTTTCTAGTTACTTCCCTATGATGGATTCTTCCTCCACCAAACCTGTCACCGGTTTTTCAACCTCAGAAAACTAAGCTTCTAAGACTGATTTTCCCTCTCTATTTACTTCCTTCCGTATGATGGATCCTTCCTCTACAAATTCTGTCACTGGCTTCTACAATTTCCTTACCCGAGGAATCGATGATCTCGAACGCATTTTCCTTTCCAATAATTTCATGTCAATTCAGTTCCTCCAAAGAAATTTATCCCTCTTAAGTTCATTCCACAATCAGTTGACTCTTTTGGTTCAAAATCTTCACTTGCCAGTAGGTGAAAAATGGCTTGATGAATACATGGATGAAAGTTCCAGGCTCTGGGAAACTTGCCTTGTTCTTAAATCTGGAATTTCAGGCCTGGAAAATTATTACTCTGCTGGATTCAACATAACTTCTTCCCTCGACAGCCATAGCCATTTAAGTCCACAGCTTTTGCGTCAGGTGAACAAAAACTCTTGAACAATCTCGTCAAAAAGTTTAAGCAAGCATGCAGGATTTATTATTTTAGACACGCGCAGTTGCTCTCATATCATGTTGAATCATCTCATCGCTATTAGAGAAGGCGTCATTATTTATTTAAATGTGGTCAACAAAGAAAAAAGTACTAAAATCATCCATATTCATGATTAAATATTTAGGTTTTTTATTGGTTGGGATAATTTTTTTTTCATATATTGATTTTCTTTATTGAATTCTTGAAAAATCAGGTTACACGAGCAATATCTAGATGTCAAAGGGAAGCAGTGGGATTGGAGGAAGAAAACAGATCACTAATGGAGACAAGAATTGAGCCACTTGCATTAAGATTTGACGAGCAAGTGTCTGTAGAATCAAAACTGAATGGATTCAATGGATTCAGGGGAGTTATATATGCATTGAGAAATGTGAATTCAATTTTACTGATGATCTTACTCTATGGCTTGGTTTTCTGCTGGCCTGAGTCGAATTTTTCAAGATGGGGATATGAAGGCTGCTTGTTCTTTGGATCATCCTTTATGATCTCCACTGCAAGATTGCAACAGAGGGTAGCGTCTGAGATCAACCAGATAATGGGCCGGGGTGGGATTATGCTACATGAGTTTCGACTATACAAGATTTCCTTGGATGAGCTGAGGGGAGAATTGGAGAGGAACTGCTTAAAAGAAACTGTAGAGTGGGAATCAGAAGTTGGAATAAGAGAAAGAGTGGAAAGTTTGAAGGGTTGTTTTGGAGTTTTGAGAAATGGTACTGAGAATATCAATGGACAACTTGATGATTTTTTTGATGAAATTGTTGAAGGGAGGAAGAAGCTGTTGGATTTATGCAGTCATAGGTAGAGAATTAGAAGCTCAATTCAAGAATTGGAAGGAAAAAAAAAAAAAAAAAACAATGGCAAACAAGTGTCATCCATAGTTGGATGGTTGTAACTTCTCATTTTAGTTTTTCTTTTCTTCCATCTCATCTTATGCGTTTCCTGTGTATTTGGTAAGCAGTACTAGACAATACAATGGACAAAATTTTGCTTCCTTTTCTTTCTTTGTAGTTTGTACTGTCTAATGCTGAGTAATCCACCCGACACCGAAAATATAATTGGCTGCTTGAAGGTTTCTTATGATGAAAAGGGAGGAAAAAGAAATTGGATTTATGCAGCCATAGGTAGAGAATTTAGAAGCTCCACTCAGGATTTGGCAGAAGAAAACAAGTAGGGGTATCCACATGGTCGTACCTGTGTTTTGCGGGGCCTGAGGCGAACTTCAAAATTTGAGCCCCCAAATCATAACAGACACTCCTCATTTTCTTTTAAAAGAGTCTTATGGAACTAAATTTGTTAATTTAAATTCAACAATAAAGCAACAAGTAAAACTAAAATACTCAAAATATTTATTTTGCAATCAAGTAACAATACAAAAATGTTCTAACCGATTACTTCAATATAACTCATCTTGCAGTCTTCGAGGCAAAAAATTCAATCAATTTTGTATAGTCAAGTTGTTCAACCATTTCTTTTTCAATTGATAACATTGTCAATTCATTCAATTTTTTCTGCGACATAGTTGAACAGAGATAAGTCTTGATCAATTTCAACTTGGAGAAGCTTATTTCTGTGGATGCAACTGTAACTGGTATAGTGAGCAAAATCTTGTAAGCAATGCTAGCATTTGGAAAATAACCATCCATTTTCTTTAAGTAATTTAGCACATCAATAGCTCTTTTTGTTTCTCCAGGTAAATAGTACTTCAAAACTAACAACTCCGTACATAAGTCATCACCAATAATGTCTAAATGTCCATTATGGTTCAAATATTGCTCAAGATTCATACAAGATTTCAACAAACTATCAAAATGCATACTTTTCAACCTCTCCAAGTTAAACAAAAATTCAAATGTTTCTTCATAATGTTTATATTGTTCAAAGCGAGTTTCAAGAAAATTGATTAATTTATTCCTGTAACTGTAAATCAAGCTTCAAATGAAAATGTATGGCTCCAGCTGCTCTATCTTAACCTGTAAATCAAAAATGACAAGTTTACACAATCTTCATGACCAACTATATCACAAATGCATGCACATGAATGAAAACTAGAAGCTAGGGTCAAGAAAATCTCTTGATTTTGATGAACATCCTGACGGGTCTATAAAATGATTATCAGTCACCTTCTTCTTAGTGCAGAAAGATTCCCAACTGAGGAGAATCACCATGAGTAGAAAATGGTAATCATAAGCAACCAGAAAGTTCCTCCAACCCCTTACAAATACTAACAACTAAAGACCGTCCAAACAGAAACACATCACCTGAGAAATGTCTTAATCAATAGATAAATTAGCAAGATTCCAATTACTTACCAATAAACATTACAAAAATCAATCACAGCCATCACCAACTAATTAATGACTATCACGGATGAATCTAAAGCTAAATTTTGCACAGTTTACACAATCTACAATTTATAAATAACAAAATGGAAACTCGCATTGCAAGCTCAGAAAATAAAACAACTATCCTGATAATACGGAAAATGTTGCCACCAATTACATAATTCTGAACAATTAATTATTACTTGATCCAAAGTAAGACTAACCAACTGCTTTTAAGAAACCATGTCGTGGCCGGCATTCTAGAGCTCAAATATTTCAATTGCAATCTAAAACAACATGGGAGGGGGGGGGGAATCCACACACCCCTCCTCCCACCCACAAGAAATGGTAATCTTTGTTTGGCATAGACTCACCTGGAAGAGAGTTTAAATGATTAAATTCTTATGAAACCTCCTGCCCTCAGCGATCTGAGTGGCCTTTACAATTACACCAGGGGCGTCAATCCCAGGTGTTAAAGGGATCTCATCTTCTACGGGTGTGGTTGCCCTCTGAGAGAACACACTCAAACACTCCCAATTTCTTCGAAGCCTCAAATTCAAGAAAGTAGTATTCGCTCTGTTTTTACACGCCAAATCTGAGAACCCCAATTCAGAAGATGGGAAGTTTTTTCTATCCTCGCGACAGGGAATCAAATTCAAGGATGAGGGGGAAGGGAAGTGAATCGTGTTTAGGTTAAATTAAAAAAAAATTAGGCCCTCAAAATTTCTGAGCCTGAGGCGGCGGTCTCTTGGGCCTCCCCTCAAGTCCGGCTCTGGGTATCCATAGTTGGACGGTCGTAACGTTCATTTTAGTTCATCTTTCTTTTCTCCAAGTCTTGTGCGTTCTCTACCATACAAAGTATCAGACAAGATGAGAAATTATAGTAAATAAGATTTTAGCTTCTTTTTTTCTTTCTTAGTGCTATCTAATGTTGTGCAATCCACCTGGTACTAAGAATATCCTTGGACAAGTTGATGATTTTTTGATGTAATTGTCAGGGGGAGGAAAAAACTCTTGGATTTAAAGAGTTCAATTCATAAAATTTTAACTTTTTTTTTTCTTTCTTGATACTCTTTAATATTGTCTAATCCACAGACCACATGATCAATGACGCATTGCGTATTTTCTTTCTTTTGAAAACCCAAATAGAAATTCTTTGAAGGAAAAAGATAATGGACAAAGACATGATTTTTAGAAAATTAAGCACGTGAATCCCATGGACACCAAAAAGATAAAGCAAAGTAGTAAAAAGAAAGCTGACGTGACTACAATAATCTGTACTTAGATAACAAATTTCCACCAAGCACAGTACTAAATCCCCATTGTTGTCTCCTACTAATATAAAAGCAATGAAAAGAACAGGACTGGAGACTTATTGTTACTCAAATGGAGTCAAATTTTATTTTATTCATTTATATTTTGGTGAGAAAATTGCACTATTTGCCTCCAACTTATTGTCACCATAGCAACTTAATCCCCAATATTTATATAAGTGCACAATAGTCCTCAACTTGTCATTAGTCCAAATCTCTATTACACTGTCAGCTGTATCCATTTTTAAGATCACTGATCTAAGGGATTCCTCTATTCGAATAAAAAATAAGTAAAAATTACTTATTTTGAAGTATATTCACGTTATGTCGAAGTAAGTCAACTTATTCTCAACTCTATCAACAACAAAAATTATTTATTTCTAACTTATAAATAAACTTTTAAGTTTAGACAAACATGATCATCTAAAACAAATTTTTAAGTCCATTTCTCCATTTTACCTGATCTAAGGTTTGTTGTCCCTTTGCCAGAAATTCATGGCTTCCTGTCTAAAGCGACTAATTTAATAAATGATTACTGAAAAGAAAAAGTTAATATACAGGATCATTCAGTCAAATAATTGAAAATTAAGAAAAAGCTACAAATGATACTGATTTCTGGTGGTTTTTCGACGTCTTTGTTTAGAAAACTGACCCAGTCTATGACTGACTCTAACTTTATATATCTTAATAATAATAATAATAAAATCAATACTACCAGAAACAGAATATATTATATTCATTCAGAATCACTCAAAACTGTAGAGATTCGTCGAAATATCCCATTAAACACAGACTATATGAATACTACATTTCAGCACTAGCAAATGTATGAACAAATGAACTCCCCCCATTTTATGTGGCACCTTTCTGTAGGGCTGGACATGGTAACCGAGGAATTTTCGGGTATTTAGTAAACGGAACCGTTGGGTCCAAATTTAATTATGGAACCGTTTGGGTTCGATTCGATTCTTGAGTTCCGTACAATAATTATTTTTCATTGTTTGTATATATACAACAATGCTACATCAATTCAACTATAACCGTTCAATTTTAACTCTTACAAAATAATGTAGTCTAATCTTGTGATATCTGTTGCACATCTTTTGATTGAGTTCTTCATAGATTTGATTGTTAAAATCACAGAAAGATGAAGACGGTGAGTTTACAATAATAGAACGACAAAAAGGGCACTACAGTAGAATAAGATATCTCAGTAAAATTTAGGGTTTGGACTAAATTAATTAGTTAACAAATTTATTTAATTAGAAAAAAATAAATAAGTTGATTTATTTAAGATAAAAAAAAAATATTTAGCTAAAGTTTTTTTAACAAACATCAAGCAGAAAAGAAACGAACTTACTACCCGAGCAATAATAATGGCATAAATAACGAGACAAACCTTGATGGCAAAAGTCAACCTCTGTTATCTGCTATACTGTAGATAAACAACTTCGACGCTAATTTTGCAGCATGTCATTAGGGCTTCCCCTGATTCCATGTCGTTTCGAATTTGATGGGAAAATCAGTTTCCCGATGAAAAAAATTGTGTATGACATACACTCACAAATTCTTTTGAATTATATGTATCTATGAGCATGGGCAGAGATAGGGGTGGGATGTAGCCCTCCCTTGCCTAAGCCCAGCTTATGTAAAAAAATTTGGTTAAAATCTAATTTAGCCCACTGTCCAATCCAATAGCCCAGTTTTAGTTAAAACTCAATTTCCATCTCTCTCAATTTGAGAAACCCAATTTTCCAATTGCCAAACCCGAGGAAATACGTCCAATTGACCTAAAGAAAATCTCATATTTCCAATATGACATTTGACCAATAAATGGAATTTTTTTTAAAAAAAGTAGAAACGGTCAAATAATACTTCACAGATTGGAAGCTCGAAAATACCCTCACTATTTCTCTTCCTCTTTCTCACCAACCAAAATTCTTAGTGAAAATCAATGGACATTCCACATTTGACCACCACCACGAGCTCATCGGCGTCGACAACCACCCTCTAATGGAAGTTTTTGCATTTAAAATCGGGTTTTTTTCATCTAAAGAGACATATTTTTTTTTTCTTTTTTTAGTTTATTTGTGCCTATTTGTGTAGATTATTGGTCATTATGGAGGAAATTGATATATGGTGGTGTAGTAATGGAGGTGTAATAGTCGGAAATGGAGTTGTCCGACTCCATTTCCGGCGGAATCGCGATTTCGCACGATTCCGACTGTACAGTACAGCCGAATGTACAGCCGATGTACTATACAGCCAGAGTTAACGCCGGCTGTACAGAAGCCCAGTTGTACAGTTGGGC
Source organism: Fraxinus excelsior (assembly GCA_019097785.1). Taxonomy (NCBI): domain Eukaryota; kingdom Viridiplantae; phylum Streptophyta; class Magnoliopsida; order Lamiales; family Oleaceae; genus Fraxinus; species Fraxinus excelsior. Next base: position 10,080,632 of record CM032625.1, on the reverse strand, counting down.
CATATTAAACGGTAGCCGGCCCAACAGCCAACGATATTTTTTTAAAATAAATATAACTGGGTCGGCCCTATAAATTGTTTAATTAAAAATTATTTTATCAATAATTTAATTAATCAAATATTAAATAAATATTTATATAATTAAATATTGTATGTAATCCAATAAAATTTATATATTTAAATATTTTACGTAATTGAAAAATATTTAAATATATTATGTAATTGATTTTTTATATAATTAAATATTTTACGTAAGTGAATAAATCTTATGTAATTAAATAAATAATTGTAAATTGATAACTTCCCATAATTATTATTATTTTTAATTTAATTTTTATCAAACCGCTTAAATCTACGTCGGCTCCAATGACCACTCCAACGCATGCTCCGATCAACCTACCCACCCCATCCACCCATTCCCAACTTCCAAAAAATTTCTAGAATTTCAAATCACAATCAGTCGCCATTGGTTACAACGAGTCACAATCGGTCACAAACGGTCACAATTTGTCACAAACAGTCGCAATGAACTACCTGGTAGTCAAATCGTGATTTGGTCATAGATCAAAAAAGGTTCGCCGACACCACCAACTCTGATCTAGCATTAGAATTTTCGGCCGCCAAACCACCACAATCAACAGAAACGCATCTCTACCATTTTGCAACCCACCAACAACCTCTTTCATCACTAAACAACCAACAACCACTACCACCTCACCACCACTATCTTCCACAGTCCCAGCTCCACTTTTGCTTCTCCTCTTCGATCCGCTTCAGCAGAGCAGCCTAATCCAACTCTCTCTGGACAGAAACTCGATTCGCCTTCTTATCACCATAAAAACCAACAAACCCTCATTTTCAACTACAAAATCACCACCATAAAAACCTCCACCACCCCAACCGCCGATCCACTACAACAGCCACCACCATAAAAATCACCCGCCAAATCTACAAGACGCCCTACTACAAAAACCCCCACCACACAAAACACCATCGGATCTACTTCTCAAGTACCGCTTCTGCTTCGTCGTACATCCATTTCACCGTCGAAACTCGAGGTGATTCATTTCACCCCGTAAATAATTACTGGTTAAAATCTCCATTAACCCAATCTTCATCGAGCAAAATATTTGCAGCTCTAATGGATTTCTGGAGAAGATCTCGGAGCTTCGCGGAGGAAGCCGCAAAGCAATCATAGAAGCTGATGTAGGGAATAGCCTCTGTTAACCTGGACGACATCGTTTCGGAGGCGTCAAATGCACTGCCACCATCGCCACCACTTTATCACTATTACAGCCTCATCAGATCCACATACTGCAGCCCACAATCACGATGCGTCTACAAGCCGTGACACTCTCCGCGTAGTAGAACCACTTTGCAAAACCACAATCGAAGGCGGACGAGAGGAATTGACAGTGTGAGCCCACAATCGCGACGCCTCTACAGGCCGTGACACTGTCTCGCGTAGTAGAACCACTTTGCAAGCCCACAATCGAAGGCGGACGAGATGAATTGACGGTGTGATAAAAGATATGAGAAAAGGAAGAGGTAGAGAGAGAGGTGAGGCGACAGTGGTGGTGAGAGAGAATGGAGAGGAGAGAGAGAGAATGAGAGATATGAGAGGTAGAGAGAGTGATTTTGGGGAAAATGAGGTGGGTGAAGATAGATACGTAGGGTTCATTTCTAAATTAATTAAATTAAATAATATATGTATTTAATAATAATATATTAATTAAAACACCTAATTTTTGAAAGATTAAACCTCTCACCTGATTTTTGAATTTGAAAATTAAAATACCTGATTTTAGGTAATTTTCTAAAAAAAAAGTGGAAATTACACCCAGTCCTACTTTTAAATTACCATTTTCATAATCATAATTCAAGTTTCATATTGCAATAATCAGGTTTTAATTAATAATTTAAAAATATTTTTTATTTCTATTTTTATTTACAATAACTTAATTTATATATACCCCCATCTCTATCTACCCCCAAACCCTAAAACCATTTCTTCCATTCTCTCATCTTCTCTCCTCTCCCTGCTTTCCGTCGTAGCAACTGCTTCGCCTCGACGTTCTTCCCATCATCTCCTCTCCCGGTTCGAATGGAGGACTGGGTTCCGCCCGTGATTTCCTCAAATGGACAAAGTTGAGGTCTGATTTCCTTCGTCTCACTCAGGCGACGAATATTTTTGCAGTTCTTCGGTGCGCGACGGTACGGGGGTGGGGAGGGGGTTTGGGGTTTTTTTATTTCCGATCTGAGGAGAAGGTGATGAATCGTCAATGTGGGCGGTGGTATCGTGCAGTGTGGATGCCAACGGGTGTGTGCGTTCGTGCATCATGGTGGTTGTATATCTATTTTTGGCAGATCTATGGTTTTTTTCTGCTGAACGGTATTGTTGGGTATGTGTGTGGGGGCGCAATGTGGGTTGCAGTGTGTGTGTGGGCACAGTGGTGGTGTTTAGTTGGTTTTGAGACGTTGATCAGTTGATGTTTCTATGGGGGCGGGGATGGTGATGATGCCCTGTTGGTTTTGACATGTTTCTATGGGGGCGGCGACGGCGGTGGTGTCGCTAGTTGAGGTGTGATGGTCACAAATAATTTTGGTATTGGTCGCAAATAATTTGGTTGTTTTGTGACTAATGGTTTGGTTGGTTGGCGACCAATAAACGATATGTGACCAATGAATTGGATAAAAATGTACTAATACATGATGTGTGACCTAAAAATTATTAATTTGTAACCAATAATTTGATCAATTGTGACCTAAATATAATTTATGTTTAATTAATATGATGTTTATGACCATAAATAAGTATTGTAACTTGTAAATTTTGTGATCTGTGACCGACGAATAAATTGTGACTTCTAAATTTTTAATTTTTAATTTGTGACCGATGAACGAACTGTGACTTATAAAATTTTGAAGCGTGACCTAATTTTTTTATTAATTGTGATCAAATTGCATAGATTTGTGAACTTAATATATTCGTCGGAGTTGGAACACTTGTCGGAATCGGAACAGTCGTCGAAATAAAGTGGTGGCGGAACGATCATCAGAATAATCGTCGGAATCGGAGCAGTAGTCGGAACGGTTGCCGCAGACCAGTTGTGACCGGAACGGTAGTTGGATTAGTTCTCGGAACGATCATCAGAATAGTCGTCGAAAATCGGAGTAGTCATCGGAACGGTTTCCGGAGACCAATTGTGACTGGAATGGTAGTTGGAATAGTTCCCGAAACGGTAGGGGTGGTGGAGATGGGGTGGGGTAATTATGTTATATTAGTATTAAATATGTAATAATAAATTGATTTAATAATTTATTATTTCATAAATAAAAATTTAAAAAAACCTGATTTTTGAAATTTGAAACTTATTTTTGTATTTAAAGTAAAAACGTTAGATATGTATTGTTCCCCCAAAAAAAATAAAAATAAAAATTGGTTAAAGCCCAATTTAGCCCACTTTTCAACCCAATGCCCAATTATGGTTAAAGCCCAATTTCCCCCTCTCTCAATCTCTCAATTTGAGAAACCCAATTTGCCAAACCCTCTCTCTCACACCCTTTACGCAAAACGCAGCAAAACTCTATCCGACTCTCAAACCCGAAACAGCCGAGCTGCCAAACCCTCCGAAGTCTGTCCGGCGCCGAACAGCCGAAGTCCGAACTCCATCCGCTGAATAGCCGCGACGCCAACCGAGGTAAGGTCTGCGACTCTGCTAAAGCTAGAATCTATTTTTCAGGTTCCACATTCCTATTGCTTACCATGGTCGTGCATCATCTATTGTCATATCCGGCTCTGATATCATTAGACCAAGGTGAAAAAATGCAAGCTTCCTTCTTTAGTTCTTTTGAAAACGTAGTACAGAGAAGCGTAGAGAAATTTAGAGACACTACACCCCCTTGGAAAAGATTTCCTATTTTAGTTCTTTACTTAATTCAGATAGAGCGGTAATCAAATTAATTTTCAAGTTAAAGTCTTTATTTATTATCTTGACAGGAAGTTTGGCTTTGTGATTAATATCTTAGTATCTTGCGTTTAAATTTATAATTTAAATTTTACGTTTTCAGCTGGATTGGTGTTTTAAGCTATCAATTTCTCTTTTGGTTGTTCAAAACTGTATTGGGATTTGGAGATTCTTTTTCGCTGAATCTGTTGATTTTTAGTAATTTTTAGGAGTTAGGACTGTATTATTGGAAATTGTTAGTAAGCTGTTAGTAACAATTTTTCGGTCCTAAATATATGACAAGCATAACTCAGAACTGGACAACCCCTAAACAGAGCCTTACTTTTGAAACTTGAAAGGAGGAAAGTGATGGAGCACAACATAGGATTGTAAAGCCACACTAATAGGATTCTTAAACTGTGAGTCTGTGATGATATTTCAAGTCTCAAGATGTGGGAAGAAATACTGGCTCTTAAGTATTGATATTTAATCTCTACTGCCTAGGCTAAAATCTCTTGTAGTTTGAGCTTCTCAAATGTAGCAAGCTGGCCTAACTTTGCAATCATAAATTATTCTTCCTTTTTCCGGATTCCATTCTCTCTCCCAAGGTCTTGTCATTTATTATCTTGTAAGTTGTAAGTTGTAACTGTTGTTTTGAAGTTTTTTTTGATATTTATGCTCTTATGCTATAAAATATCGTCGGGTACAATTGTAATATGTAACGTTATATTACAATTTTTCTAGTTATATATAAATTTTGTTTGAACATTGAATTTTAAAAATTTTTGCCCCCCGTACCAACAATTCTTGGCTCCGCCACTAATATCTATCGTTGTTGACACTATTCAGTTAGTCCATTCCCTCATTTTTGCTGATTTTCTTTTTAAAGTGTTTCATGTTTCTCAAATTGTTTTTATTATTATTATTATTTGGTTATTTGGGGATGTTGAAACTGGGCTGCAATTGTATATACATTTACCAATTTTTCTCAAGCTGCACGACTCAAGGTGGCCATTGTCCATGACAGTGAATTGTGATTTAGTTGCAAGTAATGACTTTTTCTCAATGCATCTGCATATATTATTTTATGGATTTGGTGTTTTGTCAATAAAAGTTTTAGGCATCACATGTTTCTTCAATATTAGAACATCTCGTGATGAACATGATTTGCATTGTAATTCTCCATCTTTGCACTGCCCATTCACAAAATTAGCAAAATACCCAACATAATATTTTATTCAAAAATACCCTTTTGTGGTAGCTGGGTAATAAAAGATTATGTAAAAATATACAGATATCAGATTCTTTATGCTCAACTGTAGATCCCCAAGTAGGTGAATGTTGTGCGGACGAGAGAGAAATACGATTTCTTTTATCTAGGATTTTGGTATAGAATTCAGATACCAAACTGAAATATGAGGAAATTTCAAAAAATGTCCACTTTTTTGTGTCCATTTGCAAAAATGTCCATTTTGAAAGCATTTAGACCAAAATGCCCCTGTTAACAATTTATAATTCCACATAAACACAAAAATGTCCACTTTATTAAAAATTTTATTGGCCAATAAAATTTTGACACATAAACCTAACCTATATATTTCAAAAGTACAATTGTCAAATCGCAATAAATGCAATTTTTCTCATTCACATAGAAATGTCGAGAACGGCATTTCAAATGTAGAGAAATGTCATGTTCAGAATGAAATGTCATTTCAGACATTTCATATGTCAAGAACAACATTTAAAATGTCGAGAACATTTAATATTGTGATTTGACATGTGCTTTTGAAATATAAATAGGGTTTCAATATGCATAAAAGCGCTCCTTAGTTTGTTATTTATTATTGAAACCCATACTTTGTTCAATTCTATAATTTAGGCTTAATTCTTCTAAAAATTTCTTTTTTATCATCTTAAATTTAGCATGCCAAAAAAGGGAGGAAATAAATATTTATCTAATCGCAAAGGGCTCTATCGAGAATTTTTGGGAGTCGGGAGGACTGGGATTAAAAATCTCAATTGACCAATTTGTGACCAAGAAGTAATATGTGACCAATAAAATAGATAATTTGTGACTGATAAAATATGTAATTGATGAAATATGTGACATGTAAAATATGTGACCAATAATTCATGACCAAAATTGTGATTTTAATATATTTAATTAATAAAATATTTTTAATTATTTATTTAATTTAAAAAATAGAATTACCACCTGATTTTAAAAAAGTTGAAAGAAGTTTGTTAAAAATGAAATTGTATTTGACAAACACCTTATTTATGAATTTTTCTCTTTTTTTTTTTTTTTTTTTTGCCTTAAGCTCGGTTCCAAAGTTTAGCCCAATCCCAGCCCAAAAGTAACAAAAATCAGGTTTTAATTTCACAATTAACTTTCTAAACATCAGGTTTAAATGTTTTTAATTAAAAATCAGGTTTTAATTTCACAATTAATATTAATAATAATATTATAAAATTAAATTAACCTATATACCCACCCTACTATCTACCCCCACCAAATTTATTTTAAATATAAAACCCTAAATCAACTCTCTCACCATCTCTCCACTCTCTCACCCCCCGCCGCCTTTCTCTCCCCCTTCCCTCCCTTCTCCCTTCTCCTCCCTCTCCCTCCCTCTGTTGCGATTCGCAGCAGCGTCGAGACGCTGCTAATCACAAAGACCACTCAAAACCATCCCATCTGTGTGTGTGGGTGTGTGCGTGTAGGGGCGGATCTGTGGGGGTGGGGGTGGATTTGCGTGTGTAGCGGTCCGTGTGGTGGAGCTGTTGTGGCGATGGTTTGAGTGTTGTGGTGGCCGGGTCAACAGCGGCGGTGGTGTTTTTTTTGGTGTGGTTGTGCGGGCGACGATGAGATAGTTGTTTTTTGTTATTATTATGGCAGTGGTTGTGGTGGTGTTGTTCAGGCGGCGACGGTGGTGGTTGTTTGTGGTGTTATTGTTGGGATGGGACGAAGTGTCTGTGACCAACTATTTTGTCGTTCTGTAACCTGTGACCAAGTATTGTTGGTGTACTAGGATTGGGGGACGGGTTCGGCAGATGGGACGAAGTGTCTGTGACCAACTATTTGGTCGATCTGTGACCTGTGACCAAGTTTTGGTGGTGCACTGGGATTGGGGGACGGGTGTTTAGGTGTATGTGACCATCTATATGGTAATTGTGACCTGTTACCCTCTGACTGAAAATATAACCCGTGTCCAACAAATATGAAATAATTTTTTTATCAATGACCAATTAAGTTTATTGTGACCTATAATTTTTTTTAATATGTGACCTCAAAATAATTCGTGACCAATTAATGTGAAGTTTTGACTGAAAATTAAATTTTTAACTACTTAATAAGATATGTGACAAAATTGCATATTACTGTGACCTTAACAATTGTCGGAATCGGATCAATCGTCGGAATTAAGCGGCGGCAGAACGGTCACTGAAGTAGTCGTCGGAATTAAGCGCAACCGGAGAACAGTCGTCAGAGTAGTCGCCGGGTGGTGGAGATGGAGGCGAGGTGGGTGGGGGTGGGGGTGGGTTAATTATATTATATTACAGTTAAATATTTAATTTAATATAATAATTGTGAAATATAATTAATTTTTTTTTTGATAACCGTGGACGTCCGGGCCAGCTTACGCACACCTCGACTAATCCCACGGAGCCTTGAAGTTTACAGCCGTTTCTCACCTCAGTGGCCTGAGGAAACTCGAACTGGTGACCATTGGAGAGCAAACCCAAGGCCTGACTAATTGCGCTACCCCTCAGGGTTGTGAAATATAATTAATTAATTCATGAAAAACCTGATTTTTGCAATTCTAAACCTTGGAGGACCTGATTTTTGATTTTAGGATAGATAAAGTCTGAGTTGTGATTTTTTCCCAATTTTGAAGCCCAATAAATAACAGATTTTTAACTTTTAACCCAATTCAAATTACAATCCTTCTCTCCATGTAATTGAAGTGTTGTGTCGCCCTTGTCGGCTGCCTACGACCTCGAAAATCCAACCTTTGCGATTAGATAAATATAAGATGATAAAAATGAAATTTTTAGAAGAATTGAGTCTAAATTATAGAATTGGACAAAGTATGGGCTTTAATAATAAATAATAAACTAATGAGCGTTTTTATGCATTTATATGTACAAACTTAATTAAAAGCAATATATTTCAGTTTGATCTCTGAATTTTATACCAATGCCAAAACCCTAGATAAAAGAAACCATATCTCTCTCTCGTCCGCACAACATTCACCTACTTGGGGAATCTACAGTTGCACGTAAAGAATCTAGTATCTATATATTTTTGCATAATCTTTTATAACCCAGTTACCACAAAAGGGTATTTTTGAATAAAATATTATGTTGGGTATTTTGCTAATTTTGCTAATGGGCAGTGCAAAGATGGAGAATTACAATACAAATTATTAATTACATTTGAAGAAAATCTGTATAATTATGACCTAGTATTTTTTTGTTTTGTTTTATTTTATTGGCAGTGCGAAGATGGTTATGTCCGATGAGGAAACTACACGGCTATTCAGAATCAGGAAGACGGTGATGCAGATGCTAAGGGATAGGAGTTACATAGTAAGTGATTTCGAGATCGATATGTCAAAGCATCAGTTCCTTAGCAAGTACGGTGAGAACATGAAGAGAGAGGACCTTGTTATTATTAAAGACTTGCGCAGCAATCCCTCTGAAAAGGTCTACTTTTATTTGATATCTTTATTTCTTTTCATCAAGAATTTAGTTTATCAGAAATATTTTATCTTCAACTCGAATATTAAGTTCTAAGTTGCATAAATGAACATATTATTATGAATATGATTTGGCATAGCTGTAGCTGCCTTTCATCTGGTTGGAGTATTGTTGTATTACAAGTGAAATTATAAGCAGATAAAATTTTGAGTGGATTTCTCTAATATGTGATCTTTGTTTTCTTATTCTGTATGATTCCCCAAGCCTCTTGTATTGCACCTTTTTTCGGCGTTTATTGCTCTCTCTGTTTTTTATTTTATTTTATTTTATTTTTTGTTTTTTGGATTTCTTAATCACTAACTCTTGGGTTGTCATGCTCCTAAATTTTCTGGGACGTTTGTGAACGGCCGACAGTGGAGTCTTAAATGAGTTATAACTGGTTAAAAAATACATTATAGGAGGGGATTTTGTATTTGAAACCAGTCAATTTCAATATATTTGCCTAGTCATGTGGTGTTCATGTCATGTAAAATGGGGAGAGAATACTTTGCATGATATTTCAAAGAAAAGATACACATTTCTGAAGAAGATAACTCAAGCAGGAGAGTATATTAAGACTTTGAACTTGTGGCTGTTGTCTCTTCTTTATCTAAGAGGATTTATGGTTTCACAAGAGGATTTATGGTTTCACACCTGTTAGGAATCGTGCACTTATTTGTTGATAGTCTGTAGGTTCTTAATTTTGGAAATTTAGAGTTTGGTTGTATGACACAATCAAGCATACTCAGAGCCTTTCTCCACTAGTTGTAAACTTCACAGGAATAGAGTAATGGAAGGACCACAAATTTCAAAATAACTTTCAAAAAGGGTAAGAACTGGATAAATCAGCAAACATTGTCTTAACGTTTTTCTATAGGAAAACAGGTGCATCCCTACCATCTTCCACTTTCTTCAGCCGAAAGGAATTGTTGTATTTAATATGCCTCAGAAGTGTGCAGTACCAATATTATTTTCTCCATAAAATGGGTGGATGTCATTTTTAGGGTGTATTCAATCTAAACTTTTAAAGACTTTTAGAGATTTAAAAAATCTAGGTGTATTCTCATTAAAGTTCTGGGATATTCAATGTCGACTTTTATAGATTTTTTAAAAGTCCTTAGAAGGCATGGGGTATTAAATCAAGACTTTTTAGAAATCTTAAAAAGTCATGGGGATTGAAAGGTGAATGACTTCTAATAAATTCTACAAAATCCTTCAGGTGTTAAATTTTAAACCAAAGGTACGAATACAATATCTCATAAAAGTCTTTCATTCACCCATAATTTTGTAAGGCTTTCACAAGGAAAAAAATATTTTCATTGTACATTGAAGTGCCGAATTCTTCTATATCTTCTCCAATTTCTTGTATTTCTCTCTATTCTGTGTTATCATCTACATCGGTGGATTTCTTAGATACTGTTTTTTTCTTGAACTTCTTTGATTGCTTAAAACTTCACTACAGAGATCGGTGTATTAGTAGGACTATTATTTATTTGAATCAAATTGAGAGTAATCAGTTTTATGATTTCATGTTGTTTCTCTTTGGTATTTTCAAACTTGTGATAGAAGATGCTTTGTGCAACCTATTTACTAGTTAACCTTTGCTTTTCTGTTTTGTCACCAGATATACGTGTTCTTTCCTGAGGAGGCGAAGGTTGGTGTTAAGACAATGAAGACTTATACCAATCGTATGAAAGATGATGATGTTCATCGAGCAATCTTAGTTGTCCAGCAGAATTTAACTCCTTTTGCTCGGACCTGTATAAGTGAAATATCTACAAAATTTCACTTGGAGGTTTTCCAGGTTATCATCGATACTTTCTTCAATCTTCACACTACAGGTTTCAGATTTTCTATTAGTGTTCGAAGATTCTATTTCTTTTTTATTTTTGAGATGAAACTATAATGTACAAATTTTCTTTTAGTTAATATACATATAGGTTTGTAGAAAACAGTCCACCTAATTTTTTGGACAGGACTGTCCGCAACTATTTTTGTGTGACCTTAGTTCCAACAGAAATATTCTGTCCACCGTTAAAAGGTTTTAATTTTCAGTTGAAAAGGCCATTATATCCTTACTTTTAGTGGAGTGGGGGAAAAAAAAAGACATTCAATCCTATCTGCTAAATAGAATCTAGTACTACATTTTACACGAATAGAAAGGCAATTTATATGTTGTAAAATAAGCATAATGGATGGATTCATCACTCAATAAAATAGAAGAAAAGAGATAAATACAATTTAAGAAAGCAATGTTTTTTTCTGACTTAAATGTGAACATTGATCGAGTAGATTAATACAGAATTTCACTTAGATTAGTATTTGACTTTGATTGATCAGTCATAGCCTTTCTTGGGATTCTTCTCTTTGTCGGATCTGATGTTTTGTTGGAAAAGAGATGTGGGGGGCTGGAGGTGAGGTGACAAATTAGATTGAAGAAAATGGAGCCAGCAGGTCCTTGAGATGAGTTGGATTTTTTTTTTTTTTTATTTGCCCATCTTTTAAACTAAAAGTAACGGTATAATTGCCATTTCCACAGAAATTTTGACCTTCTAATAGACAAATATTGGGACTAATGACTCAACAAAATAGATAGGTTGGGGACCGAAGCTGCAATTTTCCCTTTCTTTTATAAGTTTAAAGAATTTATCGAATAGGGAGGTCTCAACTGTCAAACTGATAAGCCTTTCACCTGTGCTGTCGACTGCTTTAGTTATTCCTGAACTCACTCTTAAGTTATTGTTTTTAAACAACTCACTTATTGTTGGGTAAACACATATTGGAGTGAATGTCACACGCACTGACATCTACTTACTGCAATAATACAGGAGGCAGAGTTGTTGGTGAACATAAAAGAGCACGTTCTTGTTCCCGAGCACCAGTTACTTACTCCGGAAGAAAAGAAGACTTTGCTAGAAAGATACACAGTGAAAGAAACACAGGTTTGCAAAAGTTTCTCAATCTTTCTTCTAACATCATTATTGTTTAGTTTTAATGAGCCACGAATGGTTCCAATCCAATTCTTTTGAGCTTTCATTGCGAATCTAGGCTTGAACTATGTTTGGCTAAGCTTAAAAAGTTTACTTATAAGTAAATGTGTAAGCTTTGAAATGGCTTATTTTGCCAAAGTGGAACATACGTCATGTTTGGCTGAGCTTTTAAACTGCATTTTACTTGGCTTATTTGGGCAGGGTTTACTGCCTGAAAAAGTAAAAAAGAAGTAACTTGGAAACTTGAGCAAATATTCCATAAGTTACTTATTTTGACAGTAAGGTAAGACTTAGCTCTAAATAAATGACTTTTTTACATAAAGTTATCCAAATAATAATTTCTACATTTTTTAAGCTTGACGAATCATGCTCTATAATGGATTAGTTATTGCAAACTTGAGCATGTTGGCTAAGCTTAGAAAGTTTGCTTGTAAGTGTTAGTGTTTTTTAAAAATATATATATATTTATTATTGATCAAAATTGGAAATAAATAAATTGCTTATTTTTAAAGTAACGTAAGTGAGTCCTTTCAGAATAAATAACTTTTTTTCTCAAGAGAGAAGTTATCCAAGCAATGTATGTAGTCAACTTTAACTGTTCTATAACCTTAGCGAAACATGCTTCAATTGTCCATCAATGTCCTATATTCATGGGCACGCGTGGATGGGCGGACAGGGGTGGGGCAACTGGTCCCGCTACATTTTTGAAATTTATATATATAGCATTGTATTAATTAGTAAAACTAAAGGCTATTGACATGAATGTGAGTATAGCTTAGTGGTCAAGCCTTCTCTTTGCGGTTGTAAACATTCTGGATTCAATCTTTTAAGTCCCCAAATTTGAATTTTTATTTGTATAATTTGTCCTTTTTAAAAAATTCCATAAACACTTTTTTTTGCCTTCCTCTCCCCCAAACTCAGAATCCTGGCTACGCCACTATTCATGGTGTGTCAGTATCCTTGCATTTCACAGATTCACTATTTGGTTTCCCTTTGCTATTATCTTGTGATGCTGACAAGTAGTTGTTTTTGCTTTCAGCTCCCCCGCATTCAGGTTACTGACCCAATTGCAAGATATTATGGTTTGAAGCGTGGACATGTCGTGAAAATTATCCGACCAAGTGAGACTGCTGGACGTTATGTTACTTATCGATATGTCGTTTAGACATTGTGGTTAATCCTATGGACATGTTTGGCATGGTGGATTGGAAGTATTAAAGAAAGTATTGTATTAAAGACGGTATCAAACGTGTACTCGAACGGAAAAAAATTGAAGAGACACTTGTGTAAAATGCTGTTGCTTGGACCTTTTTTTTTTGTCATTGTTTTATTAAAAACTCTGCAAACTGTGGGTACAGCCTTGGATTGGTAGTTTTTATTCATGTACCATGTTTAAAATATGATGGAAATACTATAATGTTTAATACATTTTGCGATTTGTTTCATCGAATGCTGTCTGGGTTTATTTTTAATCGCATTCATCAAAAGGATGTTTTCAAAAGATGAAATTGAATCTTTATGGGAAGAATTTTACGACTTTCCAAAAGATCTATGTTTCTATGAATGGGCACATTTCATAGTTTTTGGCAAGAAAATTGTTAAAACAAAATCTATTCAAAATATCTATAATAACAAGAAACATAAAAACTTCAATCTGAACATCCTTCGAGGTAAGAAATAGTTGTTTCTCATGAAAATACTGAAATTATTGCATCACCTCTCAAGAAAATACATATTCCTGGTGAAGGGCCAGAAGATTCTAGCCCTATAGTTAAGGATTTCAAAAATATTTGGTCTTAGAACAATTATACCAATATTGTTCTTCAATCTTTTGTTCTCATTTAACTAGAATTGAAGCTAATTCTAAATCTGAGGCCTCTTCATCCAAAAGGGAAGGAAAGAAACCTCTAGATACTATTTTCAAACCAATTGATTCAAATCCAACTCAAAAATTAAAAAGAGGTTCTTTATCTTCTGAATCAAGCATTTTACAAAAACTTGCAAATCAAATTTCCAAATTAGGTACTTCCAAGAATATCAATACTATTGATAATCCAGATGAATTTAAATCTCAATTTATTGAAAATGAGCATTCTCAAATCAATAAATTAAGAGGACAAAAAACTTCCAACTTTTTATCCTCGTCCTTCTTATCCTGATATGTTGTATGAGGAAAAGAAGAAACCTCGAGTTTCTTACACATGCAATGAAATCGTTGAATGGAACATTGATGGTTTAACGAGGTATCAAATTCTTCACTCTTGAAAATATGGTTGTTTGCTATACAGCTTATACATGTCAAGAGATTATTCTCGTTACAGCCTTTAGCAATTTAGTTTGTGGTTTCACATGACAGCTTAAAAGTCGGAGGACCAATTATCTAACTGCCGAAGATTGTGATAAGGTTTGTCAAGCTACCAATGATCAACATCAAAATGATAGTTTCAATACTCTTGTATTTTCAATCCTCAAGCATTTCATCGGAATTCCAGCTTTACTTCAAGACAAAACTTTTGAGATTTTATTAAATCTTAGTCGTCCAAAACTTCAAGATTTTCGTTGGTATAAGAATGTGTTCCTTACCAAAGTCCCGCTTTACTAACTTACAGTGAAATTATTAATTTCATCAATAAAGAAGGTTTAGCACTATGTAATGATATCAAACTTAAAGCCAAGTCGAAATCAGAAAGATTTAAGAGAAATAAAAAACTCGGTTCATTCTGTGATCAATATGGTTTCGAAAAATTCATTCATCCTTCTTCAAGATTAAAAAAGAAAAACATTCCTTCTCATCTTAGAAAAAAGATCTTTTCCAAAATATTTTTTAAAAAAAAAAACTTTCAAAATTATTCTTATAGAAATTCAAAAAGAAAGTTTTCAAATAAACGAATTTCTAAATCTTCAAATATTGCATGATGGAAACGTAACCAAACGGGTCATTACTCCAACAAGTGTCCTATGAAGGGAAAGATTAATAATCTTCAAACCGATGAAGATATTAAACTATAACTTCTCAATCTACTCAATTCCAAGAATCTAATTCTGAACTCAAACCTGTTTATCAGTATCAAGAAGATTCTGATGTTGATAGTAGCTCAAAATCATCTTCTTCAAGTTAAGGTAAAGAAATTTTTGGTTTCAAATTCATGAATGTTCTTACAAAATAAGAAGAACTTATTCAAAAAAACAATTGAGAAAATTAAAGATCCTCAATTAAAGAATAAATTTTCTCTTCTCCTTTCAAAATCATCCAAATCCCCGGTTACACCATTTAATATGAAGGATATATTAAGCTCCCGTTTCACACCCTTTTGTTCTTTTTCTCATTCTCATTATATTTCTTTCTTTCAACCACACATTCTCCAAATAAAATAATATTACACACAAATAAAATAAAATAAAATAAATCATCACTTGTCCATCACACATTCCAACATCAATCACC
Source organism: Fraxinus excelsior (assembly GCA_019097785.1). Lineage (NCBI taxonomy): Eukaryota > Viridiplantae > Streptophyta > Magnoliopsida > Lamiales > Oleaceae > Fraxinus > Fraxinus excelsior. The sequence goes on along the minus strand of CM032625.1, from coordinate 10,065,508 downwards.
ATTCCAAAATTTATATTCTCCTAAAAATGAAATTCAAACACAAGCTAAATCGGTTTCCTTCTGGAAGTTCATCTTCATAATCCTCAATTTTTGAATTACGTTCAAAAATTAATGAGATGAAATCTCAAATTGCTTCATTGAAACGTCAAATGAGAGATGTTCAAATGGAAGTTTTTCTTAAAAACCAAGGATTTGGAACACGAAAACAATTTTGATTCCTCCTCTTTTGATGAAGCATTCCTCTTACCTCTCATGAAATTTCTCAAAATGAGGAAGAAAATATCAATGTTATCAATCGAATTCAACTACGAAAATGGTATTGCAATATGATTATTATTGTCAACAAAGAATTCAAATTCAAATTCACTTCTCGAGTCTTAATTGATTCAAGAGCTTACCAAAATTGCATTAGGGAAGAATTGATCCCTACAAAATATTTTGAGAACACTACCAGGCATCTTTACTATGCTAGTGGTAAAAAGCTCAATATTTAATATAAACTTTCAAAAAATCATGTTTGCAATTCAAATATTTGTTTCAAAAAATAGTTTATTTAGTCAAACATTTAGACCAAGAAGTTATTCTTGTAACACCTTTTTTGTTCAAATTTACCCATTTCAAGCTAACTCAAAAGGTCTTACTTCCAACATTATGCGTCAAAAAATATTTTTCAAATTTACAAATCCTCCTTATAAAGATGTTAATTACTTAATTTTTTTGAAAGAAGCATATATTTCAAAAATTATTAATAATATTAACTTCAAGAAAAAGTATATTCAATATCTCAAAGAAGAAATTAAATCTCAAAGGGTTGAAGAACAATTACAAAATCCCTTATTTCAAAAAGAAATTAAGAAAGAAGTATGTTTTACTATTCTAAATGCCTTTTGGAGTAGAAAAGAAACATGTCCTTGCATATTCCTACAAAATCTCGTCTTATTTAAATGAATAAGAAAATATTTGATTATTGTATCAAAGAAACCAATGATTTACTTGAAAAGGGACTTATCCTTCCAAGTAAATCACCATGAAGTTACTCTGCATTCTATGTCACTAATTCTACTGAGATTGAACGAGGTGCTCCTAGGCTCATTATCAATTACAAATCCCTCAACAAAGCTAATCAATGGATTAAATATCCATTACCTCAAAAAAGATCTATTAAATAGATTACTCAAGTCTGTCACCTTCTTAAGATTTGATATGAAGTCATAATTTTGACAAATTCAAATTAAAGAAGAAAATAAATATAAAACTGCATTTAATATTCATTTCGATCAATACGAATAGAATATTATACCATTCGATCTAAAAAAATATTCATTCAGAATTTTAAAAAATTATGAATGATATTTTCAATCCCTATCAAAATTTCATTATTGTTTAGATAGACAATGTTTTAATACTTTATGAAAGTTTAGAACAACATTTCATACATCTCAATACATTCATTCATATCATTACGTATAATAGATTAGCTGCTTTAGCTAAGAAAGTTGTTCTTTGTCAAATACGTATGAGGTTTCTAGGTCGTTACATTCATTTAGGAACTTTTACTCCAATCCAAAGAAGTTTAGAATTGACATAAAAATTTCTAGGTCGCTGTCGAATCAAAATAGGGTAGAAGTTTACATTCATAACTTTGAAAGCATTGTAAAGAGTCGTTGCTATCGAATCAAAATAGGGTAGAAGCTTCTAAAAAAAATATATCTTTCATCTGAAAAAGGCAAGTGGTAACTTTTTCTTATTACATTATCATCGAGTTAAATAATTATCTAGAGTGTATTTGATGAATATTATTTTGGAAGAATGTATTTTGGAATAGTAGATTGATGGAGAATGTGTGGTTGAAAAAGAAGAAAAAGTTATTGATGTGATGTAAAATATTATTTTATTGAAAAATGAGTTATTGAAAATGAGTAGAAAAATGAGAATGAGAATATTAATGTGCGTCAAACGGGGGCCTAGTAAACAACTGTATTTATATATGCAAAAAATAAATTAATATAATACTTTGATTTCTGAAATAACTTTCCAATCGAAGTTTGATATTTCAATTGAAGATCGTGCTCTTATATTGTTTTGCATTTTCTTCTCGACATTGTTCCTCCATTGAAAAATGAATTCTACAATAAATCTCAAGTATTTCATTTATGCAAGAAATAAATTTGAAACACCGCTAACAAACCACTTCTTAGAAACGCAAGTTGTTACATGCTACATAAAATGGACCAAAATCTGTATCTATGGTAGTATTCTATTAATCTTATAATGATTTTGAGAACTTATAATAATAATTGGCATAATCTAGTCAAATAGTTGAACAATGGATCTTGGGTAGGAAGTAAATTATCGTCCGAGGTGAAAAATGTAATAAGTCGACTGAACATTTAAAAAAAAAAAAAACATTTCGATAGGGTCACAAAAGAAGGTTCGATTTCATAAGCTGATTGCATAGTATCTGATGTGGTCATTATTATGGATACATCGAGCATGAGGACTATCATGGTTCTCCCTTTTCGATTATAGGACCCGGGTGCTCGAGCTTGTATAGTCCTCGAGATACCTCGAGGATGGACCCTCCAGAATGTCTCCAAAATCACTTTAGTAGTCCTCGGGGGTATGTGCTCGGGATTTTGCCTTAGCCAAATCCTCGAAGTGCTCCGTGATCGAGAGTTGCTAGTCCTTATCCTGAAAGGACTCTAACCCTATCCAATTACCTCAATTGAGGAATCATAGGTTCTAAAGGAGTCTTACCTTGAGGAACACTTCAAATCAGGAAGAATTAGACTTCTAGTCACAATCCAACACTCATCCCAACAATAATTCCTAAAAATAAGGTGATGAGTCCTACTAGGAGTCCACTACTACCTAGCTCTATAAATATGGAGCCTTGGATCATTTTTCAGGTATGTTCTTTCATTCACATAATTTTACAAGCACATATCTTTTCTCAAAATCTCTCTCTGACTTAAGCATCGGAGGGGCGACGAGGACACACCTCGTTGCCTTTGTTTCAGGTACCGGAGAACCTTGCTTGTGCTCGTGCTCAGTCGTCAACCTCGGGATCAACATGTACGATTTTTGGTATCAACATTGGCGCCGTCTGTGGGAATCGCTACCAAAAGTCATGGTGAATACACGTTCAGGTCTTCCTCCGATAAGCTCATCCATTCCAAACAAACCCCCCGGCACGGAATCCCCAGTCCATCAAGAAGAATCATCAGCAATACCAGTTCATCAACCTGCAGTGGTTGCTGCTAGAGCATTCAAAGAACTACGTCAGCAAGTTACAAAGCTAACTCAACTACTTATTCAAAGAAATACTCCACAACCTCCAGCACAAGCACCAACACTAGCTCAACCAAGAAGTATCATAGCTCATGCTCGAGCTTGAGATACCCGTGATGCTCATGACAATGGTGGATCTGGGGCCCGGGCATACCCCTAGTAGCCTCGGCCTCGAGATTGGTTACCATGGACTCGGATAAACTCGCTCGAATTATACAAGACGACATTACGGCTAGACCACTGCAGAATATCCAGGGAACGATGGTTCGTGAATGATGATCGTGCTCAGGATATCGTGATGTATATGAAAACGGTGGATCTGGGGGGCCTCGGGCATGTCCCCAGTATCCTCGACCTCAAGATTGGTTACTGCGGACTCAGGAGAGCTTGCTCGGATCATACTGGATGGGAACACGACAGGACTACAACAGAATACCAAAGGAACGATAGGGTTCACCCCTAACACTCCAAGGAATGATTACATCGAAGGAAGGACCTCAGGATCAGGAGGAGATAACAAACCTACGACTGGTATAATCAAGTGGTAGTAGTCCTCACCTTGTCTATATAATTAATTCTGCTTTAACTTTGTTTATTATTTTGGGCTTGCATTTGATCGGGCTTGCATGACCCCACATTTTTCTTTTAGTAGTTCATGCTGCAGGAACATCAAAGTCTTGCCCCGCGCAAGCACCCTAAAGTCCTGTCATGCGCAGGCACCATCAGGACATGCTACGGGCATGCTCTCCAAAAGTCCCGCAACTAGCGGGCCCTCATGACATAGTGCGAGCAATCACCTCAAACATGTCATGAGCATTCCTCGAGACATGCTACGGGCTTGCTCTCCAAAAGTCCCGCAACTAGCTGGCCCTCGTGACATAGTGCGAGCAATCACCTCAAACATGTCATGAGCATACCTCGAGACATGCTACGGGCATGCTCTCCAAAAATCTCGCAACTAGCGGGCCCTCATGACATAGTGCGAGCAATAACCTCAAACATGTCATGAGCATACCTCGAGACATGTTACGGGCATGCTCTCCAAAAGTCCCGCCACTAGCGGGCCCTCATGGCATGACATGAGCGAACACCTTGAAACATGCCATGAGCACTCACCGAGACATGCTATGGGCATGATCTCATCAAAACCTTGTCACGCATAGGCACCTCCGAGACATGCTATGAGCATGATCTCACAAAAAGCCCTATCATGCGCAGGAACATCAAAACATACCACAAACGAAAACCTTAAAAATCTACCTCGAGCTCGACCAATACAAAATAAGCCTTGGACAGAATTTCATCGAATAGTCCTCGAGCTCGAGACTGTGTCATAGGTACCCGAGTCGTCGAGCTCAACACTTGAAGATCGAAAAATAATTATAAACTGGGCTCTCATCGAGCTCAGGATTCAATTGATTAAGAAAGCTATCGTCGAGCTCAGGCCTTCATTATTACATGAGCTATCATCGAGCTCGTGACTTAATTATTACATGAGCTATCCTCGAGCTCATGACTGCATTATCATATGAGCTATCCTCGAGCTCGTGACTCAATTATTACATGGGCTATCATCGAGCTCATGACTTTATTATTACATGAGCTATCGTTGAGCTCATGACTCAATTATAACTTGAGCTATCCTCGAGCTCATGACTCAATTATTACATGAGCTATCTTCGAGCTCATGACTTCATTATTACATGAGCTATCGTCGAGCTCATGACTTCACATGAGCTATCCTCGAGCTCATGACTCAATTATTGCATGGGCTATCATCGAGCTCATGACTTTATTATTACATGAGCTATCGTCGAGCTCATTCCTTCATTATTACATGAGCTATTTTCGAGCTCATGACTTCATTATTACATGAGCCATCGTCGAGCTCATGACTTTATTATTACATGAGCTATCGTCGAGCTCATTCCTTCATTATTACATGAGCTATCGTCGAGCTCATGACTTCACATGATAACTTGAGCTATCTTCGAGCTCATGACTTCATTATTACATGAGCTATCCTCGAGCTCATGACTCAATTATTACATGGGTCATCATCGAGCTCATGACTTTATTATTACATAAGCTATCGTCGAGCTCATGCCTTCATTATTACATGAGCTATATTCGAGCTCATGACTTCATTATTATATGGGCTATCGTCGAGCTCAGGCCTTCATTATTACATGAGCTATCTTTAAGCTCGTGACTTAATTTTTACATGAGCTATCATCGAGCTCATGACTTCACATGAGCTATCTTCGAGCTCATGACTGCATTATTACATGAGTTATCCTTGAGCTCAAGACTTGTGAAATTAATTGATTACATTGTCCTCGAGCTCAAGACATTGTCAAAAAGTTAATTAATTATGTAGTCCTCAAGCTCATATGCATCCACACCTAACTTTCGAGCTTTAGGAATGGATGCACGGGGGCCACTGATGTGGTCATTATTATGGATACATCGAGCATGAGGACTATCATGGTTCTCCCTTTTCGATTATAGGACCCGGGTGCTCGAGCTTGTATAGTCCTCGAGATACCTCGAGGATGGACCCTCCAGAATGTCTCCAAAATCACTTTATTAGTCCTCGGGGGTATGTGCTCGGGATTTTGCCTTAGCCAAATCCTCGAAGTGCTCCGTGATCGAGAGTTGCTAGTCCTTATCCTGAAAGGACTCTAGCCCTATCCAATTACCTCAATTGAGGAATCATAGGTTCTAAAGGAGTCTTACCTTGAGGAACACTTCAAATCAGGAAGAATTAGACTTCTAGTCACAATCCAACACTCATCCCAACAATAATTCCTAAAAATAAGGTGATGAGTCCTACTAGGAGTCCACTACTACCTAGCTCTATAAATATGGAGCCTTGGATCATTTTTCAGGTATGTTCTTTCATTCACATAATTTTACAAGCACATATCTTTTCTCAAAATCTCTCTCTGACTTAAGCATCGGAGGGGCGACGAGGACACACCTCGTTGCCTTTGTTTCAGGTACCGGAGAACCTTGCTTGTGCTCGTGCTCAGTCGTCAACCTCGGGATCAACATGTACGATTTTTGGTATCAACAGTATCAAATTGTTAAGACTTAATACAATTAGAAAATAAGTTATTTTCTTTTCAACTCAATTTAAAAAAATAATGAGTTAAATCGAAGCATTTCTATTATATCATTGTATTAAAAGTGAATGATAAACATTTTCAACATAACTCGAGCACGATTTATTAAGCTAACATGCACATTGAGGACATAACACACATTTTAATTAGAATTTATTTCCATGTAAAATTGAATTTCTCATCAAAACTTGAATGACATTTAAAATAAAATAAACTTGAATGATTTCATGTTGGTCACTCATTTTTTATTTATTTTAATCTGAGCATTTTATTTTTATTTGACCCTTTCATCTATGAATGAGACAAAGCTAATGATAGTTCCACGTGGTTGATAGAATGAATGAATTTGACAATAATTTAGTAATTTGATTTACGATTCATGTTTAAATGACTTTTCCTTGTTGACGAAAGTTATTAGGGTCCGTTTGATTGTAAGAATGAAATTGTGTGGAAAGAAAATGAATTTTATGAAATTGAATTGTCAGAACTTGTTTTAGTGAGAATTATCAATTAATAGTGTTTGATTGATATAATTTTTCACTTGGAAAATATTGAAATTTTGAATCTTTTGGTGTTCGTTTGGCTTTGTTTATCATGAAAATTGTCCATTTAAAGGATAAAATTTGTTACAATCAATCAAACATGCAAAAAATGAAAATAAAATTTAATTTACATCTTCCATGAAAAATATAACCTAATCAAACAAGGCCTTAATTTAATGTCAAATAAAAGTCAAGTCGCTCATTCTCATAAATACATAAAATTTGACGTTAACTTTGGTCCAGACGGTAAAGTCACATATTCTCTTAAACACGTGGAATTAGATGTTAGTTTTGTCAGAACTTATTAATAGTTCCACACTTAAAACCCAGAACTCGCTCCAAAAAAAGGTCTCGATCAAGGCAACAGATTTCTCGAGCACGATTGATAAAATGAATGACTTTACCTCAACTTTCACTTTGTGCCAACCACAATCTCAAATCGTTCAAATATTTTCACCATAAGGACAAAATGACAAACCGTCAGTCAATCCATTATCTAACTTACTTAAATTTTGAATAATTTCTAAAAAGCAAAATGGTAATTTTAAATTCTCATATTAAATAATTAAAATATATTAAATTTAAAAACCAAAAAGAAAATAATTTGGAAAATTATGGCTTCTTCTTCTTGCTAACCCCACACCGAAGTCTACCCATCTAGAGATGACAAAAAAGCTTGGTGCCTCAGACGGCTCAGGGTATGCCCGTAAAAAGTTCGAGTCGGGCTCGGTTATATCGAGCCCGGGCGAGCCTGCCCATATATAAAAAAATAAATTTTAATTTTAATTTTTTTTGAAAGAGCAGGTAGCTCTTTCTAGTTGCCAGCTAAGGCTCGGGCCAAAAGCTCGGACTCGACTTGGCTCGACTCGTTGACATAGCCATACCCACCCCACCCCACTTGTATCGAGGATTTGTTCATGGTGCGAAGAAAATGAAGAAGATTGAGTGGGTTCAATGTTGCGATACATACAAATACATTTATATATTCGACGAGGGGGTTGGGTATAGTGAAACCAATGTTGATTTGAAAATCCAAATTACCTTATCCACAGCTCATAAGAACAAAAAGATGGATTATGTTCTAAAATCCCCACCAGAAATCGGAAAATTGTTGGTGAACCCATTTTTTAGTGCTCCTCCTCTCTAAATGGGAATTATCGTTTCTTGGTCTTAGCAAATCGACATAAGTACCCTTCTTCTAGTCAAAATTATGTTAGATAACGGATTGACTAACGGTTTCTATCATTTTGTCTTTATGGTGAGAATATTTGAAAGGTTTGAAACTGTGAGTGACACAAAGTGAATGTTGAGGTTTAGTCTACAAAAGAGGGAAAGGTCTGGAACCGCAGCTGCAATTTTCCTATATAAATTTAGGGCGTATTCGATATAGATTAAAATTGGAAAACGAGTCGTTGTTGTTGACTTTTATTAGATGAATGAGACCCAATAACGACTATATTTTCAATTTTAATTGGATTTTAAACCGTACCGAACAGGCTCTTAAGATTCTTCTATGAATATACGAGTTTTTCTCATTAGATAAAAAAAAAAAAACTACTAATTTAATTTTAACAAAAGTCAAGTAACTCATTCTCTTAGACACGTGGAACTCGACATTAGTGTTGGTCCCGTTGGTCAAGTCAGTTCTATTTGTTTTTCCGAATGAATATTGACGCAAAATTTTAATTTAGGCCCCGTTTGATTGGCAAAATTTTTTAGAGAAGTAGGAAAATCTTTTCTCCTTTTCAACTTTTGTAGTGTTTGATTGGCAAAATTTTTCCAGAATTTTTTTTTCAACTTTCTAAATTTTCCACATTTTTGAGGAAAATAAATTCTTGATATTTTGGTGAGAAAATATTTTTCAACTTTTCAATTTTTTTTATTTTTTTGTTTTTGCAATTGGAAAAAATTCTAGACACAATGGTAAAAAAATTCACTTTTATTGACAATTTTCATATAAAACAAAGTCAAACGAACGATATTCAATATGATTATTTTTTTTCAATTTTTTTTTGTTTTTTTGTTTTTTTGGCAATTGGAACAAATTCTAGATCCAATGGTGGAAAATATTATCACTTTAATGGACAATTTTCATAAAAAATGAAGTCAAACGGATATCAAACTTTCAATATTTTTCATGAAAAATTATATCAATCAAACACAATTAATTACAATTCTCAACAAAACAATTTCTAAGAAAATCTTTTCCCTATAAAATATTTTCTTTTTACCAATTTTCCATCTTTCTATCAAACTGACCTGGCAAAGGAATGTCAGTTAAATACACGTGGAACTTAGATTTAGTTTTGGTTCCAATTTTCAAGCTTCATTCTCTAACTCTTAAACACGTGGAAATGAACATTGATATTTTGATCAGGTTACGTATTGAAATTGAATTAAAATTGTCATCGAAATTAAGATAAATTGAAGTTGGCGATGTGTTTGGTCCTTGTAATTGGTCAAAATCATTTTTGTGGCAATTAACAAATCCTTTCGCTGCACGGGGATAAAAGATGTGGGACCTGCACTATGAAAATAACAGATTAGGTTAAAATATGAAATAAATTAAAAGATCTGGGAGCAAGGCTGTAATTATCCTATACTATAAATAGATTTGCAGAGAGAGAGAGAGAGAGAGAGTCACTATTGTCTTGTACACTGAGAAATGGAAGGTGGAGCTAAGCAGGCGGACACCGAAATGTCAGAGGCCACCCCGGCGATGCTGAGCCACGACGGTCGTTTCATCCAATACAACATCTTCGGCAACATCTTCGAGGTCACCTCCAAATACAAGCCCCCAATCCTGCCAATCGGCAAAGGCGCCTATGGCGTCGTCTGGTAGTTAATTTTAAATCATTTCAGCCTTTCTGTTATCATACATCCGCGTGTGATGATTTTTTGATAAATTTGAATTCTTGTTATGTTTTTTGATATTTTTTGTTTTGTTTTGGTGTATAAAGCTCGGCTTTGAACTCGGAGACGAATGAAAATGTGGCGATAAAGAAGATATCAAATGCTTTTGATAACAAAATCGATACGAAGAGGACTTTACGTGAGATCAAGCTTCTTCGCCATATGGATCATGAAAATGTCAGTGAGGAGCTTCTTATTTATTCAATAAATTTGTGTTTGTGCGCGGGCGTGACTATATATTTATACTTTTGGTGGGCTAAAGCTCGCTGAAAAAAAAAATTTTGCCTTCCATTTTCTAGGAAGGAATTTTCTTATTTTGTCATGTGAGGCAATTGGTAGCTAAAGAGTTCGTAGGTAAAGGAAAGCTTTAATTTTTAATTTCTCAAAATGATTCAAAAGAAAATGCAATTATGTTAATTAATGGAAAAATATTTAGACTTTTAACTACGGCCTACAGGATTTTTATGTATGATTTTGTATGTTGCTTCAAGTGAATTAGATGTTATTATCTTGATTTTTGTTTTCTTTCTTTGAATTCGTATCTGTAGGTTTCTTCATTTGATTTTTTTTTTCTTTCATATTTTAGTTCAATCGTGATAGAAAATATATTAAGGATTATTGATCTAAAACAATCAATAATCAACCTTGTAATCGTCCATGTTGAAATTAACGAGAATATCAAAATGAAAACAGAAGCGTACCTTGAACCATAGATCCATAGGTGTCTGATTCTTCGCCGGAATTGATTATGATCTTCCAATTGATTGGTGATCTCTTTATCAAATTTGCTCTCCATTGATGGGGATGTAGAGAAGTTTGAAGAACCCAACAATTGGGGACCATAACCCCTCTAAAAGGAATAAGATAATGAATGGTCATTATCTTTCATTTGATTCAAATCAGCCCCTCATTAATTTGAAACAAATATCCGGTCTCTACACTTTCATTCCATGAAACTTAATACCCATTAGTCAAAATTCATCTTTGGTAGATCACTTTAATTGACTAATAAACTTTAAATAATAGCACCACACATTTTAATACGTTACGTGTGGCCCCAATTATGTTAGAACTTTCCAACAATCTCCCACTGGGCCAAACATGTAACATTTCAAATGTGCACAACCTTATGAGCTCAAAATTTTGCTATTATTATTATTATGGGTATTGCAAACAATCTCGTCCATCAGTCATATTGATATAGGATCAAAGCGATTTTCGTCACATTTAACGTGACTAAATCCATCAATGGTCACGTACACCCATATAACCAAATGACATAGATCAATCATGGAAGTGTAGCATGGAAATTACATGTTATGTGATCCAACATGTCTATTTCCAACTGGTCCAACCTTATTTCTTAAGTCAGATCAACCATAAACTTTAATCAGAGTGGAACTGAACTGAATACTTTATTTCTGAAATTAACCGAATATCCATGGATAAAACATGTGTCTAAAACAGACATCCAAATACAAACTCCCACTGGACTGGCATATCATCAAAAGATGAATCACCCATGTGAGTAATATACTCATGAAAGACCTTGGGTGGTATCCATTTAGTAAATGGATTCATGATTATGGAGTTTGTTTCTATATGCTTTATAGAAATCTAACCACTCTGATTTCTTTCCTTAACAACTAGGAACTTAATGTCTTTAGACTTTGACATCGTCATGTTCCCGTTGGAATACAAGACTGCTATTGTCACATAATAACTTAACTTAAATGGCCTTTCAATTCCATCAAAAATATGCAGCCCAGTGACAATATTTTGCAGTCAATTCCATGATCATAATCAGATTATCCAACGATCTCCAATTGGTCTGATTTTCCTGAATGTGATCATGTAATCCTTAGTTCTCTATAAACACTGAATAACCTTATGGCTGCTTTCCAAATTTCCATCCCGAAATTTAGTTAAATATCTGTCTAGCATTCCAATGAATGCTATATCCGGATGTGTATAAACTTGAGTATACATTAAATTCTCAATTGCTGAAGCATATAGAATTTTACGTATTTCCTTTTCTTTAAATTTATCATTGAAACTTTAATTGAGACTAAACTTGTCGCCTTTATCAATAGGGGTGTCACCTGATTTACAGTCCTACATGCTAAACCTTCTAAATACTCTATCGATATAGCTCTTTTGTTACAACCCAAGAATACTTCGAAAGTAATCTCGATGTATCCAAATCCTTAATACAAAAGAGGCGTCACCAAGATTTTTCATCTCAAAATTCCTTAATGAAAATCTCTTAGTTTCGTTCAACATGTCTATATCATTAGTGGCAAGCAGTATGTCATCAACATACAAAATCAGGAAAATACGTTTACTCCCACTGAACTTGTGATACACACAATCACCAACAACATTCATCTCGAAACCAAATGAGATAATTACTTGATGAAACTTGTGGTACCATTGACGGGAAACTCACTTAAGCCCATAGATGGATTTCTTTAATTTTCAAACCATATTCTTTGGGTCTCCTGACATAAAGTTTTCTGGTTGTACCATATAGATCGTTTCATCAATGTTACCATTGAAAAACGTCGTCTTAACATCCATCTGTAGTAGCTCAAGATCAAAATGTGCAACAAGTGCCATAATTGTCCTGAAAGAGTCTTTCATTGAAACTTGAGAGAAAGCATCTTTGTAGTCAATGCCTTCCTTTTGAATAAAGTCTCTAACCACAAGACGAGCTTTATATCTTTTCACATTACCATTCAAATCCCTTTTGGTTTTAAATATCCATTTGCAACCAATGAGTTTCGCACCTTCTGGTAATGGGACAAGATCCCAAACTTTATTGTCTTGTATAGACTTATACTCCTTATTCATGGCATCAATCCACTTTTGAGAGTTATTACTTTGCATTATTTGATGAAAGTTGATTGATCAGATCTTTTTTCACCAATACATGTCATCCTTATTTTATTGGAGAGAGACTATAAAAATATCCAGAATTATCTTTCTCCCTTTTATAGTGGATTTCCTTAATGATGTTTGTTCTTGAGATTGTTGAGTTTGAATTTCTGGAACAATCTATTGATTGTGTATAGGGGATTTTGTAATGAAGTCTTGATCCGAAATCGCTTATTGAACAAGATCTGGAGCAAGAATTTGTCCCTGAACCTGATCATTGTCAATTGCAACAGAAGAAATATGTATCATACTTCATTCAAGACAAAATCATTACCCTTACAACTTTATCTCCCCCGCAAACTCTACATCGTCAAGGAACCGAACATTTCCCGTTTGAAAATTGACTTGATAGTGGGATCTTTAAAAATATTGTAACCCCTTAAAAAATTGCTTTATTTGGAACTGTGTTCAGAATTTAAGCTGCAGTCTTTACTGATCTTTACTAGAAAGATTCTGATGTATCGTGGAATGATTCCACATTCCTCTAGGAATTTTAGCAAAGGCCTTGGACGTCGTTCTCCTGATTCATCATATCTATCATAGTATTCACCACTATGGTAAGATCTGACTTAATGAATTCTTTTACTGAGTTGATTTTCAATCCCAGTCTTGTATGCCTTGAACATGTCCAATGTTTGGGATTCCTCATAAATGAGATATAGGTAGCCATAGTGAGAAAATTCGTCTATGAACTTAATAAATGACTGTTGACCATTCCAAGAAACCGAAGGAAATGGTCCATAGTTCTAAGACGTCCGAAGTCATATGGCACTTAATCTCCTTATGTTTGTTTATCTTTCCTTAATGCAATTGATATAGACACTTAAGTCTGAAAAATAAGGAAATCAAAAATTCCTTCTAACACAAGATTTTTCATTCTCTTTTGAGAGAAGTGACCTTATTGCTTGTGCCAAAACAAAGCAGAATTCTCATTGGTTAATTTATGTTCAATACCATGCGGATTCACATATACTTTATAAGAGAATTGTATTAAACTGATATAAGTTATCAGAAAGAGATCAACCTGACTATTTCAAATTGAACAAGAGTAACCAAATTTGTCCAATGTAGAAATAGAAACCAAATTCCGTCTAAAAGACGGTACCGCAAATGTCTCTTTCAAATTCAAATAATAACCAGCCTTTAATGATAACCTAAGGTCCATATAGCATCAACCTTTACTGATTTGCCATCACCCCACATAGATGAATCTTTCAGCATCAATTGGTTTTGACAGATCAGACAACCCCGCATATACACACTTATTTGAATAGTAGTACCGAAATATATTCAACAAGTGTGTCTAGGTATTGACATTAAATTTACCTCAAAACAAACCAAAATGAGAAGTGTACTTTTCTTCACACGCTAAGCGTGATATTTAGTACAATCTCTCTTTATATATCCCAGATTTTCACAAAAGTTATTGCTTAATTTATCATTTTCAGACTTTTGCTGTTTATTTTAAACCGAACCGAATGCAGCTTTGTTATTTTTTATTATCCTTAGAAGTACTTGCCAAGTGAGTAATGCCAATTTTATTTTGCTTTAGTATTTCTTCTTCTTGCATATAATGTGGAAATGAGCTCATTAAGAGTCTACTTTCCCCTTTTGACAGTTGTAACTGCCCTTAATCAGCAAAATTGTGCAAGAAGCGGAATCAATACCAAATGTAAGAGCAAGTCATCAAACAGCTCGAGCTTTAGTGCTTTAAGCTTAGAAGCAATGTGAGACATCTTCATGATGTACTCCCTTATATTTCCTTCGCCTTTATATTTTATTGAAATCAAGCTTTGCAAAAGCGTGCTTGTTTCAGCCTTATCGTTTTTCGCAAAACGTTTCTTATTTCGGCAAGAAATCACTGGCATTAGTTACTTCTTCAGATACTGTGCCTCTAAAGGCTTCCGAAATGCCGCACTTAATGATCATTAGACTCATGCGATTTGAGCGATCCCACTTCTCAAAGTTCCCTTTTGCATCAGATGAACTTTCTTTCGTAAGAGAAGCGGGTTACTCAATCCGGAGCGCATGATCTAGATCTTTGCAGCCAAGAATAATTAATATGTTCTCTTTCCAATACTTGAAGTTTGTTCTGTTTAGCACTGGAATGGAGTTGATATTGACAGATATAGCAGAAGTGGATGGATTAACTGAATAGAGAACTTGTTCCCAATAAACATGTTCACATTGGAATCCGTATAAACAATTAAGTTATTCAAATAATGGTACGTCCCATCTCAAGATACCTAGCACATCATTAATATCAAGTCTTTGGACAGTAATATTAACTGTAAGTGGTACTCTTGATGTAGTGATCAAACATTGACAATAAATCCTGTCAAATAATAAACCCATCTTTGGATTGATTTATTATTCACATGGAAACCTTATAATTGTCACACATTTACCACCACAAGTGTGCATACAATTCGGCCAAATATTAACCTTCCTTTGGGCCGGCTAATATCCGCATGAACAAGCATACACACGAATTCCTTCTAATATTCTAAGTTAATTAATTTCCACAAGAGAGATTGCTTTGGCAACGTATTGCTTCAATCAATTCACTTTTAAATATTATATACTCAAATGAGTCATTTATACCAAAATTTGAAAAGCGGAATACTTAATTGTATTTATCTTGAAACTTTAAGGGCCTAAGGGTTAATAATTCAATACTTTAGGGGTCAAAATTAATTAATTCAAAACTTTAGCGACCAATAATTAATTATTGAAAACTTTAGGGACCCAAAACTTAATAGTTCAAAACTTTATGGGTCAATAAATAAATTATTGGAAAGTATAGAAGTCAAAAATCAATTATTAGAAACTTTAGGGGCCAATTTAAATCAATTATGAACATTCAGGGGCTTAATTATAAAATTCAGAACTTAAATGGCCCAAATTAATTAATTTCAGAACTTCAGGGGTTGAATTATTAAACCCAGAACTTTATAAGGCCCAATATGATGAACTTTAAACTTTAGAGGGCTTAATAACTAAAAACTTTAAACTTCAGGGGTTGAGTTATAAAAAACCCATAACCTTAAGGCCCAACTTGAATATACTTTAAACCTTAGGGGCTAAAACATAAATTTTAACCCTAATCCTTAAATTGCAAGCAAGGGCCTAAACACTTCAAATTTACACAACAGGTCCCGCGCCCTCAAATCCCCCAAACCGAAAATGGAAGAAGCTCTTTCATCTCCTCCACAACTGAAAACTTTAATGGAGACCCCTTCTCCCCTTCATCTTCTCGCTTGGTGGCGCCGGGCGGCGCCGCCAAGCCCCGGCAGCAGCCGGTCGGCTACTTCACAGCAGCCATGCGGCTGCTGCAACAGCAGCCTGGGCTGCTGTTGCAGCAACCCGCCAGGCCGCCTTGTGGCTGCCGTTACAGCGGCCGTCCGACGGCTGTAACAGCAGCCGGTGGGTGCCGGAAAATATTTTTTTTTTTTTTTTAAATCAGATTTCAACAAATCTGGAAAAAATCCACACTTTATTTCAAAATCCGAATTTTATGAAGAAAAACCTTAATTATTCTGAAATCCATATAATTTCATGCTAGATTTCATATACCAATAAATCCAAATTGCATAAAATAATAGGAAAATCATATAATCCATAAAATTCAGAATTTAAACATTCAATTTCTCAAGAATTCAACAATGGATCGGCTCTGATACCACTTGATAGAAAATATATTAAGGATTATTGATCTAAAACAATCAATAATCAACCTTGTAATCGTCCATGTTGAAATTAACGAGAATATCAAAATGAAAACAGAAGCGTACCTTGAACCATAGATCCATAGGTGTCTGATTCTTTGCCGGAATTGGTTATTGATCTTCCAATTGATTGGTGATCTCTTTACCAAATTTGCTCTCCATTGATGGGGATGTAGAGAAGTTTGAAGAACCCAACAATTGGGGACCATAACCCCTCTAAAAGGAATAAGATAATGAATGGTCATTATCTTTCATTTGATTCAAATCAGCCCCTCATTAATTTGAAACAAATATCCGGTCTCTACACTTTCATTCCATGAAACTTAATACCCATTAGTCAAAATTCATCTTTGGTAGATCACTTTAATTGACTAATAAACTTTAAATAATAGCACCACACATTTTAATACGTTACGTGGCCCCAATTATGTTAGAACTTTCCAACAAATCGGTCCTTGAATATCGTAGCATTTTTTGAGTTGCCGGTGGTTTGTGGTCATGCATGTTTCCAAACTTTGAGATTTGAAGCTAAAAGTTAGATACAAAAGGGACTCTGCACTCAAGATTTTTTTGCTGCTTATTGGCGATATAAATTTGGGGTCAAATGAAAAAAATTTCTTGTGAAAAAGATAGTAAAAATGCTCCTTCCCTAAAAGTTTTTAGTTCACAGATGAAAGATTTGATTTTTAGTTCCAAAAAGAAACAAAGATTCAATTTTTAATTGATAAAAAAGTTCTTTTTGTTACTTAATGGCGTTTAACTATGTTAACTCCATTGATACCCATTCAAAGAGGTAAATATATCAAGTAAAAGAAGATACACTAAATTAATGCGGGTAAACTAAAGAATAGAATTTGTGCACTTGAGGTTTAATGTTTCAATATGTGATTGTTTACGTTTTCTGAAGCGGATTATATGTGTTTCTTGAAATATCTATTCATTTTAAATTAAGTTCTTGTTTGAATGCTTTTCCACAATGGGGTTCATTAAATGCTTGAGTTGCCATAGTGCTTTAGATGTATCGAAGTAGTTGTATTAATGACCTCTGGTTTTCTCAGTTCTTCTTGTGAAATATTATTTTACAGCACTATATTGCAGTATTTCGATATTTCTTGAGATTCTTTCATAACGAAATTCCTGTATTTTGGATCATGTTAGTTATTACTAATATCCAGTGTGTTTAAATTTTGGATATCAATTGACAATTATTAATGTAAGCAAAATCAATTGGCATTCTGTTTTGATTCACCATACAATCCCAATGAAAAGAAACCTAAACTTTGAAATAGTTTTTTCTTGGTGATATTTATCATTAAAAACTCACATTTGTTACAGATTATTGCAATCCGAGATATAATACCGCCATCTCAGACAGCATCATTTAATGATGTTTACATTGCTTATGAGCTTATGGATACCGATCTGCATCAAATCATCCGTTCCAAACAAGCCTTATCAGAAGAGCATTGCCAGGTTCTAATTTGAATATTATTTTGAATCGGAGAATTCTTTTTTAAGTTATGCTTGCTAAGTATATGAGCAAGGCTTTCATGTGACTGGATTTCATAATTTCTCATTTAAATCTCGTTTAAATGAATTAAACAAGATAACTCTTAGTTGAATGTGTTCATTAACCCTTAATACGGAAACCATGGTACGCTTTCTTTCTTGGGTTCCTGACCAGTTGATGAGGTACTATGAAACACGAACACTTCTATTAGGCCAGCGTGTCCATGTGTGACGCTTATCATGTCATGTGTAACCACAAAATTCCTCGGACACTCTATGACATTTATCTCACAAGCCACGTGCTTTGTCCAGTTTTTTATATGTTTTTAAATTTTTGACACTTGATGGATACTTTAGAGACCTCTCGGAATAGTGTCCGACCTGCCATTTGTTCGTGTCCGACTTCTTTGAAAAATCACTTTGTCAGTGTGATCGTTTCATGTTGCTCCCTTTTCCCTATTAAATGTGAAACAAATTAATTATTTCAAGTGAACATTTCCACAAAATTATATTTGCGAAGGTGTGTCCAAATAATCTGTTATGTTAACAAATGATTTCATCTCAAGAAACAAGCATATTTGGATCTTGGACCAAGTTGATGGGTCAAAAGAAAGGTAGCAATCATGCAAATTCCATGCTCATAATCAAACACACCCTAATTTTTCTTTTTCATTATTTTCTTTTGTTAGGAGTGATGAATTATTATCATGAAAATTATCACTTATTTATAGGTATTTGACGTATCAGTTATCAATTTAATACCATAATTTTAGGAAAGTCAAACTTAAAATTAGCATTTAAATTAGTCACGCTCTTTTCTAATAATTTCACACTTTCTACAGGCACGCCTTTTCTCTTCTTCTTTCTTCGCCTTTTCTTATTATCTTCTTCTCTTCTTGGTCCCGTGTGAGTTTCCTGCAGTTACACTTTTTCTTCTTCTTCTCTTCTTGGTCCAATGTGAGTTTCCTGCAGGCACACTTTTCTTTTTCTTTCTTTCCTTTTCTTCTCCCCTTCTTTTTCTCTTCTTGGTCCAGTGCAGGCCGGTCCGGTGCAGGCACCGGCCTGCACTGGCCTCTACGTCCGCCCCTGACTGACACGGTCAGTGTTTGGTATGGATGCTAAAGAAGTACCAAGAACATCATTTTAGAAGTTCTGGCCAAAGTTCGGGTTGTATATTTGCCGACTCTAAAACTAGCAAATGTCAAACCTCTAATGGAACACCTACTGCACATAAACATAAATATGGTTATAGAAACGGGACAAAGCCTCTTATTCATAACCAATAGGGAATGAGTAGGAGAAGTAGGTAATGAGAATGAATGAATGTGGCAATTCATCTTACCTATATTTTTATTGTTAGCAGAAAAAATAGGTGGTAATTTTTTTCTTCCAATAATATTTAAAATTTTGGAAACTAATTTTAAGAACCAAACATGCAAACAAGTTTGACGAATGCCATATGCTGCTATTATTTTCTTATGAATGAATAGGAAAAGCAAAATGAAAACTATACCAAACATAACCAAAAATTCACATGGACTTCTAACCTCAATGTGCATATTATATGCAATATATTCCCTTGCCAATTGTTGGTAATTGAATATGTTAAATTGTATTAAGGCATATTTAAGCCACACTTTCTCTTTGACTTGTAATTGACTACGTATTCCTTGATTTGAATTCTGAAGTTCAAATATGGTTTGTGCTTAATTTTTAGTCTTTGCAAATCAGAATATACCATTTCAGTCCACCATTCTTAAGTTATGATATTCTAATTCTCTATCTTTTGTAAACATGTATATTCATTAATTGCATTAAAAATCATAAGGTTAAAATCACTTTTCTTTCCATGTTGGTTCAGTATCTCTTGTATCAAATCCTCCGTGGTTTGAAGTACATACATTCTGCAAATGTTCTGCATAGGGACTTGAAGCCTAGCAATCTCCTCCTGAATGCGAATTGTGATCTAAAGATAGGTGATTTTGGATTAGCACGTGTCACCTCTGAAACAGATTTTATGACAGAGTATGTTGTTACGAGGTGGTATCGGGCACCAGAGCTATTGTTGAATTCTTCTGGTTACACTACAGCTATTGATGTGTGGTCAGTGGGGTGTATCTACATGGAATTGATGGGTCGGAAGCCATTATTTCCAGGTAAAGATCAAGTGCATCAGTTGCGCCTACTTATGGAGGTATAATTAATTTTGTGTATATAGCATTTGAATGTCAAAATATTATTGATGTTTTAAGCATTTTTAACGTTCTTTTGGTATTTTAAATTATTTTATCTTTTAGTGTGTAATCTTTGAAGGGAAACGAGAACCTGCTTGTTCGTTGTTGCCGTCCAAGTTTCATTTTTTTTACGTTAATCATCTTTTTGTAGTTAAAAAAGAAAGAAAACAAAGTCCTGAGGATAATTAATATCATAGCAAGATAATTATGAACAAATGGTCTTGAGAAAAGAGAATTTATTTTTGTTTGGGTATAATGTATAAAGTTACTTTTACCTGAAGGATTGAGATTTTAAACATCGAAAACATTTGAATTAGATTTTCTGTTTCTGTAATGTGGTATTTGTTTTGAGGATAGAATTTCGCTTCTTGTACACCTTTTCAGTTTTTGTATTATTATAGCCTCAAGAATATTGATTGTTTTTTCTCTGGAAATAAGATTTTTGCTTATTTCCATCTTTAACATCTTTATAAGATAATATCACTAGAATATGCTTAAATAAGATTAATTTTCTTGAATGTCTCTAAAAATACAGTACATGGTGCAATCTATTGGTTCCTTTTTAAGTTTCTTTGATGTATTTTGTGAAACTGTGAATTTAGACAATGCATAAATGAGACTGACAATCTTCTTTTCCTTGTAGCTGATTGGCACCCCATCTGAGCCTGAGTTGGAGTTCTTGAATGAAAGTGCAAAAATATATATCCGGCAACTTCCTCGATATGCCCGACAAAGATTCCCTGAAAAGTTTCCGAATGTGGACCCTCTTGCTATTGATCTCATTGAGAAGATGTTAACATTCGATCCTAGAAAAAGGATTACAGGTGACGAACTTCTGTTGCATGTTGCTTATTTTGTCAAGCTTGATTTTGAAAGTTAGTTTTTTTATTAACAAAACTTACTTTTTCAATTAAAAAAACTTTACTTTTCGAAAAAAGCTTTTGGTTTCTTAAATTATAAATTGATAGAAATGTGTGGCTAAAGTTAAAGTTTGACCAATGTGAAGAATATTATAAATTGTATATATAATAAACTTATTTCTATTACAAAGTAAAAGACCCTATTTATAGGGTTACAAATAACTGTAAAAGGAAATAAATATAAAAGGAAATATCATGCAATCTACTACTAAGGAAAGTAATCCTACACTAAAAGGAAATATTATAATTGCAATCTTTGACGATCTCTGGAATCTTATTCAATATCCTTGACATCCCCCCTCAAATTGATGCTGGTAAAATCATCAATTTGTAATCATGAATTGACGACGATGACAATACTTGTGCCCACGAAGAAGAAATCCAAATCAAAGCAACCAACGACGAAAAGTACTGACGACGAGAGACCAAGGACAACAAAGAACCACTTCAAGAACACTCCAAAGAAACAACGAGAACAAAAAACAAACCAAATTTTCAATCTCATCAATTGGGCCAAACTGCAAACCAAATTTCCAAATGAACTAAACCAAATTCCAGATGAACTGAACATATACTAAACCAAATTTCAGATGAACTGGACCAAATTCCAGATGAACTGGACATACTAAACCAAATTTCAGATGAACTGGACATAATAAACCAAATTCCAGATGAACTGGACCAAATTCCAGATGAACTGGACATACTAAACCAAATTCCAGATGAACTGGATCAAGTTCCAGATTACCAAAAGCTGAAGAAACTTCAAACAAACTGCAGATTACCAAAAGCTGAAGAAACTCCAAACAAACTGCAGAAACTGAGTTGTGGCCACCCGAATGTGATGCGACTTTGTAGGAATACATCCGAAAAGAAAATAAAAAAAAAAAAAAAACAACATTGGTAGCCGGACGAGCGGCTCAAGGCCGCTCGCCGGAATCGAAATTCAAATGTTAATTTGTTTAGGATCGAAATTGCTCTGATACCATGTGAAGAATATTATAAATTGTATATATAATAAACTTATTTCTATTACAAAGTAAAAGACCCTATTTATAGGGTTACAAATAACTGTAAAAGGAAATATCATGCAATCTACTACTAAGGAAAGTAATCCTACACTAAAAGGAAATATTATAATTGCAATCTTTGACGATCTCTAGAATCTTATTCAATATCCTTGACAAGTTTATTATATACAATTTATAATATTCTTCACAACCAACTTGATTTATATGTTAAGGAAATCCACATGTGCTCAATAGAAAAGTGACTTTTAGGCTCATGCAAACATTCTTAGTGGGCGTTTGGTGGGGATTTAAATTAGATTTTTAGTAGATTGTGATAGAAATTTTTAAAATGTGTGGTTGAAAAGCTGTGGGACCAATGAAAGATGTGGTTAATATTGATTGTTTGACTTTGATTAGATTAAAATTTGATTTTTATCCGAAACAAACGGGGCCGTACAATTCCTCATAGTTGAATGGTCCCATATCTGCATCCAGTTACTTGATTCACACATGAACATGTACCTCTGATATATTCTTACCATAGTAGTACTAAATCTGCTGTATATTGGGTTAAGATGTGAACGAGTTTGTCATAACTTGATATTTTTTAACATTTACTTTTCTAGCGTCTTATCCACGAACTCATGATAACTCTTTTAACAGCTAGAATTTCTTTCCTAGAAATTTCATGTGGTTAGTTTTCCCATAGATGACCCAGTTTAAGAGAATTTTATCTCATTAATTGAAAACTGTGTCAAACTAGAAATGTGAGTTCAATTGAAGACGAATATAAAGGCTCGAGCTATGACCTTGCCGACGTCAAATCTTGCGGGGTAGTCTCATAATCCCCTGCATGCTTGGAAACGTATGATGTGTCCAATTTTGATGGATTAGAAGCATTGTAGAGCATGTTTGGCTAAGTTTAAAAATGTACAAGTTATTTTAGGTAACTTCTTGTTTGCAAGCATGTTTGGATAATTTCTTTTTTTCTATCTTTTAATTTTAAAACAAACTTATTTACTTATAAGCAAACTTATGTTCGTAATACCATTCTATCATAGATGTTACATTTCTTTGATCCATTTTGATAATCGTGTAAATCTTTGCCTGCTTTCAGTTCAAGATGCACTGGCACATCCTTACCTAAACTCGCTCCATGACATCAGTGATGAACCTATTTGTCCAACTCCATTTAGCTTTGACTTCGAGCAGTGTGCTTTTACTGAAGAACAGATGAAGGAGCTGATTTACAGGGAGACTCTTGCATTCAATCCCCAGTATCGGCAAGTAGGAGGAATTATCTGACTCTAATGTTGTAATGATTTCATGTATATATGGTCCATCCGAAACCGGAATGGCTTTGATTTGAAATTATCATGGTTAATTTGAAATCTTGTGAATTCTTGCCTGCTGCATTAGGCCTTGGAATTTAAGGTTAGATTGTGGTGTTTGTCTTTGAATGTTTCTCTTTATTGAAGCATCGTTTTGATAAATGACTTCAAAATTTGCATTTATTCATTTCTTGAATTTCTGTCACTGTGCCAAAAAATTCAGTTGTGTACGCAGAGCTTAGTAAAACAGGTTTGTCGACCTGCTTGCTTTCGAGGTTACTCAAAATGGCTCATTTTTGGCTCGACGTAGCCTGTAGTGTTCAAGCAGGTCGGTCCACTGCACAGCCCGTGCTGAATTGGCCCGGACTTCTCTGAGTACCTGGCTGTTCCATATCGTCCTAGTCATTACTCTCTCTCTCTCTCTCTCTCTCTCTCTCTCTCTCTCTGTGCGCGCGTGTTTTTTTGTCCTGTTTTTGACTTAGCATGGTTGTCGCACAGTGCACATAAAAAGGCATCTGTCATTGATGAATATGGATCATGGAATAATTCAAAAGCAAAAGATGGAGAATTCTTCTATAGGAATATATTCACCACAGCTGGGATAACTTATTAAAACTTGCACAATAAGTTTGAGAACTTTGTTTCTGTAAATTCTAATATCGACGAGTCATCTGCTCTAGTGGACCGTGCAAAATTAGTGTTTTATTTTTCTTTTCGTTAAAACATAGAATCAAGACTCTATTCCGTTCTTTCCGATATGATATGTTTGACACCCTTTTTGGGTTAAAAATTGGTTTTTAAATAGTGATTGATAGAAGAATGTGTGGTTAAAAAGTAAGGAGAATTTTTGGGTTTATGTGTAATATTATTTTATTGATAGAATGTGTGGTTGAAATGAAAAAAGAGAATGAGAATGAGAAATAAAAAGGGTGTCAAACATAGGCGTAGTACTAGAAATTACTCCTATAAACAACTTTTTATTACTTTTTTCTTTCTTATTAATTCTATTCAATGCATCTAATCTATCATATATACCAAGCATCCCAAAAGAGTATATCCACGAGGACAAGAATCCATGCTTCCGCATTATTAAGACGGCAAGAACAACTTGAAAATGACCAGCATCAATTCCACTCCATATAAGAGAAATTCACAGCACATAAAACTCGTATCTCAAATAATCTTTTACTTTCCATGGCTCAATTAAGCTCCCTCTCGGCTGAAATAGAGACACTGAGCCAAGTCTTGAGCCTCGTCGAGGCATTTCGTGCATTTGATTCTGACAACGATGGATTGATCGATGCTCAAGAGCTCAGGGGACTCATGGGATCACTTGGCTACAACCCAAGTGAAGAAGATATTAATACAATGATGCAAGAAGCAAACACCAATAGGGATGGACTCCTAAGCATTTCTGAATTTCTTGAAATGAATACTAAGGATATGGGAATAGGTGGTCTAAAAGATATTCTTAAAAGGGCCTTTGAAGAATTGGAATTTCAAGGTGAAGATTTAGTGACAGGAGAGGACCTATATGAAGTTGTTGGGAATATTGGAATTGATCTTTCACGAGATGAATGTCACGATATTATTGCAAGCATGGATGGAGATGGTGATGGGGTTATAAGTTTTGAGGACTTCAAACTTATAGTTAATTCACTTTATTAGAGTCTTACGATATATATATATATATGAATTATTATGTCTTTTCTTATGTAAGAAATTGCAATAATTCTGTCAAATTATTTGATAGAAGTTTGTGTAAGAAGATGTTTGGTTATTAGAAACCCTAATCGTGTTCTTGTGATAGTCTTCTCATCATAGGATTGGTGATCGAGTGAAGTACGAAAAATTGATTACATCGGAATGTTTAGAGGCAAAATCCACTTTGAATTTGATAAAGTATTATTTCTTTGTGAATTTCTGTAGGAAGCAATATATAGTAGATAAGCCTCTCTTTAAAGGTGGTTTTATTCTCTTTTGTATGTGCTCGTGGTGGTGAAATCCGGTCCAGTGGCCTACCCGACCCTGCACAAACCATGTCTTGAAGGTTCGTGTGCAGGGGCTTGCAATTTTCGCACTAGACTGGCCTGCAAGAAAAAAAATGAAGGTTTTGTCATGCTCATAGGCAAGATCGACTTTAAATTTAATGGACATTATTCTCTACGCTGGTGCAAATAGAGTGCTTAGCAAGTTAGCACCTTACTAATAGAACTCGGCAACCTCGTACTTGCAATGGAGTTGCATCCGGCTGTTTTTTAGATCGTGTATCCTTTATTGCAACTTTTAAGAGCGTGTGTAAAATAAATTTAAATTGTGATTTAGATTTCCAAATTAACCGAAAACATCTCCAACAGAGATGCAAAGGAAATGCAAATTGCGTTTTTTGATATAACATTTGAATCTAAATGTAATTGAAGATGAAAAGTGGTTTTGTAAATACTAATTTACACCCAATTTTAAACTATGATTGGAGATGTTTTAATTGCGCCGAGTCTTTGCATTTCCGAGCTTCTATACAACCTGTCAAGTTTGAAGGGTTAGCTATTTCATGAAATATTTAACAATTGAGAGCGAAGTAAATTCATCCGTCCAGCCACAAGTTTCAAATTAGGAAGTCCCTTCCTCAATGGAAAGTCCCTACTAGGATTAGAACGTCAGTTTAGATGACACAATATGATAATTTAAATAAAAGGTCAATCAAATGAATTATTCAATTTCATGCGCATCTAGATTGGAGTTACATAACTCAAACTTTAAGAAACGGTAGAACATTGATAGCAATTAAAAAACATTGATAGCAATTAAAAACTAGTTCATTAATTGGCCCATTTTTGTATAATTAATTACATATTTATTATAAACGTTTCGAACATTATAGTATATATATCCTTTCGACATCCTCCTCCCAACACAACAGATTCATCACCAAAATTGTTAAGAAAATGGTAATGAAGATAGACAAATTTATAGTTAGGTGCGTGAGAGTTCTACTTTTCATTCTTATATCTCCCACTTTTTGTTACCAGTCCAAACTTAAAACATTGTACTTAACCGTGGCTGATCAAGCTAATAATATGGGTGGTGGCTCAGCCCAAAATGATGGGTGGCGCTTCCATTCTGGCCGCAGGTCGGGTCCCGATGGAAGCTGGGATTATCAGTGGAGTTCTGGCTCAGACCGCGATGGCAACACTTTTGGTTATGGATCAGGATCAAGTCAACCTGGGCAGCAAGGTGGTGGTGCTTTCGGATATGGTTGGAGTGGTGCCACTGCTGCTGGCGGCAGCAGTGGCTCCACTTCTGCTGGCGGCGGCGGCAGCAGTGGCAGTGGCTCCACTTCTGCTGGCGGCAGCAGTGGCAGTGGCAGTGACAGTGGCAGTGGTAGTAGCAGTGGCAGTGGCAGTGGCAGCTTTGGGTACGGAGGCGGCGGAGATGGAGCTCCCTCCGGCCAACCAACATTCGTGTTCCCTTGCATAGATAATTATTGGTTCCCGTTCCCTTGCATAGATAATTTATGGGGCTTTCTTCGTAATCGTAACATGTGATGCAGCGTTCGTCGAAAATTGTGTACCGAAGTGCCTAAAGAACTGTGACACCCTAACTTGCTTGATTATTACAAGTTTATTGTACGTTATTTTATTAATAAGAATAAAACACATTACCTAGACGGTTGAAATATTATAAAAAAGAAAATTCTTACACTTCCATCTTATTCTTTATTTACGATTAATTTGATGTTCCAACTGGCGTGGTTTATAAGTGAGTGATTATTATGAAACTTATACAGCAAGATGAAATAACGTTTGCAAGATAGGTAGAAAGCACGAAGATGGTATTAACATGTCAGATTACTGGAGATGGTAGGAAAGTCGAGAAAAATCGTTCTCTAACATGAACATGTGAATTCTTTTCATAAAATAACTTAATTTTATTACCATTTATTTTTTAATTTAATGCATATAATGCTATAGCAAATATCAGCTTGCAAAATGGCAAATTATTCGCACGGTTCTTCCAATAAAATAAAATAATTTTAAACATCAATTTGAAATTTCTCCATAATTTCTAACCACATTGCAAAATCCATTTCTCCAAAAAAAATACGAGACTCTAATTTAATTAATACTTAATGTAACTTATGAGCATTATATATGTAACAGAACTCAATTAACATCAACACACTAAACGATGTAAAAGACAACATGCACTCTCGATGGATTAATTTCAGTTCGTGGAAATAAAGGATCATACATAAACCTCAATTCAGATTGCAACACAATACATTATAAACCCATGTTTCCATTTCACCCCAGATTTTGTACAAAACCCTAGGGAGAGAATGAAAACACAGGTGGATGAAAACTACGTTCCTAGAGACTCTTGACCCTAGAAAGAGAACAAGGCCAAGAGAGATGAAAGTTTTCGCTGGACGTATTTATATCCGCGTCATAGGATTATCTACTCAAATCATGATACCGAGTTGTAACTTGAATGTCCAGAGTGTAAGGTATGTTCTTTCTTGTGTGCCCCAGCCCACCTAAGTACTGAGAAAGAGAGGATTGTCATCACCATTTCATCTTGCACAATGCCCTGGGCTGCAATCTACCAACCACAATTTCATCTGAATTTGGTTCAGGACCATTTCGAGGTGGATCAAAAACCACAGGCAAGAAATCCAGTCGATCACAACTGAAATTCGAATGCTGAAATCTTGCCATCAGATCTTTCTTACCCTGGAAACAAGCATATAACCAAGTTTCAAAATAACAATGAAAGCAGATATCAGCTAAATCAAAAGGGAATAGAGAAGATGTTCCTGAAAAAGAATTTACTTGAATTCTAGCCCAAGTAACTTCACATATTTTCTTGGAAACAAAAGTCCTTTTACAAGTCTGAATTGTTCCCCATTGGTAGTTTCGCAGAATCTCCATGATCTTTACAGCGCCAACATCACTTGTGAAGTTAACAAAGGCATATCCTAGGTTGTCTTTGCTTCTGTAGATTCAGATTAACAAAATAGCATATGATCAGCATTGTGAACAAGATTTAGCATCGATAATACCAGGTTTTACTGAGAAAGATATAACCTGAAATCCATTGGCAAGTAGAAAAAATCATACTTCAAGGCGTACATCTGGCAATGCTGATCAAGAAACTTGAGCATATCATCTCTCCTGATTTTGTTACAAAACATTGGAATTAGAACAAAGCAATTAAGCACAACTAGTGTTCAGCAGGATAGCAACGAATTCACAGGATTCTGTTAGTGATTGTGTGGAAGTGAATTTTTTTTTTCAAGAATCTATAGATAAAAAGTAAATGATAAGTAACGGAAAAGTATCGTTAATTTTATAGAGAACGTGCGGTGAAAATATGAGCATCAAAGCGATATTCAAAACACAGCGAATTGATGTAGTTTTACTCGAGTATGTTTCTCTTGAGGTTAAAAACCAGTATTATAGTTCTAACTTCAGTAGAGATACCGGACTTTTTCTTGTATCCAAATAGTCTTCCTTTTTCACCTTTACTTCAGCTTACACATTGTGCTTACCTTGCCTAAATTAACAAAAATGCTGGCGTCTAACAGTCATTAAATTGTAAAAAAATACAACTTCGGTTAATAATGTAGTCTATAACCCCTTTTAGTACATTCTCACAAAATTGTGTTTAACATTCATTACGAGCACTTAATGACAAGTAATCATCCATCCTGACTTGAAGATGCGTTTAAAAAAGTGAACAAGAAAGCCAAAATTTCCTTTCTTATTCCTATTCAGTGGATAGATAAAAAAGGTCAGAGAAAGACTAACAGTGGAACTCTTCTTATACAATCACACATCAGGTAAACAATTAGTCGTGCAAGAATCATTATTAGTGAACGAAGGAAAAAAATCAGTGCAGTGATCAAATAATCTCTATGAACTTCGCGTGCAACAAGGCCTTCCGAAAGGGAATTGAACTGGTTATAAAGGGGTTAAGACTTAAGAGTTCTCACTTCTCAACATACAACCCTTTCCGAGATAAAACAAGAAATCAACAACTACATATTTTTTGAGATTTTGTAGCTCTATTCCGGGAGGTCGACGGTGGCCCTTGTCACTTTGCTCCGAGAAACGAGGAAAAAAAGTGGCTCACCAGCTCGCATCTTTCAATAACTCTAACTCGTACACTTCTATACTTATGTTGATAGTATTCCATATTTTTATAGCATACCATATTTTATATCTTCCGCAGTTCAAAGCGATCTAGCTTGAATATATAGTGGTTGATACGTGCAAGAAAATAAAAAGTCCATAGAATCAAGGAAATATATACTTTACCTGAACTGATTAGGTATGTTCTTGATCATCACAGTAGTTTTTCCAGAAAGTGAAAAGTCTTCTTCAGTAGATGAAACGACAAGACCACTTTCCGATTTTTTGTGATTCTTCCTACACATCCATACTTGTCTGTCCAACTTCTTCTTCTTGATTTCCATATTACGGGCCTTTCTAGCAATTAAAATCCTGGGAGGCAAACACTTCAAGGGGTTTTTTGGGCTTCTCCAAGAACTCTCCAAAACTTTCCCCCCTTTAATGTTGGGACTCTTCAAATTTTCGACATAGGATACATCGTGAATTTGATCGAGTGAAATGGTCGTGGGACTATAGATAAAATACCCATAATGATACGGTATAAAAGGAATAAAAGTAGGCTGATAAAAAGGTTGAGTCGGCGAGTGTACAGTTGTATGATAACATGATTGTTTAGGGAGTTGAGCTGCGGTGCAAGTCACCAGTTGCAGCGGTTGAAGTGGAGCTGAAAGCTGGGATTGCGGTGGCTTCCATTCTTCAGCTTTTGGATTCAAGGATGTGGAAGTCATGTTTGTCGAATGGGAAGAGCAAAGCAAATTGAACTTTAATGAGCAGCTGCAGAGTCCTTTTTATAGATATTTTCGTCTCTATTCTTATTTTCATATTTTAAATTTAAATTTAATTTAAAAAAATAAGTAAATCATATAGTAAAAGAAACATTTCAGGCCAGGTTTGTTTTTGATTAAAATCCAATTTTAATTAAAGTCTAAGTCAAAATCAAACAATCAATATTTATTACATTTTTCATGAGTCTCACAACTTTTCAACCACGTATTTCAAATTTCTATCACAATCTACTAAAAATCTAATTTTAATTTTCACAAAACACCCTCTTAGTACTCCTCAACATCTCATGTATATAAAGAATAATTATTGTAATTGTTACATCTCGCCATCGAAACCCACGTGGCAACATTCAAAAGCCGTACAAATGCGTGACGTCATGATGATGAAGTAAAGATGCCTCGATCATCCGAAGCGAAGCACATACCCATCACTTTCATTCGAAGAGCCATGTATGGGGCCGAAGCCCACACGGTTGACATGGAGACCTAGTAGTCATATAAGAGCATAATTCATAGTCACTTTTTCCGAGAGATCTTTTATACAAAAATCTTACAAATATGATTGATGTAACCTCTTGCAGTAGCGTAATTTCAAACATTGTCAACCTTCATTATAGGTACGCAAACTTAAGCATATAGTGATTATTTTTCGGATTACATTAAGTGTTTGGTACGCATTAAATTTTTTATTCTCATTTTTCTACTCAATTTCAACCACATATTCTTCGATAAAATAATATTTTTCATCACATTAATAACTTTTCTTTTTCTTTTTCGACTATACATTCTCCGTCAATCTACTATTCCAGAGTACATTCTTCTAAAATAACATGGCTTAAACACACTCTACATGAGACATGCTCTATGATGTTGAATGTGAAACCTATGAGGGGACGCCTTGATCGTTAGGATAAAGTTTCTTTATCCAGTGACCACCGCGGCATCCACGCTATCATAGAAGTATACAATTGACACCCACTCAAAAGTAATGCAATTTTAAACCCTTGTTTGGTGTACATTATTTTCAAAAGAATGCATTTTTTGGTTGATATGATGGGGAATATGTGGTTGAAAAACAAGAAAAAGTTATTGATGTGATGGAAAATATTATTTTATTGAAAAATGTATGGTTGAAAATGAGTAAAAAAATGAGAATAAAAAAAATAATGTGAATCAAACATTGGCTAAATCTCAAAAGTTATGTATGATTGCTTTCATCCTTTACATATATTCATACATATTTTTTATGCTCAAACACTTCCTAGACTTGCATTTCTAGCATGTCTTATGTTCAATGTATTTCTTTTCGTCGACTGACTTGATTGTTGGAGTGTTCGTGAACGCTTCTCCCACCACCAAGAAGACCACGAGTGATTACCGTTTGTCCAAGTATGTAGGAGAAAAATTTATGTGGATGTGAGTAGACCCATGATCTTGGCCACGATAAAGGTGCAAAAATCGAGGTCAACGCTAATGATATTTAAGTTGACGAGACAAAACAATAGAATGTCAAGACCTATATGTTGGATGTTTTAATGGACAAATATACATCTTAGGCACGGTCTGTTTTAGCTTTTTAGCAAAAATGAAGCCGTTGGAAGCAGAATTGTTGCCGTTGGGAGCCGCAAACTTTGAATTTGCTCTCACAGTGGGTTTCACAGTTTGAAATCCAACGGTCCAAAAATGGCCATTTCCCTTGATTTTAATGGGAACCAGACAGGGCCTTAATCTCCTTTTGGCAAATTTATAAACCGTTTATAAAAAATGGTAGAGAATCTTATGATATGAGCAGATAATAATACGTAATAATTATAAATATATGATTGAAATTAGCCCATGTTTAATACACACTTTTTCTCCAATAATGTATTTTTTTGGTTAATGCGATGAAGAATATGTGGTTAAAAAAATTGATAAGATAAAAATATTTTTTTATTGAAGAATGTGTGGTTGAAAATGAGTAAAAGAATGTGAATGAAAAAAAAATAATGTGATTCAAACAGATAACGGAAAGAACATTGGTCTCCTTCAAAAAGGATGAAATTATTTTCCTCTTATCAAACACAGCCTTATGCTCTCTTTTGTATTTTGCCTCCTCTTTAGGGCTGGGTAAAACTTTCGAACCGAACGAACTCGAACCGAATCGAGTGGTTCTTCATAAGTTAAATATCCGAACAGGTATCCGAATCAAAAATCGATGGGTTTGGATCGGTTCTCGGTTCTAAACTGAGAACCGAAGAACCGGATTTTTTTTAATAAACAAATTACCAAATTAATTAAAGAAATCAACTAAGTCCAACCAAAATTTTTTTTGTTAGCCCAGTTGCCCAACATTTGGGCCTTGTCATTGTTAGCCCAGTTGTCCAGAGTTCTATAAGAGCATTGAGACATGTAATAAATATATATCATATTTTTTTTATTAAATCTTACTAGTTGAACAATTCTTAATTTATTTGTATTTGTTAATTACATTTTTTCAATTATGTTTGTAGAGTTTTTTATTATGACAAGTCAAGCAATTGATGATTAAATTAAAGAGTCGGTAAGTATTACCAATACTTAAAAATATTTTATTTTTATAATTTTTAATTTATATTTCATTTTCTTTATACAGGCTGCTTGAAGAAAATGAACTATTGATATGAATCAACGATATTTTGAAGGATTTTATCTACTTTTTGTTGTTTGTATAAATTGAATTAATCTACTTTTAATATTTTATTTTTATGTAGTGTTGTTGTAAATGTTAAAAAATTAATTATGGTACAGAATCGAACTGAACCGAACTCGAACGGTTCCATAATTATGGTTTCATTTATTAAATACCTGAAAGTTTTGAATTGATTCGATTCTTTTCAGAACCGAGCAGAATCGACTCACGTCCAGCCCTACACCTCATAGGCCGAGAAGTCATGACAGAAATGGTATGGGTTATGGAGTGTTTTTGTTTACGTATTTGGTACAAAAGGGTTGTCGGTAATGATGAAAACAAGAATTTAGAATATCAATTATAGCCTTTCATTAAATGCGATGGAACAAATCAAGATTTTTTGACGGCGGAGATTTCTGTGGTATCCCTAAGATATGATACTTGCACCTTTTTAAAAATCCGTTTTAATGAGTTTTTATGTTTTTTTTTTTTTTTGGAAGAATAATGAATAATGGGAGAATAATGAACAACGCTAGATAATGAATAATGCAGGAATAAAAGTTAAGGCATAAAGGAAGTTGGGGAGTTGGATTGTGTAGGGGTAGATAGTTTCGATCTAGAGAAAAAATGTTAGGCTTTTTGAATGTTGAGTTGAAAACATGTTATGTTACATTAATTAATGATATTGAGGTTTCGTTCGTTATGAATTAAAATTCAATTAAAATTGAAAATATGATCGTTATTGGATCACACTCGTCTAATAAAAATCAACAATAACAATTATTTTTTTAATTTTAATTTGATTTTAATCCTTATCGAACATCCCTGAATTTTGGTCAAATTGTGATTTTCGGAATACTAGAGTTATCTAAACCCTATTTGTTTCAACAAATTGATTCATTTCATTTGGAAAATCCTCATTTGTACATAGCTTATAGGGGCAGAAAGAGAAGAAATGGGATTTGGTGAGCATTTAATGCAGCTGATTACAGATATGGCTCTCGTACAAAATAATGGACATTTCGTATCCTTTCTTGACACTGATCAGCATTCAAAATTGATACACCAAAATCCCCAAAAAACTGCAAAATGTGACAAATTTGTCTTATGGGATTTCTTTATTCTTGAAGATTCACTGTTTCTGCTCTGATTTTGTTAAGGTTTTTGACTTATAAAACTTGAGAAATTTCTTAGCAGATTGGGGGGGACTTCTTCTTTCTCTGAGCACTGCCATTTGCCTTTGTATTTTGGTAAAATTTGTGTAAGAAAAAGGGGTGAGATTCTTGGATAAGTGAATAGGTATTTTTGTTCTGTGTGTGTTGACTATTTCTTGTTTTGGCTTAAGCTAGTTATCCCATGCATCCATGCACAGTCTTGTCTAGTTGGTAATATGACTTGGATTATTTGATTTTCAAATGTTTCTTTTGTAGTTCAAACAATTCTACTTTGGATTATTTACATTGAACCATTTTTTTTAAATAAAATAAAATAAAATTGTAATTCGTTCATATTTCAATAAAATAAAAAATAAAAAGTATACGCTAGTAGCCCAATATGGCCGTGTTTGCACAAGATGTCGAATTAAGTCATTCAATGATGATTTGTAATTTATACAGTACCAAATTATTGAATCATTCCTAAGATTTGACATAGATTAAAAAGTCAATAAAAAATTAATTCAAAACCAACAAATAATTTAACTGTACATTTCATCGAGCTTTCGTCAAAATTTACTAAAAATTGATTTTAATTTCACCAACCAGGCTAAATAAGCTTATCCAATCTTTTTCTTGAGCACTATAGACACTATAGTTGGATCTCAAAATAATTGTTATATGCTATAAAAAGAAGAATATTTAACAAAAATTATAAAGTAAATAAATGATTGGAGATTGTCCCCTCTAGTGGCACTTTAAGTTGAACTTGATAATATATATTCATGTTTGGTATACGTTAAAATTTTCATTTTCATTCTTCTATTAATTTTCAACAACACATTCCTCAATAAAATAAAATTTTTCATCACATCAATAATTTTTCTTTTTTTTTTCAACCACACATTTTCCATCAATCTACTATTCCAGAATACATTCTTCAAAAATAATGTGACTCAAACAAATTAATATAGTTGCTCGTAAATTACACAAAACTTCTTTTGAGGTGGTATTTTAGTACTCTTTTTCCTCATTTAAATATGTTTATATGCATTTAGGATACGCATGGTACTTTCCATCGAAAATGCTCTCGAGCACGGATCAACACGATCGATGAATATTTCGGTATACTTTTCGAAAAAGAGCGATATGAGCAAAAAATAATTAGTTGTGTTGAATTCCAAATTGGTTACACAAGAGAAATCCTAGTAAATATTATCTTTTATTTTTGTGATGACCTGATTTTCGCAAATATTATTGATATTTCTCAAAATGTAACCCTAAATATTGGCAAACAGAATCACACGAGCCCAGTGGGCTGAAGTTTAGTTTACGAAACTGTGGGGCCTCCATTAAGCAACTAATCACTGTTGGATCTGAAATTATAAGCCCAGATTTGGCTTCATGCCTCTGTTTGTCGTGTTGATATGATGTAATATGCAGTCGTCCAAAATTTCTAGTGTTATGAACTATTATTGACCTCTATGATAAAATCAATCGAGGTCTTTACCTTGCAGTAAATGTTAGCCGCTCAAGTTCGCTCATCAAGTTTATTCTTTATTACTCCATGTTCATATATATATGTCTTGTTGTTTAGTAAAAGAATGCAAGGTTTTCTTAGGTTCACAACATTTCCATCCCACATTGCGCCATGACATCCATCAAGTGTATTCCATGGTTACCTCGAACCCACGTGTAGGGGCCTGAGCTAGTTTTCCACCCACACATCTCGTCAAGTTTATCATATTCATAATATAGGACTTCAGGAAATATATCGTAACGATACTGCACATCATCGAGGGTCGGTAAGCATAGCTTATGAATTAACTATATTCATATCATATAGTCACGGGTCAAGGACAACACATCAACAAAGTTTTCAAATTACTCTTGCGTGTTCAAATCTTTTGGAGTCTTCAAATCACCAAGTTGACTTGCATCGAAATAAGCTTAAATGCATAATTACTATAGAATCTCAAGTAAGCAAAGTAATGTTATTTAGTACAACTGGTATTTAACATCGGAATAGGTGACATCACTTGTGTCGTTAAATTATATGTTCAATTAAATACAAGAATTTATAACTCATTTATTATGACATACTTACACTTAAACAGTTATTTTAAAATTACTAGCACTAGATAGCGTTATTCAAGGATGTAACTTGACAATTATTACTCTTAGAATTAACTAGACAAAATTGAATGTGTCTTACACGTTATTATGAAATGCATTATAAGCTCAACGAAAATAATATTTGACCCTCCATTTACCATTTTGATTTAAATATGAGAGAAATGTAAGTTCTTGAAATTAAATGTTAATTATTATATATACACATAAATAGTGAATTATATACTTGAATGTGAGTATTAGAATTACAACCAAATGCATAAATGAAGATGAATGACATATACGATACATGAATTAACGTGAATGTTAATTAATTTAGAACTAATACTAAGAAATATATATGTGACAATGAATGTTAAATCATTTATACTGAATGAATATAATTTAATTTTCAATTAAGTAAAATGGATGCTAATTAGTATATATGAACGTGAATAATGAACTGCATTATTGAACGTGAAATTCTAATTATTATTAATTAAATGAATATGAATGTTAATTAATTGAGAATTAATAATAGTGATATGGACATGAATATGAATATGAATTTTAACTAATATTAATTATATGAATGTAAATGTTAATTAATTGAGAATTAGAAACATGGAATACATGCATGAACAAGGATTTTGTAATATTTATTATAGTTATAAATTAAATACATATTAAAAAATGAAAAGTAATGTATAATTAAAATAATTTAATTATATTAGACTACAATCATCTAGAAAATGATTCTCGCTTTATGTGATATTAAATATATTATAAATTCTAGTTTTGAAGGATAGCCTAGTTTGTCGTCGCCCTCACACATGGCCTTACCTCATTCAATGAAGTAGAATTCTTCCAAAGTGATTGATGGATAACCCATGAAATATTTCTATTTTTAAAAATAAATATAAAGAGGAAATTACACCTACCCATAAAATTAAATTTTCAATTTTACAAATCCAATCACAAGTTCAACATTTCAAAAATCAGGTTTTAGTTAATAATTTAAAAACATTTTTTTATTTTTATTTTTATATGTATATAGAATAAAATCATTTGATTCCAAACACTAGAATAATTTGAACCAATCTCCTCTCCACTCTACTCTCACCTCCCGTCTCTCGCCGCAGCCTCTTCCCCTCTCTCTCATCACCGTCGGTAGCTGCCGCTTCTTCCACTCTCATCTCTTCTTTCGTCTTTCATTTCCCTAATCATTTCCCCTCCTCTCCCAGCTATTGAAAACTTCCACCGAAGACTACCGAGATCTTGCCACTACCATGGCACGTCGCGGCTGGTGAGAGGCGCTGCGCTCAGCGGCCACTGTGCAAATCGCCGTGGTGGTGAAGAGTCTAGCTGTGAAGTACAGGTAGTCGCAGTACCCCGCATTACGTTACCGCCGAACTCTCGCGCTGTACTTTTCGCCGCCGCGTGGGAAACTCTATCGTTCGATCCAATCATCGGCGTCTCATTTGACTTCACCACCGTCGATTCCCTTACAGCTGCCTTGCTTGAATTTGATGGACATGAAATTGGCTCATTCCTCGACCTCGACAAATGCACGAAATTCTGCAAGGGGGTTTAATTGATTTTTGTTGTTGGCTATGGAAGATCTGGCGGTGTTTTTGGCGGATTTGGCAGTGATTTGTTGTTATTCAGTGTTTTGAGATAGTGGTTTTTGTTGCTATTGGAGTGGTAGTGGCGGCCGTGATTTCGTGTTTTGGTGTTGTTGAGGGGTTTTGGGGTGGTGAGTTGGAGCTCAGAAACGGTTGTGTTGGTGGCATCGTCGTCCTTACCGTCGTGGTGATGGTGAAGCAGTGGTGGATTTTTGTGGTGGATGCGGTTTCGGGGGTGGTGATAGTGGTGGTGGGAGGGTGTGCTGTTTGATTTGTTTGAGATGTTTGTTTTGCCATTGGGTGGCGACGGTGGTGCTGCTGCTGCTGGTTCAAGTGTGATGGTCACAAATGATTTTGGTGGTGGTCACAAATAATTAGGTTGGTTGGCGACCAATAAACTATATGTGATCAATAAATTTGATAAAATGTGACCAATACATGATGTGTGACCTAAAAATTATTAATTTGTGACCAATAATTTAATAAATTGTGACCTAAATATAATTTATGTTCAATTAATGTGACGTTTGTGACCATAAATAAGTATTGTGACTTGTAAATTTTGTGATCTATGATCGATAAACAAATTGTGACTTCTAAATTTTTAAGTTGTGACCTAAAAATTTTCGTCGGAGGTGGAACACTTGTCGGAATCGGAGCAGTCGTCGGAACAGTCGTCGAAGATGAGTTGTGATTGGAACGGTAGCCGGAATAGTCCCCGGAGCGGCATGGGTAGTGAATGTGGGGTGGGTTAGTTATATTATATTAGAATTAAATATTTAATAATAAATTGATTTAATAGTTCATTATTTCATAAATAAAAAATTTAAAAACCTGATTTGTGAAATTTGAAACTTATATTTGTATTTTTCAAATGGTGTAAAGTAAACACCTTAGAAATGTATTGTTCCCAAATATAAATTACAAGAGAGACGGGTGCTATGAATTATAAGCGGTAAGCCTATTGAGCTCCATTTTTTTCAAAATTCATTATTTCTAAGATATATTTTGAACCACACATTCTACTATAAAAATATTTTTTCCGTAAATTCAAAGATTTTCACTATTTTTTTAGAGGGTGTTTGGTAGAGATTAAAATCAGATTAAAATTGAAAATATAGCCGTTATTGTTAACTTTTATTAGACAGGTGGGACCCAATAACGGCCATATTTTCAATTTTAATTGAATTTTAAGCCGTACCAAACATGCTATTAATGTTAACACATTTTTCAAAAAAAATCACTATTACAAAACCTATTTCCCCCAAAATAGGTTCAAACTGGGCCAATAAGATTGAATGTATAGTATATAAATATAAGACAAATTAAAGAAATAAGAGAAAAAAATCAATCATTTTACAATTCATTCTCCCCAAGTATACCTTGAATAATTACGTAAGAAAAGTAAATTAACAATTTTGCTATGTGTAATTTTCATGCATGTTAAAGAACATGTTAAAGAAGAGAATGGATGGAATTGAGTGAATTATATTTCAATACCAAAAGCTAGATCGAGAAAGAATGGTGGTTGCCTTTAAGTTTTAATGCTTGCTATATTCAGCAATCAACAATTTATAAATGGTATGTCGAGTTGGAACAAATTACTATAATACGTCATTTATAAATGTACATAATTTTCAGTACATAGGAGTGTCCATACCCTTGCATTTGAGGGTGTGGTCCCTTTATAAATTCTACCCAAACGGAGGCATGACCTTTTTAATCTTAACTGTATAAGCTATACAATCAATTGTTTAACTCCCCTCCCACTTTTTGAGTTTTTTTGGGTAACTCTTGCTCCTATACCTATATTATTTTTAAATCTTTATATACACCAAAAAAAATAAAAAAATACTTACTGGAAATAAAGGAACACAAAACCAAATATATTCCTTGCACATTGGAGGTACAATGAACTTACTCCGATGAGGGCAGACCCAAAAAACTTAGCCTTGCGCAACCTCCGATTCTTCTTGCTGCCAAAACTCCGACCAACTCAACAACATCCATTAGTAATGACCCGCCTATGAACGAGGATTTTCCTCCTCTGCATTCTTTCGAGAAAAGAACAATCTAAGCATGAATGGACTACATTCAGGGAATTGTGTATTCCAAGATATTGACTCCATTGATCAGGGGCTGACCCAGCCCCCGCGGCCGCCCGTGCTGGGTCCACCGGGATTTTCAGGTGCCGCCAGGAAGGGGAAGCAGCGAAAGAGGCTTGCGGGCGGTTGAGGAATTTTTTTTTTCTTTTGTTCTGTAACTGTAAGAGAAGGGAAGCACTTGGGCCTTGTTTTCAAACTATAATGCCCAATTAATTGGGCCAATTTACAACCCATAACCACAAACAAAATTTCCAATTTAATCCAATTGAAAGTTACAACCCAACAAACCGGAGCTGAGAAGGAGGGCGATCTACTGAGTCGCTGACTGCTGTCGCACCGCGCTGCGTGCCTGTGCTTGATCCAGTGGCAGACCCAGGATCTAAGTTCAGCTCGGACGGACGTTGACTAGTCAACGTCGACCAGTCAACGTTCATCATCAGCGATCGTAAGAGCGATGTCGTTTATTAATATTTAATTATATAATATTAAAAATTATTCAATATATATGTAAATGCACTAAAACGTAAAAATTATATATATATGAAAATGTAATTTAATACAACCAAAAATACTAAAGAAACGTAGTTTAATACAACCAAAAGTACTAAAGAAATACGCAATACAACCTACTATTTAACTGTGATCTTAGACAACTGCATTTTACGAGATCTCATGCTTTGAAAACGTTGCAATATTGCTTCATTCTCAATTTTTTCAAAAATCTCTTTCTCCATGTACACCACCAAATTGTCATTCAACCAGTCGTCTCCCATTTTGTTGCGCAAGTCACTCTTGATTAGATTCATAGCAGAGAATACTCTTTCAACACTTGCAGTTGCCACATGTAATATCAAAACCAATGTAATCAGCCTATAAACCAATGGAAAATAACAAGAGCTTCTTGTTTCAACCAACTTCTGAGCAACACAAGAAATGCTATTGAGGTTAAAGAAGGCTTCATTCATTCTTACAAACATAAGGAACTTGTTAAGTTCAGGTCGAAGCAATAAAAGCTCTTTATTATTGAAGTCCAAAGGATACAACTGGACAAGACGTAGCAATTTATCCCTATCAAAAGATACAAATGAATCTCTTGGATCTAAATACGAAATGCAAGTTAGGAGCTCAGTAGTTGTCTCGAAAAAACGATCATTCAACTCTTGCAAGTTTGAATCTATCACGTGACAATACAAATCAACATAAAAATGATGATAATAAGTCACCTGTTGAGTTCTACGCCTAGGTCGACCTCTCAATACTACAATATCCTCCATATTGGGCACAAAAATATGTCTGCCAACACAAAACTCAATCACCATACTCAACAAATTATCCCAGCCATTGTCTTTCATGTCCTACAATGCATACTTACACAAATTTAATAACCTCATGGCATTCTGAATATCCTAATCCTTCTTCTGTAAGGCTTGTGAAAAGTTGTTTGTAATTGCTAGAATTTCAAACATGAAGTAGAGACTGAATGTCTGTAAGGTCGGGACTTCTTTGTGTTATTTAATAACTCTTGTGCTCGACTAGAATCAGTGGCGGGACTAGATGCACAACTAGACAAAGAAGAACTAGGTATGGACTTTCGTTTCGGTTGAAAAAATCGATCCATAATTTGCAAAATTTGCAAAATTATTTTTCAATTAAAATTGATTAAAAATTGAATGGAATAGTCTTCAAAAGAGTAAACAGATTCTCCATTTACTTACAATTTAATATTTTAAAGGATCAACCACATCCACATTTATTTTATGCTAGTTGCACTGTTTACTAAAATACATATTTTGACTTGCAAAGAATTTCGAACCCTATCCAATTCCAATTTCCAGACTTTATCTTTATTGGCTTCTTAATTATTTCCATTTAAATTTTTGTGCAGACAAAACTAAAACCAAAGAGCCTCATCTCAAATTCTCAATGGAATCCTCACTTCCACAGTGGCAGCGCCCCACTCGGCCACTCCCACAGCCTCTCATCACAGATTCACAAATCACAAGATGTCAACATTCACAAATCACAATAGTCAACACAACTACACAACTAACAGAAGGAAACTAGGAAAGTAACAAAAACAAAAAAAAACTCACATTCTGTTTGCTTTAGCTGGAGCTGGACCGAGAGTCCGAGACTGACGCCACATGACCTGCAGGTCGGAGAATCGGAGATCAGACGACAGACAGTAGCAACGGCTGCAACGCACAGCGGCACAGGCACAAGCACAAACAATCATCGCGGCGCGGCAACAGTCAGCGACTCAGCAGATCGCCCTTCTCCTCAGCTCCGGTTTGTTGGGTTGTAACTTTCAATTGGATTAAATTGGGGATTTTGTGTGTGGTTATGGGTTGTAAATTGGCCCAATTAATTGGGCATTATAGTTTGAAAACAAGGCCCAAGTGCTTCCCTTCTCTTATAGTTACAGAACAAAAGAAAAAAAAAATTCCTCAACCGCCCGCCGGCCTTCTTCTCTGCTTTCCCTTTCTGGCGGCACCTGAAAATCTCGACGGACCCAGCGCAGGTGGCCGCGAGGGCTGGCTGGGTGCTGGGTCCGCCCCTGCATTGATCTGAGCAAGCATGCTTGTCTAGTAGATCGGCTTTAAGATTCGCTAAAGGTCTTAATGGAATCATCTATCATCTACAAATATTATCCTTATGAAGTCTCGGAATATTTTGGAATATAATGCAGGATCAACAACTGAGATTGAGGTAGGGTCGACTTGTAACTGTAAGGATTTGTATGCATGTGTCTTACTGATATCATAGTCTTGTAAAATGTCGATGATCCC
The DNA here is from genome assembly GCA_019097785.1 of Fraxinus excelsior. Lineage (NCBI taxonomy): Eukaryota > Viridiplantae > Streptophyta > Magnoliopsida > Lamiales > Oleaceae > Fraxinus > Fraxinus excelsior. The sequence goes on along the minus strand of CM032625.1, from coordinate 10,022,611 downwards.
AAAGTAGAGTACTACTTGGTATATTTCATTGTTAAGAAACATAGTGGTATTTTATCTTTATTATTTATTAATGGTAGAATAATCCTTTTAGTTTCCTTGGTTTGACCTATATATAGTCTCTTTATATTTATGTTAAATAATCTTTTTGTATTTAATTTCATTATGCAGAATTAATGAAACACTAGCCTCTTTTTTTTTCTTTGAATTGTTTAACATGGTATCAGAGCAAAGTTTCATGGGACAATGCTTAATCTCAAACACTGCTTTAGAAATGAGACGATTTCGAGAGGGTTTTCTTTTAGTTTCTGTAATGTGGTATTTCGTTTTCCTTTCTTTTACGATCTGTTTTTCATTATTTTTTTATTATGGCTACTGAAAGAGACTATTCGCTTCAATTTGTGAGTGTGAGGTTGGATGAAAGGAATTATTCGTATTGAAGTTACATGATGATAAATTTTCTTAAGGGTAAAAAGATGTGTGGATATGTCAGTGGAACTTTTGTGAAACTTGAAAATACCGATGAGGGTTATGCTGCTTTGATAGATGCCTGGGAAGCAAACAATGTAAAAATTATTACTTGGATTAACAATTTTGTTGAGCATTCCATAGGTAGAGAGTTGGCGAAGTATGAGACGGCAAAGGATGTTTAGGATCATCTGCAAAGGTTATTCACTCAATCAAATTTTGTAAAGCAGTATCAATTGGAGAATGACATACGAGCTCTTCAGTAGAAGAATATGAGTATTCAGGAGTTTTATTCTGCTATTACAGATCATTGAGATCAATTGACTCTTACAGAATCGGACGAATTAAATGCATGTGGTGCCTATATTGCTCATAGAGAGCAGCAACGGTTGGTAGAGTTTTTAACTGCACTTCGCAGTGATTTTGAAGGATTTAGATGTTCAATTTTGCATCGTTCTCCACTTCCTTCTATTGACTCAGTTGTTAGTGAGTTATTGGCTGAAAAAATACGTTTCAAGTCTTATTCTGAAAATGGAATCATTTCTACTTCTGTTCCTTCTGTGCTAGCAGTGCCTTCTAAGTCACCCTCTAATAATCAGAATAAGTTTTACGCAAGGATTACCCCCGACGAGTGTAGTTTCTTGTCGTTGGGTGTATAAGATCAAGATTAATTCTGATGGATCAATTGAGCGTTACAAAGCTAGGTTGGTTGCAAAATGGTACTCTCAACAATATGATACGGATTATGAGGAGACATTTGCTCCTGTTACAAAAATGACTACTATTCGTACTCTTATTGCAGTAGATTCGGTTCGTCAGTGGCGTATCTCTTAACTTGATGTTAAAAATACATTCTTGAATGGAGATCTTCAAGAAGAAGTTTATATGACGTCCCTCCTAGTGTTTCACATGATTCTGGGTATGTTTGCAAATTAAAGAAAGCGTTATATGGTCTCAAACAAGCACCTCATTCTTGGTTCGAGAAATTTTCTGTTGTGATCTATTCTCTTGGATTTGCTTCTAGTAGTCATGATTCCACTCTTTTTGTTAAGTGCACTGATGCAAGTCGTATCATTCTATCTTTATATGTTGATGACATAATTATTACGGGTGATGATATTGATGGTATTTCAGTTTTGAAGACAGAGTTAGCTAGACAGTTTGAAATGCAAGATTTTGGTTTTCTACGATATTTCTTGGGTATTGAGGTAGCCTGCTCACCCAGAGGTTATCTTCTTTCTCAGTCGAAATACGTTGTAGATATTCTTGAGCGAGCTAGACTTACTGATAATAAGACTGTTGATACTCCTATTGAGGTTAACGCAAAGTATTATTTTTCTGATGTTTTACCTTTGTCAGATCCTACTTTATACCGTACTATTGTTGGGAGCTTGGTATATCTTACTATTACTCGTCCAGATATTGCATATGATGTTCATGTTGTTAGTCAGTTTGTTGCTTTTCCTACTATAGTTCATTGGGCAGCTGTTCTTCATATTTTGCGGTATCTTCGGGGTACAGTCTTTCAGAGTCTTTTACTTCCATCCACCTCCTCCTGGAGGTGCGTGTATACTCTGATGCTGATCATGACAGTGATCCTACATATCGCAAGTCCGTTACTGGTTTCTATATTTTTTTGGGCGATTCTCTTATTTCTTGGAAGAGTAAGAAACAATATATTGCTTCTCAATCTTCAACCGAAGCAAAATATCGTGCTATAGCATGTACTACCAAAGAGATTGTTTGGTTACTTGTAGATATGAGAGTTTTTCTTTCTCATCCCACTCATATGTATTGCAACAACCAGAGTTTTATTCAGATTGCTCACAACTCGATTTTTTATGAACGAACTAAACACATTGAGACCGATTGTCACCTTACTCGTCATCATCTCAAGCATGACACAATTACTTTTCACTTTGTTTCTTCTTTTTTACAGCTTGCAGATTTTTATACCAAGTCGCATTCTATTTCTCGTTCTCATTTTCGTTTTCTAGTTGGCAAAATCTAAATACTTGTAGCTGCCGCATCGTGAGTTTGAGGTGAGATGTTAAGAAATATAGTGGTATTTTATTTTATTGTTTATTAAGAGTAGAATAGTCCTTTTAGTTTCCTTTGGTTTAGCCTCTATATAGTCTCTTTATATTTAGATTAAATTAGCTTTTGTATTCAATTTTATTATGCAGAATTAATGAAACTCTATCCTCCTTTTTTTTCTTTATTTTCTTTGAATTGTTTAACATTCACCACTACAAGAAGGGACGAAATGATAAATCGACCAGGAGGTACTGAACAAAATCAACCCTTCGAGCAATTCGCTCTACTCGTACAGGCAGGCATGTTAGCCCCTAGCATGATCGATGGTTTCTTGGTAAAGAGCCAGTAACTCACAAATTCATTTATGCAAACAATACTAGAAAAAATTCAAGAACATTTCTCCAATGCTCAAATAATAAAGTAAAAGGAGAATTTCGATGGCAGCAGCAATTACACACCTGCCACATTTGTCCTGGATACTATCAATTTCGAAAAGAATAATGTTATTCATAACGAAGATTATCGATAATCGTTATACGTGACATACACATGACAATTTGTTATTTGATAGCTGAAGTAATAAAAAATTACCACATTAATGCATCAAATAACAAATTGCCATTTGTGTGCTACGTAGGATAACTACCAGTAGTATTTACTATGAATAACATCACTCTTTCGAAAATGGAGACCAAGAGACTATAATCCATATTTTCTCTGCCTCGAAGTATTCACATTCTCAATCAATTTGCTTGACGCGATAATTTCCGAAGTGAATAAAGTGCTGATATATGCTAAAATAGAACATGTATAAACAAGAGGAGAAACCCATACTACCAATAGCTTTGGATGCGGAACACAAAGTTCAGGTCGAGTCCTTAAAGAGTTGTGGTTTCATCAATCTGTCCATCAGACTTATCACTTGTTCGTCATGGGACGATCCTTTCAAATCAAACCTTCCATGGATTCGATACTTTGAGCATAACATGTTTCCCATCTCAATGAACCGTGTCCAAGTTAACAGTAACACTAATTAGTCATACAGCAGACACATTTCACATAACCGAAGAATTAATTTTTAACATCAAACACAAACCTTGACACCACCAACTGGTTTGACGTAAGGGACACCGTAGAATTTTGTGACGAGAAAATTTTTATAGCGATAGAAGTGCTCGTAATAACTTGGAAGCATCTTAAGAAAACCTGAAGAAACATAAATTCTAAATACACAGGTCTAGGTGCCATCACTCGTAAGCCCCCGTTTGGGCCCTATTTTTTTCATTACATTACATTAATTTTTTCTTCTTCTTCATTTCAACCACACATTCATCAAATAAAATAATATTACACACAAATTTAAAACTTTTTCATTATTTTTCTATCACACCAAAAATTTTCAACACCCCAAAATGAGGGCCAAACGGATGGTAAATTATAGGTCCAATTAATTACAAGAATTTATAACTCATTTATTATGCCCCACATATTTATTGGTGCTAAATAGCATTATTTTATATATTTTCCAAAGACTCACTCATGCTTTATGCTAACTCCATTGTGGTTTCTATTTAATTTGGTCATGCCACAATGCCAAGGGAATCCAAATTCCTTAAAGAATTATGTAATTTTATGTAGGTATTGACAATATTGCACAGGATAGATAAAATTATAATTTTTTTCTTTCTTAGTACTGACTAAATTTATTGCATCCGTCCCAGACGTTTGTCACCAATAATAATGAATTGTTTGAGTAGGTACATTGTGTAGTATTGTTTTCTCGAGGAGTTATACTCGTCAGACGGAACAATTAAGAAATTTTGTTATATACCTCGATTACTTTTCAATCTTGCCTCGTGCTATTCAATATGACAAAAAGAGACCTCTTTAATACCGCCCAGTACTATTCAATTCAGTTTACCCAAAAAACGAATCACAAATTTATAATCCCATTCCATAAATTTTAGGGTGAGCCTACATCATGGCCTCGGAAGAGATGCAGCATGACGAGCCAAATTTCTTCAAAAAGGCGGAGCTTTATACGCAATTATTATCCTAATCTCGAGCGGCCTTCTTCATCGACAAAAGGAGAGATGCAGCATAATGAATCAGATTTCTTCAAAAAGTCAGCGTTGAAACATTATAGGCAATTGCCCCTATCCTAATCTTGTTCGTCCTTCCATCTACAAGATGCAACACTAATTCCATTCACGAAACTCCGATTTATTAGGTACATCAAAATAATAAAACCTTATCCTTTTAATATTAAAGAATAAGATTCATATAAAGGTTGCCCTTTCATTTGATTAACAGAACTAAATTGCTTTTTCTAATATAAATGCATGTTATATACATATTTGCATCTCATCAAGACTACTAATCGAGCCTCCTGCCCAAATTTTCCTCGGTAGAAATATGAAATAGTGAAAACAAAGATAAATCTCACATTTTCTCAGTCCAAAGTCTGATCAGAGGTTATTTCACCAAAAATATTAGGGCATGATTCCCAGTTTCTCTGTTCTCTTGCTTCCCAATACCCGCCAATATAGCGAAAAATATCAGTCTTTTGGTCCTTTGCAAACCACTGTGGCTTCCAACCTCTCTCTTGCATCTTGTGCGCCTGGTTTCCAAAAACCATCAGATAGTTATCAAGGGGCAATACATTAACTGGTTTCACCCTCAAAATATATGAAATCCCAAAAACAATGTTAACACAAGCAATTAAAGGATCCAGATAAAGAAAATAAACGCAGATAACCAGGGTTTTTGGTCCAACCGGATGAGAATGGACACTATTTAGTAACATGTATGCTAATAAGCACGGACAAGCACAACACGACATGAACACCACCACATGCCATGTCGAACACTTGCCAGAGGAATGCCCATAAAATATCCCTTGGGTTTTAGAATTTAGAAAATTAAAGAATATATAATAATAGGACACGACTTGTGGCTTGGCCAACTCCATGTCAAGGTCCGACATGACATGATACAAGCCGTACATGATACATGGACAAGCTACTATGTAGAAGTTAGAAGTGACCGTAAATAGAATGTGTGTGTGTATATAATCATGTCCTGTTCCTCAAAGGGTCATGAGTTTGAATGTAATACTAGGCACAGAAATACCAAAGAGGAGACTTGAAAATTCATTGAATTGAACAGCTATTGGATTCCATAACATTTAAATATTACTTGTGCATATATTTATTGAATGATTCGGCTAAATTATTCTAAAACAAAATCAATCCAGTTACCTGCCGCTGCCGCTGCTCTAGTCTCAACTTCTCAGCGTTTGCCATTTCATACTCCCCATTTTCCAGGCACCTCTGGTCAGGTCTCAGTCTCGAATCTGTTGGGGGAAGCATTTCCTACAAAAGTTGATCTTTAAGACAATAAATAATTATTCCAGTTGTTAAGAGTTCTACGACCAAAAGAATTCATCACTGCAATCGCACAGATTCTGATGTATATCCATGAAAGGCTTATAATATCAGTGTTGTGTTATGTCAAAATTAGTATCAGAAGTGCATAATTTGATCCAATGATCCAAAACATAAGAATACAGCTAAACATTCAAACTCAAATATATTTTCGAGGAAATGATGTGATGAAATCATTTTAAGGATTATTTGTAGCGACCATTTCCCTTTTTCTTTTTGAAATCCTCAGTGTGTTAGTTCAACCATCCTATGTATGGTTTCTCCAAGATAAATCATCAACTGAAAATTAAAATTCTTATTTCATATTGCCCTCCAGCTATCTCCCATCAATTTTTACCCCTTCAAAAAAGGCACCAGAATACTTCACCAGTCTTTCTCCATGCTCCTGTCCTCACCGCCAAATAAGGACTGTGATTAAGCTCCTCACATAGAATGTAATTCAGATATAGGACAGATAAAGAGAAGAAATACAGAAGTGTAGTGAGGAACTAGCCACTAAAATCTCATAAAATATGCAAGGTTAAATGGTCTTTTCAAGTACAATTTTACCAATCCTTCTTGCTGGACTAACACAACCAGACCCCCTTGGGATAGCATAGTGAACTGTTTATGGATTCCGCACCAAAAAGAGGGATATGGCAGGAGCAGTAGTGAATCCTGCCTCATTCATGAAGCAAACAAGCCCGCATTTCCACCAAGAATATGGAATTGAAAAAAAGAATGTCTCAAGTGTGGGAAACGTTGATAATCATGTCACTAAAACAGTTCGATAATGAATTAAGAGTAAAATCATCAAATGGACAGGTACCAATTAAGATAAAACATTAATTAATGTAAAGATCACCTTCAGCTCTGGAGTAAGCTCATTCAGTGTGATGGCAAAGCGTGTCAAATTATATCGCGTAGGGAATTTAGGAGGCTTGCTACGTTTCCAGAGCAATTGAGCTTCTGACAAAGATTCAGCTTTCCCTTTAGACGAGCAGTCACCATTGACATAATGCATGCTCTCATCCCATTTTCCAAATAAAGTTGCTACTGTCTTTCCAGACTTATCCTGGACTGTTCCTTTTACCTGCAAAAGTCCAAATATTTCATGTCAGAGATTCTAACAAATTTTATAAACCTTGAAATTATCTAGCAAGCAACAAAAATTAAAATCATTCAAAATAGTTTTAACTGCTATCCCAAAAAATCATCTATTTTTGATTTGTAGAAGGAAATTACAGAGAAGGAGAAAACCTGATGAGGATTCCTGTCCATGATAGACTGTTCCTTGAATTTTAGATTACACGAGTAATTACCGTTTCCTTGTATCCGCATTGAACCATAGTGATCGCAATATAGTTTCCCAAGAATCAGGTTGTATATAGATGTTGTCACCTGTCACAAAGAGGTTCACACTTTTCCATGAAACAGTACAAAGAACAGAACTTTCCAAGTATTTGGGATGGTACCTTACTCCACTGGAAAACTTCTCCATCATCAAATTCAATTGTTAAAATACCAACTGGATCAAGCTGGATAGACCGCCCAAAAAATTTGCTTTTTAAATTGCTATCACCATAAAATCTCCAGCCTGTTCCTTCGCAATGGCATGCTAGAATCATTGGGTGATGACTCACCTGGTCCCAACGAAAATAACGTTAGAGATTATGGATACATAAACAATAAAATATGGAAAACAGAAAGACTGCACTGCTTCAGCTAATAAAATGATACCTTCTCAGAGAAAAATCGAAGGCCTTTATCGGGATAATCAGCTTCATAAGTCTCCCCTAACAAAGGATTAAATGGTTTGCAAATTCTTCCTTCAGTTGAAGCATATCCAGATACTGCAAATGCAGCTACATTTAGGATCCTCATAAGGCCGTTACCCTACAAAGATTCATAAACCAGATTAGATAGTAAACTTTGGAATATAGTGCACATCAGGTACTAAAAAATAGCAACTCATAACACTCAATATTTAGCTTCTAGTGCTTTGCTTACACAACAAGCATAGCACACATTTCTTCAAAATATTGCAACTTTACTTGGCTTAAATGACATTTTATGGCAGCAAACAACACGAAGTCATTCATTACAACAAATTATTAAATAGTCAAATTCCTAGGAAAAATGAATATAATGATAAGGACCTCGAAAAAACTTCACAGGACACGACGAAATAGATGAACAACATATCTTGTGAAGCACCAAAAGATTTGAAGAACAACTTAGTCTAGCTAGAAAGACAACATTGTAGCTGTAATGCCCCCATTCCCACATGTTTGCGAGGTCCCCACATTTTAGCTGAAAAGCACTTTCTTAGGAGCCGGTGTGCTAAGAAATAAGATTAAATGATGTTACAACTATGTTTGGATTTTCCATCAAATCTCTGTTAGATTGGGCATATCATTGTGTACTCGACCCAAGATATAACGAGAATTGCCCTGTTCCAAGCCTCCGGTCCCCAATTTCTTCCCATGCCTTGTTGTCACTGACGAACAACAAGTTTTGAGAGAAGAAAAACGGGCATATTTTATAATACACTTCATCATACGTCGTTCTCTCCTTTCCCTCTCACTTATCAAATAAAAGGAGGAAGCCCAAGAAAAGAAGAAATAAAAAAAAGCCAGTCCAAAGTAGTTGCTTATCCGGAGTTCAACTTTTTTCTATCCTATTCTAGGAAAAGTCAAATCTTCACAAAGGATTTACAAACTGCATTGTGGTTAATAAATTTTTAACTTCCAAGCATAAAAGTTGTGATTCTATACATTTCATTAATATGGGTTGCAAACATACTAACATAGATCATATCATGACCTATCTTGCTCAAGTAAGATTTATTTATCTAGAGTTAGTAGGGATGGCAATGGAGAGGGGTGCCCCATCCCCGCTCCGCCTGGATTTTACCTCCCCGATCCCCACTTAAGGCGGGGCAATCCCTTGCCTCATTCACTGTTCCATTTATATTTTTTAAATTTAGGGCATGTTTGGGCCAGATTTTAATCTAAATCAAAGTCAAACAATCAATATCAACCACATCTTTCATGGTCTCACATCTTTTCAACCACACATTTAAATTTTTTTTATCACAATCCACTTAAAATCTGATTTTTAATCTACACCAAACACCCTCTTATTTTATATTTATTTTTCGGTAAAGTAGGGTAATTTGGGAATTGGTCTAACGGGCTTGGGTCATCTGGCATAAAAAGCTAGGCTGAAGGTTATTTTAAACAAATTTTGAATTTTTAAATAACTAGATAACAGGAAGGGATGGGACGGGGCAAGGCCGAGCTCGGGTATTTCAGGTCAAATTGGCATCCCTAAGAGTTATATAGGAGCTATAGCACCACAACACGATTAAGGAGCATAGACCTTTTCTTCCCATTACTTTCTTAATCCACCCCAATATTTTTCTTCTTTCTCAATTATATGGTTCCTATGTTTCTTTATTTTTAAAATTTTCGTAGTTTGATGGGGGGAGGCATGCATCAGGAGACTCTTCAGTCTTCAATGTATGCAAAATCAATATCCACCAAATATCTGGGGGATGTATAAATACAATAATATCAGTACAAAACACCAGTAAAATACCAACTAAAATGAAACCACTGCAAAGCAAGAAAAGTAGCAAAATTCTTGAAAATAATCTAGTCAAGTTATTCAGCTACGACTAGAGTGGAACATTATCCAGTGAAAACTGGTGTGGCACCAACACACATTAATCATAACCAATGATAATTTTACTGTAAACTTACCATCTTTCCCCATTCATAAGCTCGATCGATCAGATATGAATATTCCAAATCTTCAAAGCACTTTTGAAGAGAAGAGAGAGGCTCATTGAAGTAGACAGGAAGACACACTTTTGTGAGGTCCTTCCCAATATTATCTTTGATCATTGACCATAAACTCACTCCTTTCTCTTTCTCAACTGGGTCTGGCAATTTCTTCCGACGCTTCACATGAGGGAAGTTAGTTCCAGCAGATACAATGGCGCGCTCGTTACAGTCATCAACTTCAAAAGCATAAAGATCATTGTCGTCTGATGAAAATGACGATGTCCTAAGGTCGGACCCAGTGCTTTTAAAAGAGCTTGATGAAAGAAAATCCCTGGTGTCAAAGAAAGTATTGTCTTCTTCATCTGTATCTTCCTCTGGTGCATCAACTCTTTCATTATCGTCTTCAGATTCACTTGTACTTGCTGAGTAATGAGATTTGAAAATAATTCAAATTTAAAAATGCAGCATCAAATAAACCAAAAATAGTGTGGATTTCTGATAAATCTTCAACGACCCATTTCCAATAATTGAAATAATGAAGCTATAACTATCAAATATTTCATCATTTGGAGGATAAAATCTAGAAAATTTGGAATTGCTAGTCAAGTACACTGACTTTTTCTTAATTTATCAAACAACTTGAAAAAGATAACAGCAAGCAACCAGTAGAAGTGAATGCTTGAAACTTAACAAAGCTATTTTACCCACATAATCATGTAGGCAAAAGCCCTTCTTTGGTGGGAATTAAAATAAGATTTTTAGCAGATTTTGATAAAAGTTGATGAAATATGTGATTAAAAAGTTATGGACCCCATGATTATAACCTATTCTGCTGCATCATCTTGTCCAAAAATGAGTAAAATATATTGGTGACGCATACCGCTTGATTTGTCTAGCGTTGATCTAGAGGATGACCCAACTTCTTTAAACTGTCTTTGGCTCTCATTAACAACTGTATTCTCCAGATCCACCTTTTCTGTCTGGAAAAAAATAGCATAATAACAATCTCTTAGCCAAACAATAAAGGAAACAATCCAAAGGTCTCTGTTTTAGGCACGGGTGTAGTCATGAAAACAATAAGTCCAATTCTAAGGATTATGAGTACGACTTAAGGTAGAAAATCACTTTTCTTTTTTATAAAACCAAAATAAAATAGTAACAAATTTCTCATTAAGCCCTTGTTTGAAACCCATTTTGAGAGAAATAGAAATTTTGGAACAGTGATTGATGTGAGAATGTGTGGTGGAAAAGTGATGAAATTTTTTTGATTTGTGTGTAATATTATTTTATTTGGAGAATGTGCGGTTGAAATGAAGAATGAGAATGAGAATGAGAAAGAGAAAGAAAAATTAATGGGTGTCAAACAAGGGCTAAATATAAACTCCATACAGCTGAGGAGTGCTGACATGTTAACATGATAAATTGATATCAGAAAGAAAAAAGAGCCAGATGACATTTTATACAATCAAGGAAGAAATTTCTTTTTTTATTATCATGAATTAAAACATTAACCATACTACAATTAAGATCAATAATGATTGATGCTAGGGACTATTTTACAAAAAGTATATACTTGAATAATGAAAAATTTGGGCCCTTGTGACAAAATAAAAAAAGAGGGGAGGGGAGGGGAGGGGGGGGGGGGGGGGGGGGGGGAGGGGGGGGGGGGGGGGGGGGGGGGGGGGGGGGCATGGCAGGGAATTTCAAGTTCCAAAAAGTAGCATGGACCAACCTTAAAATTGTTGTAATACTATTTTAAAATTATCTCATTAAAAATGAGAACCATTGCGCACATTGACAGACACCAAAATAATAATAATAATAATAATAATAAAAAAAGAAACAGATTTATATACTTATCTACAGAGGGACAAAAAATGAAAAATTATGTTTTAAGATAATGTGATGCGTAATATGAACCATCATCTCTCAGGACCTTGTTCCTCACATAGAACATACATAATCAGGATCCACAGACCAACAAAAATTTTCTAATATCATATTATGCTGATTCATGGCTTCAGTTACAAATTAACAGCATAGACTTTGTTGACCTATATAGATCAGTTCTTTCTCCAAAGTCCAGACAGAAGAAGAAACTTTAATGAGAGAAGGTAATAGTTTTAGTGGAGGAAAATAAGTCAGAACAACTAAAAACTTTATTAAACTACTTAGAAACTTACCTGCAAAATTTGTTCAACAGGAAAAAAGACAGACACGACGAGTTTCCCTAAAGCAAAGACGAGGCGTAATTTTATGTTAAACTTATCCCATCTCAGTGGCATATCACTGAGGAATGACCAGTCTTGATGAGGATAAGACTCCTGATATCAACGTTATATTTGCCTCTTTCGAAGAAAGTGCTCGAGTAAAAGTGAATAAGACTCTTGATATCAACGTTATATTTGCTTCTTTTTTTTATTAAGTGCTTGTGTGAAAGTGATTTTTTATCCACAATCATTTTCAACCCACATTCTCCAAAAATATCACTTTTCAATAATCCCTCCCGCAAAGAAGGACTAAAACAGTAGTCACAGTACAAATAACAGACAAATCTTAATCACCCACGATTGAATAACTCGAGACCAACAATCGTTGTAAAAGATCAGAATATGCCAAACTAGGAACTAGTTCCTAATGAAACTATTTAACTACCAAGATGATCTCATCTTCGATTAAGACAACATGCGCCTGGCTAAACTAGGCAATGGAATAAATAGAATTTGTTTCTATTTACTTTCTTCGGGAGGCATATACAGCATAAAGCACCCAAGAAACATTATTCATCCAACGTATGAATGTCAGTACCAGTGAAGCTGGCATTCTACAAAACAGACTTCTCGTCTTGTCTGCATCCTTTCAAGTATCTCCATATGAGAACAACATAAAGCATGGCAAAAGGAAGAACACAAGACATTGCTGCAGGGTAGCCGCAGCTTTGCATAGGAACATGTGGAAAGCTAAATCCAATATCAAACACGCATTTATTTCTAGTTTCACCATTCAATTAATAAATCTCTCTTTAACAAGGCCATTAAAATAAGAAGTATAGGAAAAAAAGGGAGAGTCATCTATCTTTATTAAATTATTCGAATAAAGGCATGGTAATGAGTACAAAAATCTTTAATAACTATTTCAAATAAAGCAATCAATAAAAGCACAAAAAGAAACAAGCAACTGACTTCACAAAGCACAAAAAAAGAAAAAAAAAGGTAACCGACTGACCCAACCACCCAAGTTACTAGTGAAGAAACTTACCGTGCAGAATCCCATGGAGAAGGAACTGAAGAAATATTCTGAAATTGACTCGTAAAAACTTATTTACTAATCGTAACACATACCTCTAACTGTCGGAGTGACTCCATGAGGAGCCAATGCTTCTGCTTCAACAACGTCAATTGATTCTGCAGAGATGCAAACTCGTCCTTCATGATCTGCTCGATGTCCTGAATGGCAGCCTCATTCACATTTTCTTCCAACAAACGCTGCCTCAACTTTTCCGTTGAGACAGCTACATTGTCCAATGGAGCCATCAACTCACTGTTGGACATTCTTGGGAAGATATCCTTAACTGCCTGCAATGCTTCCATCCATGCCATTCGGTCCTCTCTACTCTCTGCTCTCAGATGCAGCCTCTTTGTTCCAGTAAAAATGGAGAATCTCTTATCATCAGAATGGCTTTCTTGAATAGTTGAAATCTATAGAAAACTACTCAAATCGTAAAAGACCAAACAATTCATGTAATGATTTCATTAGAAGTACATCGCTAAACACACTCATACTAAACACAATTGTAAGTGAAGGAATGTCGCATATACAACCAGAATAGAGCATGTGTAGATCACAAGTTGTGAACATATTGATTAAACCAGCATAAATCACATTCCTTACAAGTAATGCTACGTAAACATAACATGGAACAAGTAACATAACTAATTATGAAGTTTATGAAGATGACACATGAAACAAGAACATAGACAAATAGACTGTCTATTTAACCAAGTCATGAATTCATGATTAACCAAAACAACATAATCTGATGAACCATAACTAAATTCAGTTTATGTTAATCAGATTTAAGTTCAGGCACAATCTCTCTTCTTCTTCAAAAAAACCCAAACTGAATATAGAAACAGCCAAAGAATGATTAAAAATAACACTCAGATAATTAATTGACCTGTTTATATCCAATTCAAACGATCATTCACCAAACAAACAACTCATACTGTAAATTTCTCGAAATTTTTGATACAATTAAATTGGAAAAGTAAAACCTTTAGATGGACTTCGCCAAAAGGCTTCCGGCTTTTCGAAGAGGAACCACCATTGCCACCATACTTTTGATGATGGTGCCGGTGATGCCGCGAAATCCGTTTAATCCACTCTTCTCCAATCACTCTCGATCCCTTCTCAGTCTCCTGATTGATCACAATCTTGTCAGGACCATGGATCTTGTAGTAACTCAACACTCCATCCTGTAAAACAAACCATCTAGGCCTCCACCCTTTTCCATAATTAACCCATTTATACAAAAGCCCACAAATCCCATTACCCACTATATCGTTGATCTTCACTTGCTGTAGCTCGCGGCTATGTTGGTTTCGTCTATGGTGGTTGCTGCCTGTTGCTCCGTCATACGTCACAGCGGCCATTGAATTTGAATTTTAATTTTGTGGATTGTACGGCGGCGGAGCTGGAGGCGGATGCATGTCGTTGTTAATTACCATTGATGAAACGGGATTTTGCAAATCAATAAAAACACCATAATCATAATTGGATGATTTCTTTTCATTTGTTTGCGATTAATTTACAAATTATATACAAATCCCAGAAAATTATTGATGAAAAAGCAAAAAAAATCGAAAAAAAAAAAAATGAAGTAGATAAAATACTGTAAAAATGTAAATAAAAAGTGTATGTATATATTGTATGGAAGATAAAAAGCGAAATTAGGGAAGATTGGGGGAAGAGAAGAAGATTTATGGAGGAAAAGAATTCTCCGGTGACAAGGGATGATGAGTACGTAAGTAGCGTGGGGGCGCCGAGGCGATGTTTCGTGGAGGGGGAGAGTGACGGGTGGCGGAAGCAAGTAGAAAAACTTGTCAATCAAAAGTCGGGCTAATTTAAGATCATGTATTTTTTTTTTACGGAGCCGCCCGCCGGCGATGACCCGACTACGATGAGTGTGCATTGGGTAAATCATACTCCTGCTCCATATGTAATAGCCCGCAAATCATATAGGAGAGGTAAACCGCACTGGCAAGCCTTGTGCGACGAGCTCAATCGAGAAAATGTTAGTAGCGGATTCGAACTCGTGATCATCGATCTTCGCGTTCATCTGCTCCACCTACTAAACCACCACCGAAAGGGCATTTAAGATCATGTTTTAAAATTTAGCTTTCTTTCCGCCCCTTGCTTAAATATTGGTTTTTTTTATCAAAAAAATTTTCGTAATAAAATAATTTTAAAGTAAATTAAAAATATTTACCTACTTTTTAATCATACATTCTCTAAAAAGTCAGAATTACAAAACATATTCTTTCCAAAAATGAGATTCAAACAAAACCTAAATTGTTAAGATTGTACGAATCTGTCGCGTGAATAACTAGAGGATAAAATTGTCAAATCACTCAAATATTTATATCAAATTCAATTGAAAGTCGCGTCTGATATGGTCATTCACGTTAACAATTTCGATCACTTGAAGACTTAGATCTAAAGTTTTAAATAGGGTGGGAACCTAGATATCCACTTTTGAAGGTTGGGTTTGTCCCGCCATGTAAATCCCTAATTGTCTTGAGTAAATAATTAGAATTAATCTAAGAGTGTGTTTGATGTAAATTTCTTTTTACATTTCTATTGGTCCATAATGCGAATGAACGAAGGACTGATTTTCTTAAGTAAATCTATTGATGTAGATTTAAACTAGGAGATGATTAGATCTAGAAAGTATGAACGATCAAAATCTAAGTGGAATGGAATAGATTTTGCGAAAAGTGGTTTTTTTTGGAGAATGAGTGTTTATAAAGTAGGAAGAGTTATAGGTTCACGTATAAAATTATTTTATTGGAAAAATGTTTGGTTGAAAATGCTTTTAAGGAAAAAATAAGTTTTAGTCATTGTTTGGTTTAGTTAAAAGTCATATTTTTAGTATATTTTCATAAAAGTTAATGAAATGTATAATTGAAAAGTAAATAAATGTTGCAGATATCATAAAAGAAATTCTACTCAACATTGGCTAAATATTTGAAGGTAAAATTAAAAATAAATAAGCTATTTATTTAGACAATGAAATACGAATTATTTCTAAACTAAGTAAATTTTCTCTCGGATTTTCTTCCGCACTATTATCTATCTTCTCTTCTCAATCTCCTCGCTTTCTCATCCATCGCTCTATCTCCTCCATCTCTTCTTCCCCTAAGCAAAGATTGTAGCATATTGTCGTTACAAAACTTAACTAAAACAAATTTAATTTGTGTTTTCTTTCTTTCATGATTGTTTTTGGTTTTCATTTCTGCAGCATTAATACGAGCTTTGTTAGAATTTTTCCAACAAAATATAACGAATTCCTTAGACAATCCAGAGAAATAGCATTAAGACCAACACTACTAATATAAGTTAATAATAACAATATAATACAATCTATATACCATGATTAGGTTGAAGAGCGTTCGTTATAGTTGACTTTAACAAAAATAGTCTTCAATGTTCTTAAGGTCATCATCGATTTCAAAGATCTTGTCATTGGCTTGACGGAGATGGATTTGACATGGTTTATTCGGTACTTAATAATTTTCGACGGGATATTGTTGGAGAAGTTAAGATGGGGGATATCATTGTCAATTCAGTTGTCCACAAACATGTGCTCGATTGATTCTATCCATAAAGACAATATTTTTGTGGAGCTTGATTTGCATGTATATATGAAGAATAATACGAAAACAGAGAAAACAACTTGTAGCAGTATGCTAGAAACATAATTGGACTCAAAATTCCTCAAATGTGTTCTCGAACATAATTTCAATCACTACTCTACTCTAAGTTTATGTCTAAAAGTATTTTTTTTTTTTTTGAATTGTAATCGGGGACAGAGATAGGACGGGGGATGCCCCCCAATATTGTCCGCGGTCCAAAAATTTTTGACTCGCCCCCAAAAAATTTTGAAATTTTTTATTTTTTTCCCATTAATTACAAAAATCTTAGATTTAAATAAAATATCCAATAGTTACTTAAATAAATAAATAGTTCAAATCCAATCCAAAAGCAAATGATCCATTTATGAATCTATTACACACTGTTACATTAAAAATAGGAAACAATACATTTCTAAGGTAAATACTTTACACTATTTCAAAAATACAAAAAACAAGTTTCAAATTTCACAAATCAGGTTTTTAAAATTTTTATTTATGAAATAATGAATTATTAAATCAATTTTATTATTAATTATCTCGCCCCACCTCCACCACCCCTACTGCTCTGGGGACCATTCTGGTCACAAGTCATCTCCGACGATCGTTTCAACAACTGCTCCGATTTCGATGACCATTCCGCCTCCATTTTGTTCCAGTGACTGCTCCGATTCTGGTAAGTGTTCCAACTCCAGCGACAATTTTTAGGTCACAATTCAAAATTTTGATGTCACAATTTGTTCATCAATCACAACTTAAAAATTTAAAAGTCATAATTTGTTCATCGGTCACAATCACAAAATTTGAAAGTCGCATTATTTATTTTATGGTCACAAACATTACATTAATTAAATAACAATTATATTCAGGTCAAAATCTATCAATTTATTGGTCACAAATTAATAATTTTTAGGTCATAAATTAATAATTTTTAGGTCACACAACTTGTATTGGTCACAGTTCATCTAATTCATAGGTTACCTATTGTTTATTGGTCACAAACCAACCAAATTATTGTTTACAAAAAATCAAATCATTTGTTACAATCACCAAATTATTTGTGACCATCACTTCGCCCCTGCCTCCACCAGTGGCAACCACCATCGTCGCTGCATCTTCACCACCATCGCGCGTAGCATGACCACACCCGCCACACGCGCACACATCCAACCATCACACATCAACACCACAACGATCGCACAGAAACAACCATCGTCCATTGCAGCCAGAACGGATTCGAATAGGAACATTGCAAGGGACGGTGAAATAGAGAGAAGTGAGAGAGATGTTGGAGGCGACGGGCATACCGTGTGATAAATAGAGAGAAGTGAGAGAGATGGTGTGTGATTAGAGTTTGAAAGTGAAATGCGGTGGAGGCGACGTGTATACTGTGGATCCAGACAGAAAATAGCGAGGGGGTGAAGACGGTGGCCGTGGCGAGGGGATGTAGTGTCGGAGGTCATTTCGGCAGCGGGGATGAGAGAAGTCTGACAGAGAGATGGAGAGATGAAGGAAGACGAACCGACTGCCTTGGTGGCGACGGTAGAGAAACGGGAGGAAGAATTGAGTGGAGAGGAAATGGGTTAATTGATTTTAGGGTAGATAGGGTAGGGGGAGTATATATAAATTAATTTATTGTAAATAGATATAAAAATAAAAAATTTGTTATTAAATTATTAATTAAAACCTGATTTTTGCAATATGAAATTTCATTCATGATTTATGAAAATGGTAATTTAAAAGTAGGGTTGGGTGTAATTTCCTCTTAAAAATAAAGGAAAATTGATTCTAGCACATTGTTTAGCCCATTTGAAAAATGAAAACTCAACCCAATTGTAATATAATTAATTCCTCCAACCCAACCCTTTTGAGGAAGGTTCTACCTCTAATATTAAATCTCTTATTCCGGAAGGTAACATTGGTCAAGAACCATATGTTGTTGATTCATCTCCTCAGAATGAGGAATTCGATTCATCTTCACTGGAACGTGATCCTGGACTATGCAAATCAATGTTGGATTTTCATATTTTCAATTTGTACAGCGTTAGACACATAGATGGACATATTATTTTTGTATCGACAAACTCATTGTGTTTATGGTCAGTCAATCTAACTTGCCTATTTTGGTACTCAAAATCGTCGTTTTCAATCCTCTTCTAGTTAAAAAAAAAAAAATCGGGGGCAAACCCCCAATCTTGACTACGTCCCTAATTGTAATAATCACGTGATAAAATCAATCATATTCAAGATAATCATGTTTACTATGTAGCACTAAATGCGATTAATTATAAGTTGGTCCATCTTTAAAGCTAGCTGTTTCTGACTTTTAAGAGCAGCATGCAAGAGCAAAAGTCAGAAAAATTAGCTTTTAAGCAATGCAAAACATGCTATGAATTAACACCATAAATAAAATTTGTATTCGTTATTATTCAATCTGTCATAGTCGAAATAATTAATACATTGTTTTTGGGTGACAACAACCTATTTAAAAGAATTTTTTTATTTTTATTTTTTGTGACGATAACCTAGGTTCAGAATCCATTAGGTTAGGTAGTTTTCTATTTTCCGTGTTTACTCATTTCCTAGGTCATTAGAACTTTTGACTAGTTAGGTAATAATAGGATTTTTCGTTGTAAGGAAGCTATTGAATAATATATAGCAGCCCCCGTTTGGTTGAGGCCATGTTTGTTATGGAATAAGATTCAAATTTTAATATGAGTCAAATTAATAATTGATTTTAATTATGCATTTCGTCATTATTTTTTATCAAAATTCACTAAAAATCTGGTTTAATTTGTATTTGTTTTCTTCCTGTTCGTTTTTTTGGTTTCATTTCCGCAGCATTTAATACGTGCTTTGTGGGAAACTCTTCCCAACAAATTATATAAATAATTAATCCTTGCCCAATCTAGAGAAATAACATTAACATCAACACAACTAACATTAAATAATAATAATCATATAAAATCATGATGATTATACTATAATATAAATAATTTTGCTACTTGTACATTAAAAACTGTACATAAGGGGTTACATGATATGATATGAAGGGGAAAAAAATTGGATGAAAAAGTTGATTGTGTTTTAAACTCACAAATGGTGGAGTATTATGTAACCATTATGTACATGTAGCAAAATCTTAACGTGGAGAAAAAATTAATTGTATTTTAAACTGATAAATGATAGAGTATTATGTAGTACTATGTAACTCCTCATGTACACGTAGCAATATCACTACAATATAAAAAAGGCTAAAACTTTGTGCACCACGTTTCGCAATTTCCCATCGTCGTAATTCAATTTTTTTTTTTTTCCATTTACTTCAACCAACATTTATTCTTCTTCATTTTCACATGCAACTGAACTACTGTAAGACCAACCGCCCAATGATTTCTATTCTTTTTTTTTTTACCTCTTTTTTTCCTTTCCCCATTTTCACGTCGCCTCTCACACAGTAAAATTCTTTGGTGTGGCGTCTAGTTGGATTGAGCTTCAGCTAAAAGTGGGTTCTCGTTAACTAATGCATAATTTTCATTTTGTTGAATGAATTCTTTTTGGTGGTGTCGATTGCGTTGATTCACAGTGTAACGTGCATCATTATCATCATATTTAGGTTTATTATCTATTGTTTGCATTGTAATGAAGAAATTCTTGCCTCAAGTAATATGCATTATTATCATCATATTATTTAAATTTATTCTTAGAAATTCTTGTCTCAAGATTCCTATTTTAGAAAAAAAATTTGTTTGTTAGATAACAGTGAAGATGGCACGAAAACTCCGTGCGTCTCCGTCTCACACGAAAACTCCGTGCGTGATGGAGACACGGGCGGTGTCTCCATCAGTCCATCTCGCACGGAGATACCGCGTCTCCGTGCGAGACGGAGGCATGGACCGTGTCTCCGTGTTCTCCGTGTCACGGAGGCGCCGTGTCTATGTTACATCCATTTCCCCAGACCCTATTGCATTCACACTATACATATAGATCCTCGCTATTTCCCCTTTTATCTTTGAGTTTGGAATCACAACAAAACTAGGAAAATTAATTAATTGAAAAACCGAAGATCTGGCAAGAAATGGGATCATCAGAACTTAGTTTGATTTGTAGACAATCGACGATGAAGCCTTTCTTGCCAAAGTTTCGTTGATTATTAACTCATCTGAAAGACTTTCGAAGCTTGATGATTATGTCAATAGACACCAAGATGAAATGAAGAAGATCGATGCATTCAAACGCGAGCTCCCTCTTTGCATGCTCCTTATCACCGGCGGTGAGCCACTTTTCTATTTTACAAATGGCTTTTTGAATTTTTTTTCCTTAATTTTTAGAAAATGGTTTATTTGGGATTTTTTATTCCTGGAATGGGATTTTGGTGTTTTATAGACGGGATTGCTTATTTTTGGGTTTTGATGACTGCCATTGCAGCAATTGCGATAATTTAGGGGGAGTTAATGCAGTGCAAAAAATCAAGTATTGAGCCAATATTGGAAGAATTTATACCATTGAAGAAAAGTAGTGATGCTTTATACGAAAAGTAGAGGCTCCAAAAGATGAAATTGTTAGCAGTAGAGATAAAATGAATTGGATGAGATCTGTGCAGCTATGGAACTCTGATAATCAAAATCATTGCCCAGATATTGAATTCAAAAACAACAAGAAAGCCTTAAAACAAGACAACGAAAGGGTATGAAACAAAATCATCGTTTTCATATATATCTGTTATAATCTATTTTCTTGTGTATATGTTGTAATGGATTTGTTCTTGCTTATGTTTTTTGGTTAATAGAGAGTTGAAGAAAATAATCAGCCCGTGAATTTTAGCAATAACAGAACAATAGTGGGAAGGGCTTTTATGCCTTTCAAGGGGTATGCTAATTTTCCAGTGATGACAGTGAGGAAGTAAGATATGGATGAATTACCTGGAGCACCAGTCCTCTCTCTTAGTACACCTGGACTAAAGAATGTGAGGGACGATATGGAGTCTTGTGGTTTGAATTTGATATCCAGTTGCAGTGGATCAGGTTCGTCTTCTGCAGCTAATTGTCAATTGAATTTGAGGGCAGGCAGCAGAGAAAGCAGAGGAGATGCTGGTCACCTGAATTGCATCGGTGTTTTGTCAATGCTCTGCAACAACTTGGAGGTGCACAAGGTTAGGTATTGACTAAGTGTTTAAAGTTTGCAAAATTTTGGTTCGAAATTGAATCTAAGTTATAAAGTAAAAATCAATGGTTCAATGAGAAATATGGAAATAAGGTGCAATTAGAGTGAAGTGTGTGTTTTACTTTGTTTCTGTTTATAATTTCCAAACACTGGTCATATGTGTTCTATGAAGTTGTAGAAAGTTCGATTCGAAAAGCTTTTGAGACCAGAATTAAACATTTTCTTGTATATGAGATTTCCTGATTACACTGGATTCACACTACGAATTTATGCTTAATGCATGGAAGAGAATCAGAGTACATTTAATGAAATGATATAATAACTTCTTTGAGCTTCTTTTATTGATATCTGTTGACCTCGAAAAACGGATCGCCACCGAGCCAACAGGTGATATTCTCGAGTCTATCCGTTCCTGCATGAACCACACAACGTCAGTTACACGTGGCCTTTCCCATAGGAGGCGGGGACGGCCACGGGCACTCCGACGGTCAAGTCAGCGTAGGATCGGCCGGAAATTATTTTGTCGATCTCCAACTTTTCACTCGAAGGCCGTTTACGGGATTTGGGGAACAAGTGCCAATATAGGGAAATGAAAAGAGATGGTACCAAGTTCCTTTTCCCTCTCCTTTTTTCTCTCTCCTTTCTTCCCTCCCTTCTCTTTGAGCGTAAGGGTCTAGTATTTATACCGGGTGTGAGAAGAGGAGGGCCGTTGGATGGGGAGGCACGTGTAGCTAGATTATTAGGGCCCGTCCCATCGTAGGTGTCAACTTGTCTTTCCATAGGTTGGCTGACATTAAGTGCTTCTGGCTGATTTGACCGTTTGGGTCCTGCCACATATCCCATCAATCATGGACTTGACTGCAAAGATCTCTGTACGGGAGATCTTTGCCGGGGCGCGACGGGGCGAGGCGGAAAGGGGACCAGGTGCAAACAGCTCGTCCTCTGCGCACTCGCCTCGGATGGCGTGTGGCACGTCACCCTGTCAACACGTGGATTCCGAGCTGTTAATCGGTTCTCACCAGTAACAATATCCAAGATGCGTTTTTCTAATTCATCTCATCGAAAATGGGGTGATCCAAGGGGAAAAATAAGAACCGGTTCGTCGCATATAGACTAACGCCCTGATATGGGATATCCTCCTTTGTATTAGCCTCTAACTTATTCCTAAATTCTTTGCAGTTGCTACTCCTAAGCAGATCAGAGATCTTATGCAAGTTGATGGTCTCACAAATGATGAAGTCAATAGTCATCTGCAGGTGGGGTTTGAACTTTGATTTAGCATCTGTTGATGAAAACTCAACAGCAACAGCACTTGGGTACTCCATCTCCACCACTGCAGTCTCAACAGACACTTCTGTACCAGCAGCCATGAAATCAAAAATCCCAAACAAAAGGAAAAGCCTTTTATCAAGAAAATTCAAAAATTCTGATCCAATTGTATTACAACTCCAATCTTTTTATGTTTCTCCTCTCCCAAAAACCCAATCTTTATATCTCTATATAAAGATCAGATAAGGGTTTTTCTCTTTTTCAGATTTACATAATCTGATAATCTTCACATGATCTAAGCGAATTATGTGTATGTGATTATATAATATAAAGAGGGTCTATAACCACAATTCACAAATCCATCTGTGAAAAAGGAAAAAATTAATAGTGAGATATGAAATAATGATAAATGTGAATAATTTCAAAGATGTTTTAAACAAATTCCAACAAGGAGTGGCAAAAAAAAAAAAAAATTCTCCGTGTTGTTAGACGGGGGCTGTTTCGGTGTGTGCGGAGGCTGTCTCGGTGCGCGCACGAAGATTTTTTTTTTAGGCATTTTAAAACTATGAACTCAAACAAATTATATGATATTTGATTTAAAACAAAAGAATTCAACATTTTCACCATTTTTTTTAACAAAGAGCTTGTAAATTTAATATATTGCTTCTTATTACGTGATAATAAATTGTTTATTCATTAATTTCTTTTACTTCTTGCTTCAATCATTTATTTTTTATAAACAACACATTCTTTTTTTATTTTTACCGATTTTTGAATATCTTTCACGTTTACATATAATTTTTTTAAAAATTCATATATTCTTATTTTTAAAAAACAACTAACTAACGTGCACGTGCAATGCACGTTCATCCCACTAGTCCTAATATAAATGACAACGGAAAATAACAATCCATAAAGTATAAACCACGGTGAGGGTGCCTAAGTTGACTTTAATTAAATTTTGTCAGCAATGACCTTAATGTCATCATCAATTTCAGAGATCTAGGCATGCACAAAAAAACGTAGGAGAGGAGTGAAAAATAATTCTTAGCAATATGTAAAAAACATTATTAGACTCAATTTCTCAATCATGTTCTTGCACAAAATTTCAACCAGGATTGTAGTGTGTACATATTTTTAAAATTCAACTTTTTTACTAAGAAGACAATATTACCCTTTTCATTGTAATAATCATACAAATTATATTCACGATAATCACGTTCACTGTCTACAAGTAAATGTTATTAACTACGTGTTTGGTCCCGACTTAAAGCTAGCTTTTCGTGACTTTTGAGAGCAGCATGCAAGCGCGCGAGTTGCTCACCGAGCGACTCATTTGGACGAGCCCACGAGCATTTCAAGCTAATCATGAACCGCTCGGCTCGTGGCTCACCTAATTATATTTAAAAAAATTAAAAACACATTTTAGTGACCAGAACGGTTTTCAGTGACCGTTCGGGTCATTTAATTATTATTTTTTTCTTCATTTTTCTAATTTCCCCCCTATAAATACTCACTCATTACAACACTTTTTTCCCACCAAACTTACTAATCTATCGATATTAATATCTCATTCTCTACTCTCTAATCCCTATTCTCCACCATTTACAAGTCATTATCGACAATATTATTCATTCATTCTATATAATCCTTTTATACATTTTTTCTTACATTATTATCTTAATTTTATAATTCATTTTATACACTACTACATAATCTTCATTCACTTCTCAATTCTACATTTCTAGATTCTACTTCAAGTTTTCAACATTCAATTTCTATTATTTACAAATGGATTCACAATCGTTTGTTGAAAACTTTTTCAGTTTGGAAGGTGAAACACCTGTTCAAAATCAATTTGGGAATGAATTTGCTAATCTCAATGAATTCCCAATTCAAGAAAATATTTAAGATTTCAACGTTCATGAAGATAGTCATCCAATCGATTTGGATAACGTTGATGTTGATCCTAGTGTTCCAATTGATTTGGAATAAGATGAAGAATCTACATTAAATATTCCCCGATACAAGAGGGAAGAGAAACGTAAAGAAGTAGGCAAGATGTTGAGACCATTTTAAATTGGTTAAAACTGGTCGTGTGGTCGATGAAATTCCTGAAACCAAAGCAGTATGTAAATACTGCCAACAACGACTAGTATGACAAAAACACATTGGAACTACCCTCCTCAATCGTCACTACAAAACATGTGCGTCCAAACATAAGTCTCTTCCAGTTGGTCAAACGCAACTACAGTTTGGTATTCCAGGCGCCGGTGGTACTACTATGCCGCTTTCTACATGAATGTATTCGGAAGATGAAACTCGAATGTGAGTGGTGAAGTTCGTTACCGCGACGGAGTTGCCACTAGTAATAGCGGACAACCAACATTTTGTAAACTACATCAAAACATATCTTCAGTCGAGGTACGTTGGGGTAAATCGAAATAATCTTCGTTCCGATACAATTCAATATTTTCTTCATGCAAAACAATTATTGATTGGAGTTTAGAAAAATATGGGATGTGATATCTTTAACTTCAGATATGTGGGAAATGATTAATAAGAGAAGTTATATAGCTGCAACCGCACACTATATAAATCCACTTTAGGTCATGCATAAAAAAATTATTGAGTACCCGCACAACGCCCAAACTATATTTAATGCTATCATGAACATTGTTAGAGAATATAAATGCGAGAGTAAAATTTGTTCTTTTACGTTCGACAATGCTAGTTTAAATAAGGTTGTTATCGATAAATTGCGTAGAGTACTTCAACTAGATTTTGGTGGTTATTTATTTCATATTCGATATGTATGCTATATTTTTAATTTAATAGTACAAGACGATTTAAAACATGTTAATGATGAAATTAATCGAATTAGGAATGCACTTGTATATATCACGATTACACCTAGTAGAAAACAAGTATTTGAAGAGTTTTGTGAAGAAGTTGGGATGACGAATACAAAAATATTTATTACTGACATATGCCATAGACGGAACTCAACTTACTTATTATTAAAATCATGTGAACGTTTTGAATATTTAATTACTGAATTTTATAACAAAATGCATGTTAGAGACAAAGACAATACTATCTTGAATGAATCTAATTGAAATATAATTTTTAAAATTAAAATTTGTTTGACAAGTTTTTATGAGTCTACAACTATATTGTCTGGTATTTATTATCCCACTAGTTGTATGGTTCTTCAACGTTTTTATATAGTTACTAGGGCTTTTAAGAAATTTCAAAATAACCCTGATTTTTAGGCGGTTATATTTTCCATGGAATTAAAATTTAGAAAATATTGGGAAGAATTACCTATGTTATTTCCTTTAGCATGCGTTATGGACTCCCGATATAATTTATCGGGTACTAAATTTGTAATTGATGAAATTTCAAATGCTTTAGCTTTTAATGTACCTATTATTTATAGGAATTTGAAACCAATGTTACGTGAAATCTATGAATTATATGCTTCATGAATGTGTGCACATATTATTCGTGTACCTATATCTACTCCTCTCACTAATATAACAGATAACGATACTGAAGTTTTAAATTTATTCAAAAGCATGAACTCATATACATATAATTCAATTGCATATGCATGTGGGTCCTCTAGTAGTAGTTTGTCTTCCACTGTATGTACTCAAACTTCGAGTAATAGTCCAAATGCATTGCCATCTGAATTAATTGATTACTTTCGTCATACTTTGCCTAGTAACAAAGAGTTCAAAAAAAGTTCAAAATAGGTAATTAAATTCTGGCGAGATAATGAACGTCGATGGCCAATAGTTTTTGCAATGGCAAAAGATCTACTAACACCTCATGTTAGCACTATAACTTCGGAGTCTGTTTTTAGTGTAGGGAAGATGGTTCTCTCTGAGGTCAAAGTCGACTAAAAAAAGATATTTTGAAAGCGTTAATGTGCGTGAATGACTGGGAAGGCGCTAGTTATCAAATTCAAGATAAATATACCGAAATTGCATGTAATCAAGTAAGTGATATTTAATTTTACCGTATTCATCACAAAATTTAATTTTCATAACTTTATAATTTTTTTAAAAAAATTGTACACATAACAAGTTATTTGTGTACAAAATATAGTATACTATAAAAGGGTAAACAAAAAACAAAACTAAATTTTTAAAAACGCAATGATGAAGATATATTTTATAAACAATATTTTAAATATACATTTCTTTAGAAAATGTGTGTATATATATATATATATATATATATATATATATATATTTTAGGTTTAGTAGTAGTAGTTAAAAATAAATAAATAAATAAAATAACAAGCTAACGAGCCTAAGCTTGGCTCGCCATGTGCGAGCTCGGACACGAGCCGAGCGAGTCGGCTAGACCCATTGCCACCACTAATCCGGCCCAACTTCAATGTCGAACCTTCCACTTGCGGTTTTACTTTCCAGCACATGCCCAACTGGGAGAAGGACTTGGCCCCTTTTTTAGCCACATTATATTTTTCATTTTCATTCTTCTACTCATTTTCAACTACACATTATTTAATAAAATAATATTTTTCATCACATCAATAACTTTTCTTTCTTCTTCAACCACATATTCCCCATCACATCAACCAAAAAAATGCATTCTCTCCACAAAAATGCCTACCAAACCGAGGCTTAACCATAAATTAGAACAAATCATAGGGTATTAAGGTAAATCTTTACATGCTGATTTGGTCTCGGTCACTTTGCACCGCCACACATTGCTCGTGTGTCAATAAATAACCCTCAGGGTGTGTTTGAGTCACGTTATTTTGAAAGAATGTATTTTGAAATAGTAGATTGATGAAAAATGTGTGGTTGAAAAAGAAAAAAAAATTATTATATGATAACGAGTCCCTATCCATGTAAATCGAACGGGTTTCGAGTTTTATGTATCACTCCGACGTGTAAAAATTAAAAACCAACATCTTACCACGTTCGTGTTGTTGTTCAAAACTAGTTCAATGTTTGGTACTGTTAGATATGTTGCTAGTTGCAATACAGTAAAATGTAGAAAAACTTATCGACTGATTAAGTCTCGTAACAGCACTATGTCTTAAAACGAAATTGTCCGTCGATAACTGCTGCAACATCTATGGACAATCACCTCCAGGATACAACGATCAAATAAACTAGTTGTGTAGCAATCACAAAATGATTTTCAGAATTCTCAAGTGTACTCCAAAAAATATGTAAAATTGAGAATAATATATATTTTGTAATAGGAAGATAGAATATCATTTTTTTTTAGTATTTTCTCTAATGTCCAGATGTTTGTTTATATAGGCCCAAAAATTGATGTAACTCCTTCCACCATGATCTAGTATTATTTGCAGTTTTATGGCTAGTGGTAATGAGTTGTTAATACTGGACAGTTAAAACTGTCATATTTTACTTGCTAGTTGACTCATTAAATAATTTCGAAAATGAATAAAAAGAAATTATTTATTTAGAATCAAAGACCTTTTAATATAATGCGTGAAGCATGGCTCAAACCCCTGACCTCCCATACAAATTTCATACTTTTTACCAGTTAGGTACTTCATCTTAATTAATTATTTTTTTCACATATTATATTTATTGTATAAATATCTAACAGGTACTAAGGTTTTTCTTAAAATATGGATATTGCCAAAAGCTCGCTACACGGAAAGAAAGAGTTTGTCGTGTCATTTATCGCACATCCTGTTGATGTCATAACCAAGTCCTTCCTCACGTTGACTTCTTGTCTTCTGATCATTGAAAGGGAGCATGTGTCAAAAGTTATCGAGAAAAGCAAAGCTTGAAGATATTGGAGCAACGAAACAAGTTGTTGCTCTTCTGAGTGCTCTATTAGAAAAATACAATGATATTGTTACTGCTCTTACTCTCTCTAATTATCCGCGTGAGATGGATCACCTCGATGCTGCAACAAATAAAGTCATGGCAATAGTTATCATCTAAAGCATTATGAAAAACAATATTTGCGTGTCAACTTCTGACAAGGTAAGTCTCCTTTCTCTTTACATATGATTTTGGTTTTTACTTAATATAAATGTGATATAATTACTCTTTGCAGGATGAGGTTGTAAGGAAATTTGTTAAACAGTTAACCGATTTAGAAGAAATAACAAACAAATTGCAGTGGATAGAAAATAAAATGGACGTTTTGGAGCCGGGGTCTGTGTTCAACACAGTGTCCTTAAAGAAATATTCCCCCTCACCGAAGTAATTCGAGCGCTTGCTTCTCAGGATATAGCGACGCGAACTGCAGCTACGCAATCGAACTAAAAGAGTGTGTCGGAACGAAATCACCAAGTGACTGGAAGAAAACAGGAATTCGAATAGGAAACAATGAGATTTCGTGCAGTAGTTGTGGTGTGTTTGAACTGAAGAGATTGTTCAGTATATATAGGCAATGAGGAGCCTTTGCCTTTTAATGCAACCATAACTCATGTCATTACACTGCCATTTTAATTCTGATGTTTTGAAGTTATAAAATAAATGGAAAACTGTTTTTAGGTTATGTTTTAAATGGAAAAACGTAAAAGAAAAATTTCAAAATGTGGCTAGCACTTTGTGGCCAATTTTTTACTCATTCGTGCACATAGGTAGTGCCCACACAAGTTCAAGGCTCGAAAGCCAAGTCGGTCCAAGATTTGCACCCTCTTGCGGGCGCGTAGGCTATGGAGGAGTCTCTATGCAACAAATGGTTACACATTACAAATTGTTAACTATATATAAATTGGTCCACAAACTCATTTCTATCCTATATGAGATAACTATTTAAGTTTTCTTACATTGTCACATTTCTTTTTCTTTTTTTTCCAATGTGGATGACACTATTTATATTCCCCATATATTCCCACTTTTTCATTTCTAACCAATGTGGGATTGTAATCCCTTTTAAGGCTCATCTTCAAATCTCGACTTTCAATCAATGTGGGATTGATTTCACATACACAAGTGAAAATCTATTTGCCAATCAACATATTTTCAAATAGAGGTTTTGTTTGAATTGATCAAAGGTCTTATAATAGATATGGATGTAACTTCTACAGATGAGGTAACGTGGAAAAATGTCTCTCCGGTCGCTTTCGATTCTTCACACGTCATAACTGTATTACTTCATAAAAATCTGAATATTCTGATTATTTAATCGTTAAATGGTTCATTTTCTTATTTAGCCTTTCCATTATTGTAATATGTTGGTCAACACCGGCTAACAGATAATCTTTTCTCTTGTTATATGTTTTGGAAAATAATTTCATATTGAATGAAATCAGTTTCGTTTGAATGAAAATCAGCAGTTTTAGCATTTCATTTTCCAGCATTTCAGTTTCAGCCATTCCTCTTCATCTTCAATGTCAATTGCATTAATGGCCACACTCTTCCTCTATGACTATAAATAGAAGAGCTCTCGGTTGGTAGAAGATACAAAAAACACAGCAAACAAAACAAAGGAAAAAACATTAGTTCCTCCATTTCCTCTATCGGCAACATCTGTTTTTTATTTTTTTTATTTTCTTCATTTGCTAAAGTTCTTTGAGAGATAGACTCAACTAGTTCGTAGGCGGGTAACGTTGTGCAGCGTGAACCGACAACTGATTGTATCCTGGTAATCGAACACCGATTAAACCTCTTGCACCCCGGTGAGGCGGCGAATTCGATTTAAGGAAATCGTGTAAACACGTGCCTTTGGTTTGGTTTGGGTTGATTTACTTTGATTCTCTAATTTTTCCCAACAAGCTTAAATTGAATTCTCATTTTGGGAATTTTTGAGAATCAGTTTTTTTTTCTTTCCATCTTGTTTACTGTCGATTTTTTCCCACCTTCAAGTTGCTTACTATTTACATAATTTGTATCTTACGAAAAATGTTGATAATCTATCTATTTAATTTATTAGGTTTGAATCAGTAAGGTCGAAAGAAAAAAAATATTGATTTACAGGAAGTTTCTTGTTTCGTTCCTGGTGTTGTATGTTATTTGCATGGTTTTTTAGATAGTGGTTTTGCATATTTTATCAACTAAAATGGTTTTCAATTATTTGGTAATGATTATTTTATAATTACTAGTTATGATTGCCTCATTATTTGCAATGATTGTTTATTTTCTTTTAATGTTTAATTCAAATTATTAGTTAAAGATTTCTAATTTTTTTATTATTAAGTTGTTAATAATTTGACAAAATAATCTGCTCTTTAATTCTGTAGTTTTTTAAATTTTTTCCGAACAGATAACTTAGATCTCGAATTTACATACAACTTTACAAATTTAATTCTAGATTATTTGTTGTTTGTTCTCTAGTTAAATGACGTCTCATGGAAATGACGATGTGAACAATGGAAGCAACACTGTTGGGACCGCTGGTAACCCTGTGGAGACCTCGATTGACATTCCTCCAGTTAATGGGATAATTGGAGGCGGGATTCCTCATGTTAGAGTGAACCCCACTTTGCCTACGGCTGCAGCCTCGACAATTCAGTTTGGCACGATACCTTTGCCAGTACATAGGGCTGTGGCCTTGGTACCTTTGCCATCGTTTTTAACTCCATTTTCGGTGAATCATGCAATTCGACCGGATAAGTTTGCTGATACTGATTTTAAGACATGGAAGAATAAGATGATTTTTTATCTTACTACTTTGGGCCTTACACGTTTCCTCACCGATGATGTCCCTGTTGTGGCTGAAAACAACACTGATATGCATAGGCGTGCGACTTGGGATGCATGGAAAAATGCTGATTTTCTGTGTCGCAACTATGTCTTGGATGGCATACAGAATTCTATGTATCACGTGTATGTGGTAAAGAAGTCTGCTAAGGAGCTTTGGGAGTCCTTAGAAAATAAGTACAAGTCCGAGGATGCTGGGTCTAAGAAATTCTTGGCCAGTCGGTGCATGGACTTCGAAATAGTTGATTCACGTTCAGTGGTGAGCCAAGTGCAGGAGTATCAAGTTCTTTTGCAAGAAATGCATGCTGAGGGTTTGACTATGTCATAATCTCTACATGTGGCTACTGCTATTCACAAGCTACCTCCTCAATGAAAGGCTTTCAAAAGCTATTTGCAGCATAAGAGGAAAGAGATATCTTTCGAAGATTTAATTATCAAGCTGTGCATTGAGGAGGATAACAAAAAATCTGAACATAAGTCAGAGAATTCTTACTCTGAGAAGGCTAATGTATTGGAACACGGCCAAGGTTTTGGTACTAAGAAAGGTCAATCATTTAAAGCCAAGCAGGGTAATGAAAATTGGAAAGATAAAAAGCAGACCACGAAAGGGTCTTAGTTGAAGACTACCGGTGGGTAGGAAAGAAGCATAAGTTCCAATTCAATGGAAAATGCTTCAATTGTGACAAAGTTGGGCATCGATCAACAAACTGACATTAGCCTCGGAGGGATAACAAGCAGCGCCCTCAGGCTAATATGGTTGGAAATGAGAGATCATCTCTCAGATGACATGTCTGACCTAAACCTTACGGCGGTGATTAGTGATGTTAACTTGGTGGGGTCTAACCCTAAGGAGTGGTGGCTAGACACTGGGGCCACTTGCCATGTCTGCTCCAACATGAGCATGTTCACTACTTTTGCACCAGTTACAAATGGTGAAAAGTTGTTTATGGGAAACTCTACAACTTCTGAAGTGCTCGGTAAAGGCAAGGTGATCCTGAAAATGACATCTAGCAGAGAGCTTACTCTGACTAATGTGTTGTACGTGCCAGAGATTCACAAGAATTTGGTATCTGGGTCTCTGCTGAGCAAGAATGGTTTCCACATGGTCTTTGAGGTAGATAAGCTGGTGATTATCAAAATATGAATTTATGTTGGGAAAGGCTATATGACTGATGTCCTGTTTAAATTGAATGTAATTGTTGTAACCCCAACTGTTATGAATAATGAGAAAACTTCTTCTGTTTACTTGCTTGAGTCTCCTAATATGTGGCATGGTAGATTAGGTCACGTAAATTACAATGCATTACGTAGACTAAGCAAACTAAAATACTTGCCTAGGTTTCAAATTGATTCAAATCATAAATGTGAAACCTGCGTTGATACTAAGCTAACTAGGTCTTTATTTCATAGTATTGAAATAAGTACCGAGCCATTGGGACTAGTCCACAGTGATGTGTGTGAACTAAAATTTGTCCAAACACGAGATGGCAATAAGTACTTTATTACTTTTGTCGACGATAGCACAAGATATTGCTATGTGTACTTACTTAAAAACAAAGACGAAGCTATCGATAAATTCATTCTTTATAAGAATGAAGTTGAAAATCAACTTAGCAAGAAAATAAAGGTGCTACGGAGTGATCGTGGTGGTGAATATGACCTTATGGTGAATTTTGTGCTAAACATAGAATAATTCACCAAACTACTGCACCTTATTCACCTCAGCAAAACGGAATTGCTGAGCGCAAGAATCAGACGTTAAAAGAAATGATGAATGCTATGTTGATTAGTTCTGGATTACCACAGAACATGTGGGGAGAAGCTATTCTTTCTGCAAATTACATTTTGAATAAAGTGTTAGAAAGAATATGGATAAGACTCCATATGAACTTTGGACAGATCGTACACCTTCGTATAAATACTTACGAATGTGGGGATGTCTTGCGAAGGTCGCGGTGCCTCATCCGAAGAAGGTCAAGATTGGACCTAAGACAGTTGACTATTTGTTCATTGGTTATGCACAAAATAGTAGTGCATATATGTTCCTTGTGCATTATTCGAATGTACTTGATATTCATCCGAACACGATTGTGGAGTCTAGGAATGCACAATTCTTTGAGAATATATTTCCTTGTAAATTTCCTAAACAGTTAAATCCTATTAAACGGACTATGGAATCTTCTGCTTCTGGCAGCAGTAAAGATCAAGTTGAAGAAGGTGAGGATGAGCCTAGATGGAGCAAAATGACCAAAACTTCTAAGACGTTTGACCCTGATTTTCTCACATATTTAATGAAAATGATCCTCAAAGCTATAAAGAAGCTATATCTTCTCCAGATGGTCATCTGTGGAAAGAATCTATCAAGAGTGAAATCGATTCTATCCTACAAAATCATACCTGAGAATTAGTAGTTTTTCCACCGGGCTGTAAGCCTTTGGGCTACAAGTGGATCTTCAAGAAGAAGATGAAAGCGGATGACTCCATTGATAAATATAAAGCTTGGCTAGTAATCAAAGGTTATAAGCAAAAATAAGGCTTAGATTACTTTGATACTTATTCTCCTGTGTCGAGAATAACTTCTATTCGGATGATAATTGCTATTGCAGCCTTGAGAAATATGGAAATATATCAGATGGATGTAAAAACAGCTTTTCTAAATGGAGATTTAAATGAAAAAATCTACGTGGAACAACCAGAGGGGTTTTCAGCTCCAGGTCAAGAAAGGAAAGTCTGTAAACTGGTTAAATCGCTTTATGGTTTAAAGCAAGCACCGAAGCAATGGCATGAGAAGTTTGATAATGCTATACTTTCTAGTGGTTTTAGAATCAATGAGTGCAGCAAGTGTGTATATGTCAAGGACACTAATGATAGATATGTCATATTGTGTCTATACGTCGACGACATGCTCATTGTCGGCAGCTCTGATAAGATTATCAAAGCCACTAAGAATATGTTAAACTCAAAGTTTGACATGAAAAATATGGGTCTCACGGATGTCATTTTGGGAGTAAAAATTACTCGAACACCAAATAGACTTGTGTTATCTCAATCTCATTACATTGATAAGATACTAGACAAGTTCAACAAGTTGGATACCACTGTGGCCAGGACTCTAGTGGATTTGAGTCTCCACTTATCCAAGAACATTGGTGATGATGTGTCACAGTTAGAATATTCTCAGATAATTGGGAGTTTAATGTATTTAATGACTTGTTCGAGACCGGATATAGCATACTCAATTAGCAGATTGAGTCGCTACATGAGTAACCCAAGTGCTATCCATTGGAGAGCCATTTTCAGGGTGTTACATTATTTGAGGTACACTCGTGATTTTGGACTGCATTATTCTAGATACCCTGCAGTAATCGAAGGGTATGCTGATGCAAATTGGATATTAAATATGTCAGATTCAAAATCTACCAGTGGATATGTCTTCACTCTTAGTGGTGCAGCTATCTCTTGAAAATCGTCCATACAAACTTGCATCGCAAGATCTACAATGGAATCCGAGTTCATCGCTTTAGACAAAGCAACTGAAGAAGCAGAGTGGCTTCGCCAGTTTGTTGAGGATATTCCAAGATGGTCAAAACATGTGCCTACAATTTGTGTTTATTGCGATAATCAATCAGCAATTGGTAGAGCATAGAGCAATATGTACAATGGTAAGTCTCGACATATTCGAAGACGACATAATACCATTCGACATCTACTCTCACAAGGTATTATCACTCTGGACTACGTGAAGTCAAAGGATAATATTGCGGATCCGTTAACAAAAGGGTTAACTCGAGAGCTAGTTGAAAAAGCATCGAAGGGAATGGGCTTACAGCCTATGACGTTGAAAGGTATCATAATGGAAACCCAACCTAGCTGAATGAAGATCCAGGATCTAGGTTCAAAGGGACAACTAAACCCCTTTATATTTGTGTAAATCACTGAGAAGGTTCTCATTCTACTCATTCCTATAGTGCTCACAGTGATTGGAAGATGCAGGTTAAGCTACGCTTTTAATGACCTTTAAGCGTTGTTGTGAAACGTTGAGTTAAGAGGTCACCTATGTGAGTGTGAAGTGGGGTCGCTTCTATAAAGGATTGTGAAGGCTACATCCTTGAACAAACACTTGCAGAACCAGGCGACGTGTTCGTCATGGCCAAAACGAACACAACATTGAGAACTATGTTGTGTCTAGAATGGTCCTGTGTGAGGTCTATTGTCTTGGTTTACACAAATAGCGAAACAGTTCAAGGCATATGATCCACTGGTTTGCTAGTAATACTCGATAGATTTTCACAAGGGAATGTTCAAAGTTAAATGCTACCTATCCTATGCAGGATTGATTCGTTTTACTCTCTCTTTCTATCTTTAGTCTTTTTTTTTTCCAAATTTTCATTCATGTGAGGGATTGTTGGAAAATAATTTCATATTGAATGAAATCAGTTTCGTTTGAATGAAAATCAGCAGTTTCATCATTTCATTTTCCAGCATTTCCGTTTCAGCCGTTCCTCTTCATCTTCAATGTCAATAGTCGTTCCTCTTCATCTTCAATGTCAATTGCATTAATGACCACGCTCTTCCTCTATGGCTATAAATAGAAGAGCTCTCGGTTGGTAGAAGATACAAAAAACACAGCAAACACAACAAAGGAAAAGACATGAGTTTCCTTCATTTCCTCCACCAGCAGCTTCT
This sequence comes from Fraxinus excelsior, assembly GCA_019097785.1. Lineage (NCBI taxonomy): Eukaryota > Viridiplantae > Streptophyta > Magnoliopsida > Lamiales > Oleaceae > Fraxinus > Fraxinus excelsior. The sequence continues at coordinate 9,986,189 of CM032625.1, read as the reverse complement.
GTTTTTTTTTTTTTTTTTAATTTTCTTCCTTTGCTAAAGTTCTTTGAGAGATAGACTCAGCTAGTTCGTAGGCAGGTAACGTTGTGCAGCGTGAACCGACAACCGATTGTATCCTGAGAATCGAACACCGATTAAACCTCTTGTACCCCGGTGAGGCGACGAATTCGATTTAAGAAAATCGTGTAAACACGGGCCTTTGATTTGGTTTGATTTACTTTGATTCTCTAATTTCTCCCAACAATATGATTACTTGGCCTATAGCTAGATGAAGAGGATTTCAAGGAGGAACAAAATTCTGTTGCTCGACTAATGCATATGCAGGATAATGATGACGTAATGTATTTGTTCTGATTAGCCATTGTTACATTGGATAATTGGTTCAGTAACACTGCTAGAAACAAAAAGTATTTGTTAAAATAAATTTTATATAACTCTTAAAAAAGTTTAAAAATGTTGTTGGGGGGCGGTTTCCTATCCCTGCCTTCTTTACCCCCGTCCCATGTCAATTATCATCCACTTGAAGCTCACATGAGATACTTACAGCGAAGAATGGAATAGTTGGTAAAGAAGGTGGCCCCTAGTTTAAAGTAGAGGTGCCAAAAATCAAAGGTTGGGCGGAAGTGCATAGGAGGCCAAAGCTTAGGCCACAGAGTTGGCAATCATAATTTCAAGAATGCTAAATGTACATTGCTTCCTTTACATTGATTTTGATATTACCTTTATTTTTAAAAAATTATGGACGGAAAAACTATTTTCTTAACTGTCTAATGGTATTTTGTCATACAATACAATGTAAAAAATGATGTAAAATAATAGTTATGAATGTGTTACACCTCTTCTAACGAAGCTCTAAGCAAGTCCAAATGGTAGCTACACAGCCATTTAACCAAGACCCGCATCCACGTCATTCTACCCATGTGGCAATTTGGCTAAACCCCCATGGGAAGCTGAGTGCTTATGAATGTTGTGAGATAGGTAGAGATGTTTTAGAGAACATATTCATACAAAATCTTGTATGAAGAAGAAAATGTGATAAATCACTGAATAGGCATCCCTACTTAATCAAACAAGTCAAGTCTAATCTTACATGTTAAGTCTAAGGATGTCTAAGCTGTCACAACATTGAATGTAGTATGACCTATCATTGATTGATTGATGTCTATGATAAGAAGCTCCAACCACTAGGATGAAGTCACATGTCTTTTCATTTAACGACTTACTCATCATATTTACTATAAAATCTCAAACTTAATGTCATTTTGATGACAATTCAAGTTTAGACTCTCAAACTATAATTTTGCTATCTTATTATTTTATTTGTTACTCTCTAAAGTTAACACCCTTTTTATATTGGAGGCTATGTCTAAAGCTCTCCCATACTCATATATTTGCTTCTCCAGCTAATTTGACTATCGGAGTACGCGCGACCAACTCCACCACACTGGAGGAATCTACGTGTGACTAACTGTTTGTCCAAGTGTACATGAATTGAGCTTGCATGGACGTGAGAGACTTTGGGATATATTGGCTACATTGGAGGTACATTTTTTGGGGTCAACAGATTGACGCCGTCTACAGAAAACCACACTATAACCATAAACATTCCGTGGAAAAAAACATACAAAGAGGACATAGGCTTCCCCCTTGAAAAAGACTTTGATCTTGCAGAAAGAACAAGTGGATAAGGTAAAGAAAATTCTAAACTCAACACAATTCATTGACATGTGATACTCCTCGAAAAATGAGTATTTTGAATCTAAGATCCACTTAGAAGAGCCACTCTTCGAAGAAAAGATGTGCCTTCTTACCATGAATTCAAGCAATGAAGAGGCCTTCCCCTTAAAAAAGATTTTGTTTTTGAATGAAGAGCAGGTGAAAACCCCAACCACAGAAGATTCGAAGCTTACCTTGACACCTCAAGTGTTCACTCTTTGGAAAATGAGTATTTTAGGATAAAATAATGTTAAATATATAGATCTATTTAACAGATTGGTTTACCGGTGTTGTTTTGACAGCATTTCACAAACTGCTTAAACAAAACAAAAAGTTAAACCAATCTGTGAAAAATTAAATAATATGTACATGTTGCATTTTCCTATCGTAATAAGACTCAAATTAATAACTTAAACCATCTACCAATAATCTCTACCCCCGTTTGTCATCTTTTAAAATTTAAAATTGTTTTTTAGAGTAAAATTCTCCACAACAAAAAAAATAAATCTATCTATATATAAAAAGTGCCTATTTAACGGAATTTGTTGGTTTAACGGAAAAACTAATGGAATTTCTTGATTTAATTGAAAAACTAACGGAATTTCTTGTTTTTAACGGAAAATCTTTTTTCACCATCCCCCTACTTTCAAAATTATAATTAAATAATAATAATAATAAATGAGTTTTTGATAATTCCTTCAAACTAAAATATCTTGGAGCTAACTTATCCGAATCGACTTTTTCTCGAATCTGATTTATATATCTAATTACGATTTATCCAACGAGACCAATATTCATATATTTACGATAACTCCATCAATATCTAAATATTTGACACAAATAAAATATAATTTGATAAATGTATCATTTAGTCCCTAACTTTCAAAATATTAAAATATAGTATATAAAAATTGAATTATATTTTATGAAAATTTTTGGGGTATTACATTCTCATCCCCTTAAAATATTTTCGTCCTCGAAAATTTACCCGTCACTTACCAATACCAAGTCTAACACATGATATACATATATTATCGTAATACATATAATACTTTAGCGATAAAATAAATTGTATTATTACTTAAAAAAGAGAAAAGACTTAAGCCATGCAAAAAGTTTAAGCCTCCGTTTGTTTCTCATTAAAAACTCATAAAAATGAAAAATATGACCATTATTCATCACATCAATCTATCAATTTTGAATTTCTATCTCTTGTGTGGGGTCCAATAACGGCTATATTTTTCATTCTCATTCTACATTAATGAAAATCAAATAGAGTCTAAGTAAACTCATCTTCTTACCCCTTAACATACCTTGAGTTTTCTATTTGTAATTTTGGGTTGAAAATGACAGCGAGAAGCACTTTATTTAATTATTTATCAATTATATAAAAATTACATAATTCATTATTTAATTAACCAAAAAAATTATATCTTTATTAATAACAAATTAATTCTTAAACAAAACTATTAAATATAAACTAAGCAAACGTGCATTGCACGTTGCTTACACCTAGTAAATAAATAAAATTCTATACACAAACCACTAAAGTTTCTTTACTTCTTAATCATACTATCAATCTACTATTCTATAATATATTGCAAGAAATTAATGCTCTCAAACTGGCCTAAGTTAGTTATTTTTACACCAGCAAATTTTACTTGTAAAATTACTTTTACAGTTTTACTGCACTATCACCTTCGCATGGACAATGCCAAGCCAAAGGGACGTTACATGCATCTGAGCCTTCCCCATTCTACGCTCTTGAATAGGTACAAAATCCGTTATGTGTGGATCCAATCCAAATGGGTCGTTCAATTCAGGAATTTCTTATGCATTAATGTTTCTTTTATCGCTCTCTTCATATTCTTCATCATAAAATCTCATAAACTCCAGCCTTTTCGTGTTCTTGATTCATCAGTAATTCCACATCATGGCGATTTTTATCCCATTTTATTATATATCAAGATTCTCCAGTCGAATCGAAACTTGAGGGCCCATCTATTTGTATTCTTTTGATTCCTTGGTGCGTGATTCGGGGTTCGTTTTGCTTTGTTTTTAGAGAAGTTTTTTTGGGTTGATTTTGAGCAAGAATAGAAATGGGTATAATAAGCACTTTAATGGGATTTTTTGGATTCGGATTGGGGATCGTATTTGGGCTTGCGATTGGGTATTTCCTGTTCATCTACTTGCAGCCAACTGATGTTAAGGTAGAAATCTCTTTTGTCTGTTACATTTTCGTTTTGCCATTTGCATTTCATTTTCTTCGAATTTCTTGCTACCGAGTGCAGTTAATTTGTTCTGTTTAATGAATGAATGCTTGTGCAGTGTATTTACATATAAAATGAGAAAGCATATTCGTTTTTGTTGCCTTTTCATGGGGAATTTCGATTTCTTAATTTAATTGAAAAAACATTGATGCCATGTTTGGTATAAGACTCGACCCGACCGTGTAATATATCCATGCTCCGGAGTTTGCTTTCCCAAACATGAGTGTATTGAATGTGCCACAGTGCGCTCATGTTCCATGTAGAGGGTGAAAAATTATACACTGAATATCCAAAATTTGTCCAAAACGGGGAAAATGACGAGAAAACACGTTTAATGCTTTTGTATGCATGAATTTTGGTTCCTATAATACAAAAGGCAGTTAGAAGATGATATTTAAGCTTTGTTAATTCGATTTAAAGATGGATGTGACATATTTGTTAAGGATGATTTTCGTGTTAATTAATAGTTGATGACTGAACTATTTTATTTAATTTTTTCTCTTCTAGAAAATTTTCGTAGAATGTAAATTACATCTAAAGGTTAATAACCTGTCGACATTTGGTGGCTAGCTGGTTTTCAATTGAAATAAGCTGAGTTTTCCTTTATGATTATTGTATAACGGTGAATATGGACGAGTTTTGAGAATGTAATATGACCAGGATCCTGATATTCATCCATTAGTTGAGCAAGATTCTGAGGTTCTTCAAAAACTGCTCCCACAAATACCCCTTTGGATTAAAAATCCAGATTATGATAGGGTAAGTTCTTATTTCTCTGTACCATCTGGCATAATTTTTACAGGAAGAAAAATTAATATTCCTTCATTCCTCTCATAGCCCCTAGTCTGTAACCATTTTTCCACAGATTGATTGGCTGAACAAATTCGTAGAATTAATGTGGCCATATTTAAATAAGGTATGTTCTCCCGTGCTTTTGGTGTAGAGCATGTTTTGCTAAGTTTTAAAAAGTGTTAAAGATATTTGAAGTAAAGTTTCATCAAGAAACTTGTTTGGATATGTCATATGTTACATTTTTCTAAAATGTTACTTATTTTGAAAGTAACTTTTATTTTTAGTGTTGAAATAAGTAATTTACTTATTTTCAACTATGACCAATAAAGAATTTATTTGGTTAGAAACTTATGTATTTATTTACAAGTATCTTTTTAAGTTTAGCAAACATGCTGGTAGATTTATCTTTTTAGACTGAATTTCAACAATTTAAGGTTCTCAGGCAATTTGCAAGACGATAAAGCAAATAGCAGAGCCAATTATAGCTGAGCAAATTCCAAAATACAAAATTGATTCAGTGGAATTTGAAAAACTGACTTTGGGTTCCTTGCCACCTACTTTTCAAGGTTTAAATACTCATTCTTTCTCTGGATACACACACCATATATGGTTAAAAACATAGACTCACATTAATCCAGTTGTAAGTTGTCCAAATGAATTCCCCAACTATGATTTGTTTGTGTGTCAATGCCATGTTTTCTCTATTGTGCATCATTAACTAAGAATATTGACTTGATTAATGGTACAACTGGCGTGTGATTTGCGTGATCGAATTATTGAGTAAAATTTCCTCAATTATACACATACATACACATGATATATCTTTGCAATCTTGGAAAAATTGTTATGCTTATGATGGGAAGCTGTGGCCAAACTTCTTGGGAATAAGGCTAAACATGTTATAAGCTACGACAACTTTTTCTCATTGCGTTCTCAAGGAAAAAGAGAAGTAAAAACACTATTTTTTTTCTCTCTCGGGTGATGTGTTCCTAAAAACATGAAACATATCTTGCTCAATTAGTTACACTTTGTATATATATCAAACATGATATCTCACTGTTAAGCTACCATATCATGCCAGGAATGAAAGTGTACTCCACTGAGGAGAAGGAGTTGATTATGGAACTAGCTGTGAAGTGGGCATCTAATCCTAACATCCTTGTTTCCGCAAAGGCATTTGGGCTGCACGCTACTGTCCAGGTATTATTTCACTCGATTGTGGAGGAAAAACTTGAAAATGATAATTTGAAGTTCATCTTTCAGCAAATTCTCTCTCTCTCCTCCCTTGTACTTTGCTCATAATCAGCTTATTTAGCAACCATGGTTGCCCCACAATAATTCCTGGACCTTAGTTTTTTTCTTTGGGAGTATTTCAGGTGCTTGACTTGCAAGTATTTGCTTCTCCACGTATCACATTAAAGCCGCTGGTCCCAAGCTTTCCTTGTTTCGCAAACATATTTGTTTCTCTCATGGAGAAGGTGTGCATTGACATCCTCAATTCTTGTTGGTGATATTGTTGAAAGAAAAAAAGTAATTGTTTAACTGGGTTGGAAAAAATTTGGATCTTCGGTATTTGAGATATTTTCAGACATTGACTATCGATTATTTTAATTATACAAATAACTGAAAAGATATTACAGCTAACAGATGACATTGCAATTTTTTGGCAGACATACAATTTGTAAGCAATCTAGATAGCTATGTACTCTTTCAATCTTCTATCTTAGTACTTTTCGATTTCCAAGAATTGTAAATTTTACAAAGTCTGATTATTTCTCATCTTAAATCATAACATTGCAGCCTCATGTTGATTTTGGACTGAAGTTGCTCAATGCTGATGTTATGTCCATTCCAGGGCTATATAGGTTTATTCAGGTATAATTTTCTCCTCGTTTCCTACCTAGTTTATTTATATTGTTTATGCTTGAGGTAGTTTCTACGTAGAAGTAAAGAAGCCATTTATAGGAGTGATGTGATCTTGGTAGAGATCATGTCAGAAGAGGGAGGGGTAGACCAAAACTAATATGACCTGTGGTAGTTTATAAGGATCTAATTGCTTTAGATCTTTGATCTAGTTATAAACAAATCAGAGTGGCGGAAAGAAGATCTAGTTATGAACCAATCAGAGTGGCGGAAAATGATTCATGTAGCCGACCCCAAAATTATTGTGAAAAAACTTAGTTTGTTGTTGTATGCTTGACGTGTCAAACTTCATTAAGTAAAATGATTTTTGAAAATCCAATGCAAAGGGTTTTATAAAGATAAATTGGCTTATGCAAGTACATATTTGAAGGCAGTAGTTTTCTATTTACATGAAATTATGCTTTTTTTTTTTTTTTATTAACTCATGCTTTCGGGTTATCATCAGTAGTAATTTTACATCTACAGGATTGGTTGAAGCACTGCTACTTGTTATCTTGTCATTCTCGAATATATATTTTTCCAGTACAGTCGCTTCGATCTTTCTTGTTTCGCTATAGTTATTTTTTTGCTTCTTCAGGAACTGATCAAAGATCAGGTTGCAAATATGTATCTATGGCCCAAAAGGCTAGAGGTTCAAATAATGGATCCTGCAAAGTAAGTGCATATGTAAACCCCTAGCTTTTTATTTCGAACAATGTCCAATTGCAGCAAGTCTTTATAATGTTAAACAAATTTTACTTTGTCAATTGATAGAGCAATGAAGAAACCGGTTGGTATTCTAAATGTGAAAGTTATCAGAGCCATGAAGCTAAAGAAGAAAGATCTTTTGGGAGCATCAGACCCTTATGTAAAGCTAAAACTTAGTGAAGATAAACTTCCATCTAAGAAAACAACCGTCAAACGCAAAAACTTGAACCCCGAATGGAACGAGGAATTTAATTTCGTTGTCAAGGACCCTGAAGCTCAAGTTTTAGAGTTCTCCGTCTACGACTGGGAACAGGTTATTCGTTTTGTTCTCATCGTAATTTAGCAAGTCATGATGTTTATTGAATTTGTTGACGATAAATTCAAATGAATGAATGTGTCCTCCCTCTAACGGTTTAGGCTTCTAGATGAGATAGTTACTATCGCAAAATAAGTTATGAGTTCAAGCATTTGCAATATTCATTTATGAAATCTTTGCATCTTTGAGGATCTTTAATGAAAAAATTAATTAGGCCTCCACATTAGGGGGCCTCTTGAAGATTAAGGTTGAACACAAAATCGATCTTGGGAAATTTGCCCAACCATTTTCTTCCTCTTATTCATTAGCTTTTCTAACGGTGATGCCATATATTTAGGTCGGATCACATGACAAAATGGGCTTGAATATTGTCCCTCTAAAAGACCTCACTCCGGAGGAGCCAAAAGTCTTGACTCTTGATCTTCTTAAAAACCTGAATCAGGATGATGCTCATAATGATAAGTCACGAGGGCAACTTGTGCTTGAAGTCGAGTACAAACCTTTTGATGATAATGAGATACCAAATGATATGGAAGATTCAAATATCATGCAAAAGGCTCCTGAAGGAACACCTGATGGTGGTGGTTTGCTTGTTGTTATAGTCCACGAAGGTCAAGATCTTGAAGGGAAGCACCACACGAATCCATCGGTCCGCCTACTCTTTAGAGGGGAGGAGAAGAGAACTAAGGTAAACTATAGCAGCATAGCTTGCATAAAATGGAAATATGATCTTGATCTCGTTCTTTCAATTAAAATTTTCATATTCGTAAATTTTCTCATGTCCAATATGATGCACTTGACATGAGAAACATACAAGCAAACAACCATTAGAACATTTTTGAGCTACCAAGGTAGTAGCTTTTCAGCAAACGACCACTAAAATGTATTACTCATGAAACATGAACCTTTATAATTGTAATGGACACTCTTGGTTGTGAGTATTGTGTGAGTGCGGTCTTAATTCTAAAAACTACTCATTTATTATTTATTTCTCCATAGCCTGTGAAGAAAAGCAGAGATCCGAGATGGGAGGAGGAGTTTCAGTTCATGCTAGAGGAGCCGCCCACTAATGACAGGATTCATGTTGAAGTAGTCAGCACTTCATCAAGAATGGGTTTACGACACCCAAAGGTACTGTCCCTTGTAGCTCTGTTATCCCTTTGCATCCACATTATCATTCCTTCATGTGCCATGGGATTTTGAGTCTTGCGAACATAGTCATATCATGGTAGTTTTCTTTCTCATATTATGAGCTTTGAGTAACTTGCTTTTCCTAGTGTTGACATCAAAAATCGTCAAGCAGTCCTGTCAACATTGGGTGGTGCTGACTAGATCCGCAAAGTTAATCTTTCATCATCTTGATAACTACAAAATAGACGTTTCTTAGTAGGAATGTCTATTGGATAGGGGGATGGTGATCGATTGTACTCCGACAGTCAAGTTAGACCGAGGTCTGTTTATGAAAGAGCACATAAATATACGAGTAGTTGTCTGTATATATTGGTGGAGAGTAGTTAAAGCCTCTTTTTTAAGTCCTTGAGTCTCACACATGCTACTTGCCTTGTCATAGTTGTAAAGTATACCGATGCTGCTTTGAACACCTTGTGGACCGAGCTTGTATGATCACGTGACCGAGAAAACCTTGAATCTAAGCTGACATTTTTGAATGTCATTTCACTCTCATTCTGCCATGTTATTTTAGGTGCAACACCTAGGTTTTAGTTTTCTTCAATATGGATAAAACATTTTAGGATGGGAATTATGTATCACGTTCTTGATGTTTAAAACATAGGTTTTCTTAAACGTGTGTGTACTACAACTGCCTGTTCAAGTAATTAATGTTGAAACATTACATTTTAGGAAACTCTGGGCTATGTGGATATATACCTTTCGGATGTCGTCACCAACAAACGAATCAACGAGAGATACAACCTCATCGACTCGAAGAATGGTCGAATTCAGATTGAGATGCAATGGAGAACTGGTTAAATATTTGAGTCCAAATGAATAATAGGTTTGAATGCTTAAATTCTGGGATTTTATTTTTTATTTTGTTGTATTGTTTTAGTTTTTGGTATGCAAATAGAATGAATTTATGATATAACACTGAAAATGATATCGACTAAGGCTTTGAAAAACTCCTCCCCTCTGGAAAATGGAAATCAGTTGCCATCATGTTACCTTGGATAGTGAAAGCACATTTATCTCTACTACTTTGAATTCGAGCTCGATATGTATATTCTTCTGTCATTGATAGCGAAAGATTCATAAATATGATAAGAAGATCAACGACTTTTATCAATTTTGTCAATTTCAATAAAATAATTTTGCACGTAGACCAATATTTTTTCCACATATTAACGACGTATTCTTTAAAAAAAAAACCCCACATTTTACAAAATTACTTGTCAAAAAATAAAAATCAAACAAGGGCTAAGTAAGAGAATTTTGGATCTTGACAGCCAAATTTGCTCCTGTCCAAGTCCCTAATTAATGTCCCATAAATAAACTTGACCATACAATTCTCTCATGTTGCTTTTTATTAACATATTTTGAGGGATCTACAAGTATTACTTACTTATTAATAACTTATTTTAAATTAATTTATAATTTAAACAATTTATATACATTTTCCAAACATGCTTGATTTAGTATTGGTTTGGCTTATTATTTTCGCTCTATTGAAATCATGCAACGAAATTTTAAACTTTTCTCCTCAACGCCCTATTAGTTCGTCCCAATATCGTGTTGCTTATATCATCTTTGCCTTTCTCTTCATTTCTCCATCTCGAAAAGTATTTTAGGGTGGTGGGATAGGAAAGAGAAGAAACAGCAAGAAGATGGGGGCGTTCCATCTTTTCTCATTATTTTTAATGTAGTTAAAAGTTTGTTTTCTCAATAATAGTAATACATTGGTTTTTTTAACTTCAAAATGGACCAAAAATGTTTATTAAAGACCAAAATACTACAAATTTAAAAGTAAGGGGACTTTCTAGAAAAATTGAGGACCTAGTGCAATTTTCCTTTTAAGAAAGATTTGGAGGTTGGGGAATAGGGTCGGGTCATGGGTCCGAGAATCTCTGAATCCGATTCTGTTCGAATTTTCCTTGCTTTGTGGGCCAACCCGCATAATCTGGGTTGTCTTTTACTTTTTTCGCATGTGTGGCACGTGCTGAATTGCCACTAAGGCAGACCATCAAGCAATCCTTCTATGAGTAAAATAAAAAATAATAAAAAATCAGAAAAGTAAAAAAGGAAAATTCAGCGGCAGAAAATTTCAGACTTGTTGAACAATGGAAGCAAAAGAGTATTGTTGAAGCGAGAAAATTAAAATTTTCGGCTGCAGAAGAAACTAGGGTTTAAAGATAGTAAAAATTGGAGGTTTTGGTTGGGCTTAGATAAAGAACTGAAGCTTGAAGTTCGAGATTTTTTTTTTCCAATTTTTGAAAGAGGTAAAATAAAAAAAATCTTTTGATTGCCACATTTATGTAATATTTTTTTTTTAAAAAAATTCTTTTACACTGTAGTAGGTTTAGTGTTAAAGCGTGTTATTAATTGCGTTGTTTGTATCCGTGACCAAATCTCTACTATTCCTACTCATTACATATAGACTCGCCTTTACGCGGTAACACGCCGACTCAATGATAAAGAAGAACATAGTTGTTTAGAGTTCCAGTTCATGGATTGGCATTTTTGTTTCTTTTAAAGGTCAGGATTTTTGGGGTTTTTGGATTTTTCTGTGAATTTTTTTTTTTTTAATAATTTTGTTTCTGTAAGAACACTAGATTTATTTGTGGTGTTTTAGTTTTGGGCGGGTTTTTCTGTGAATTGATGGTTTTGTTTGACCCAGTGTCATTCAATTACAGTTCTTGTTTTGGGGGTTTTTGATGTATGTTTCATCATGTGAAATAGGTATTAATTATTATGTCTGAATTTCTGATATCTACATATTATCATGTTTTTGACATTAACAAATGGGTGATTGCTAGACCGGTAAATGTTTTTTTCCCATGAACTGTTGGAGAGCTCTAGTTTTTTGGTTTAAAATTGTGAACGTGGGGTTGTTTCTCTCTTTTCATCAGTTGACTTAAATAATATTTGTTTCTTAATGAATGAGACTTTTGATTTAAGTACTTCTGAGGTACCTGTGAGGCTGAGTTTTAAGATTTGACATTGGAACTTTCAGGTTGGTTGAACGTGAATCCCTCTTGTAACATTTTATTGGGGAAATTTTGTTTCAATTAAATGTTCGAATGTTATAAATACACTGTTGACTTGTATGATGCCTTAAATCTCAATTATGATTTGGGAAGGCCAAGATTGTCCTCGTTATTACGGGCTCTTCTCAAATTGTGGCAAAAAGAATGTGTTAAAACCAGGGAGTAAAGCCCTTTGATGTTTTGTGATTCATATGCTTATATATTACATGTAGTTAGCTCTCTTATACCGCTGCACATGTAGATATGACACTAGATCATTGCATTTTATACTTCATCTTAATTCTATCATCTTGAATCTTAAGGATAAAGGAGACTGAAAGGCATTGTATTGTAGGAAGTCAATTGTATGTGATGATCGTACGAAAAGTTCTTGCATTTCTGGTACCTTGGAATAATATAACTAACAGGCATTTGGCTTTTTTATGAGTTGAGGAAACTTATGATTAATAAAGAAAATCTCATCACTGTAGATTAAGCTGTGCAATTTTTTAAATCAAGATGATATTGTCCTTTGTTTCACATTCCTTCCCGACCCATGGTACACAATCCCTGTGCTGCTTTCGTAATTTTCTTGTTAAGGAGAGTTGTTATCTTCCGACCTTGTTTTCTTTTTCATTGTTTCAATGTGATATACTTCCACATGCCCTACACGAGGAGGGGACTAATGACAACGTGTATTGATGTCTTTTCTGTTCTACATTTACTTCTGTTATTGGATTGGAACTGTACATAGTAGATTTGGGATGGCCTGGGGGAATTGGATTAACAATAAGCAGCAGTGGAGTTTTTATATATATGATTTTTATTATGTTATTAGATTGGACCACCGCATTTCAATCAATTAGTGATTAGGATTTCATATAATTATGTGTTTTAACATTTTTCGATGTGATTTTATGCAGGAGCAGCGCCAAATATGCCTGAAAATGTAATAGACTGTAGAAAGGGCGTTTTTAAATATTTGCAGCCGTAAGTGCAAAATTATGATGCTTGACAACTTCTTCAGCTTGTCGGAGATGAATAATGGGCTTACAGCCCCTGCTCGAGTCAGGGAACTTGTGGCTGTCATCAAGAAAGAGGGGGATTCTATTATGAAGAGTGTTAGTGATGCAACCAGGCAGTGGTCTGCAGTAGCAAGAACTATAACTGCCACTGAGAACAAGGAGTGTCTCGATCTTTTTATTCAGTTAGATGGACTTCATTTTGTTAGTGAGTGGCTGAAGGATGCTCGAAACTTGAGTAATGGCACGAGTGTTGGCTTTGTGGAAGAAATTACTTATTTACTGCTAGCGCTTGAAAAGCTGCATATGGACGGTCAGAAATCAGTTTCTTCTGAGATCTGGAGTACTGTTAAGGATCTCCTTGGCCACAATAGTTCCAAGCTACAAAATACAGCTCAAGCTCTATTAGATAGGTGGGGCAAAAATCGAGACGGTGATACATCTTCCCTGGATGTTGATAGAGTGGGAACATTAAATGATGATGGTATGGGAATAAATGCATGTGTTAAGAGAAATATTTGGTTGCCAGAATATTCTTCTGGAGATGTTCTTCCCCAAAAGAGTTTTGATGAAGCAAAATGCCTAAAATCAACAGTAGAGTGCTCATCCACCGGTTTTGATGCATTTCAATCTGACAAGCTTGAAAATGCACATACTTCTGACATAAATTTGGACGCTGCTGTTATGGATGATAGGCCTTTAAGACACGTTTATTCGCCTTCCTTCTCAAAGCCTGAAAACGAAAATCTTTGCCATAAGGTGGAGCCTCCTGTTTGTGGTTCAATAGGTACTAGTTCAGTTGAATCATGTACTCCAGCTGTTACAACACAGGGCGCTCTTGACAGGCAGACTGACAAGTTACAGTTGTTGAATAGTGATGTAAAGCAGACCCTAAATATTGGATTTTCTCCCGAGAAACTAGACTCTATCGAAAAGCTTGACCTGTTAGAAGTCCGACATTATCCTTCAAATTCTGATTCTGCAGATGCATTGAATTCTGTGACACAACATAATTTACTGAAAATTTCCAATGATGCAGACAAAGATTCCTGCCGGAAAGGCTCAGCTTCTGCTGATGTGAGGATGATTGACCCTGAGGGAAAGGGTGATATAGATGATGGCAGATGTACAAATAAATGCAGAAGCCAAAGTGCATCCATAACTAAAGAAGGTGGTGAATTTAACACACATGTATCCTGCCAAATTATAGATCCACTAGAAGTTGATTGTAAGATAGATGTGGGAAGAGAAGTCAAAGAGTTTGCAGAACGAAGTTCCAGTTATTCTGAAAAGGTTTCAGAAGGAAAAACCCGGGAACCGGATATATCAGACTCTGTAAGTGGAAAACAATGCAATGGCGAGGGCTCGCCTAAGGAGTTGGCAAAAGAGTCTGCAACTAGCACTGAGAACCAAGATGTTGAGCAGATGAATAGCGAACTAGATATGCAAACCTCTCAGGTCACTGAAGCTGTTCAGGAAGCTGCCAGTACAGAGAAAAGCCCGTGTAACTTCGATCTGAATGAAGTTTATTTGGATGATACAAATTATTCTGGGAATGTAATTTCTATCCCCGTCTCCATTGTTTCTGCTTCAAGGGCTGCTGCTGCTCATGGATTTCCTGTTTCTCCGTTGCAGTTTGAGGGGAATCTTGGATGGAAAGGATCCTCTGCAACAAGTGCATTCCGACCAGCATCACCTCGACGAATACCTGAAGGTTGCCAGGATCTTTCCTCTGGGGGAAGCAGTTGCAGTTCAAAGCAGCTGCATGGATGTCTTCATATTGACCTGAATCTAGCTGGAAACGGTTACGACAGAACTGAAGATCCACTACCAGATAAACAAGTCCCAGTATCTTCTGGTCCTCCTGGGAAATTTTCAGCGGAAGCAAATTCAAGATTAGAGCGTCTTGAGTTGGATCTTAATCATTCAAGTGAAGCTGGTGATGTTCAATCAGATTGGCTGGCTGAGCAACAGCTCTTTCCCAAGAGAAATGACCATCACGGCCAGTTCCATTCTTCCTCTTCATCATTGAAACGGACAGGGTTGACGAATATTGATCTGAATGGCGACCCTTCTTCTCTCATTTCTTCCAATAATTCCCATTTAAGTAAGTCATCTGAAAACTTAAATGCTTCTGGGGGTATAAAGTTGGATGACTCTGCAATATCTATTATGGGTACAAGAGTGGAGATCAAGCATAAAGATTTCGTTCCTCAGTTTCTGCATGGGACTCCAGAACTTTCATTTGACATTAATTTGGCAAGAACTGAGAGTATTTTGGGGATGGGATCTGCACTTCCATATGCCCATTCTACCAGTTACAATGGGCTTGCACCTGCTTTATCCTCCATGATGTATGGACCTGGAGGTCCCATTCCATACATGATGGATTCTAGAGGAGCACCAGTCGTCCCTCAGATTGTAGGCTGTGCTTCATCTCTACCAACTTCCTTATCTCAATCATCATTTATGATTAGCATGACGGGGTCAACTGCTTCAAATGGGGTTGTGCCTCCCAGGACTAGTTTGGATCTCAACTCCAGGTCGATTATGAAGGGGCGAAATGGAGACGCTACAGGCTTCGGGCAGTTCTTGAATATGGGGCAGGCCAGGTCAACGGATGAGCAGCCAAGGTCCAGTTCCCAACTCTATATCAGTTCATTTGGTGGGAAACGCAAAGAACCAGATAGCGGATGGGAACATTACCCCTTCAAACATCATACATCGCCACAGATATAGGTGAGATTATCTCGGATTCCCTGCACGTGACTAGAATAGGATCAATCAGAACAGGCTAATAATTTTACAATCATAGAAAGCCAAGAAAAATAGTCAAACTAACTTAGTGGAGAGGGACTGGTGGAACTAAATAATGATGGGGAAAGTGGATTTATTGTTATTCTTGTGGCTAATTACCCAAAGGAGAATATAATCTTATTTTAATGTCTTTATTTCTTGGTTTCCTTATCATTTCTTGGGAGGTCTCTGTCCACCACAGGTCCAGGATATTTGTTACTTGCAGTACTCAATATATACATACACGTGTTTATAACAATGAAATTAGAGAAAGAATATTGCATATATTATAAGCATGTTGGGCATCATTGATGCACGGTACAAGACAGGGATGAACAAGATTTTAACATCGTCACTTGACAACATTCACTGTTGTACAATCCATTTTATCATAATTCACACAGATTGACAATATGATGAACAAATAGTTCTTTCTTAATATTGTCCGATAAATATAATCCTTGCTGCCAAATGTGCCATTATTTTTTTATAAGATTCAAGACCAACTCTACCCATGATTGATTTTTGTTGATTTAATGAACTGTTTTGGAATTATGTTGGTGCTGCTTTTCTTGTTTGTTTTCGTCATTTGACAAATATATATGATAATATTGGAGATGTTTTGCATGAAAAGTTATTTGGGCTGCGCTTATTGAGGCTCTGACAGAAAATGAGGTTGAAACTGGTTTGATATTTGGAGTAAAATGTATGCATGAATCCATAAATAATTTAGACCTTTAAAAATTTTGCTGAATTAATTATTCTTTTTACGAAGAAGTTTCATGTTTGCTTTGTCGAACTGATCAGAATTAACCGGAAAAAAAAAAAGACGTGAAACCACGAAACAAGCATTTCTTGATCATGTGTACATCGTATAATATATAAGATTTTCTTGGAACAAACTTGAACCCACAAAAGGAATATGTGACATAACCCAAGACAGGCAAACATGATTCATCTTCATAAATACAATGACAATATTCCAGTAACATCTCAATAGACTACCATGATAACCACCTAACTGTACATCTTTCTCAGGTAAAACCTTATTAGCTACCAAACTCATTCGAGAAAGAGCGTGAAAGTTTTGAAAGTTAACTCATCGTAGTGTATAAACGTCCCGCTGGGGTATCTTAAACCTCAGTTAATTAAAAAAAAAAAAAAACTCAAAATAATTAATTATGCCATGAAGCATTAACTGGATATATTACCAAAATTCCTCGAGCAATTCAACAAACCTATGCGATAGTTGCTACAGCTTCACTGAAGCTATCTGCACTTGTACCTGCACGAATACCAGGAACTTAAAAGTTTCTTCTAGATGTCAAAAAGCATGTTTATCTAAGCAAAGTTAATTTTAATTAACATTTTTTGTCAAACATGTTGGAGGTTTTTTTTTTTTTTTTTTAAGTTACTTTCTATTAGATTTTCCTTCACTTACTGTCAGAGAAAAGTAGCTGAGGCAGACTTGCTGAAATTCCAGCTTTCTGGACAAAGTTCCAGAATCATATTGCAGAACACTTGGACGGTGGAGAGCAGTTTTTATAGAAAAAATATTCTGAACAGCAGATCTTGCGATTTAACTTCAGAATTTGAGACGGCCTCACAAAGGTAAAGAGATAAATTTTAATCAGTTTTCTAGAGCTTTATGGAACAGTCAAATAGCGTACCAAAAGGCAACATATAGTTGAACATAACCCGCATGCATGCGTAGTGGGACCAAAAAATAAAATCGTATTCCGCGGCCCCAACTGTTAAGATTTGAAGTTCCATATTAAAAGGTCAATCTTATTAAGAGGAGTAACCCAAGATATTTATTAATTGGTCTGTGTCAACATCATTTATCGATGTGAAATATATATCCCTTAACACGCTCCAGCAAGATGGTGGCTCATTTGAGCAGACCAATCCTGAAAAAGAAGTTTGCTTCCAACTCTCGATCTCGCATTAGCCATCTCAAACGCAAACTTCAATCCCTCGCTCAAGGCTCCCGTAGCTGCTCTATTTACCTCGATGAAGCTAGGGAAATTGCAGCTGAACTGGGTGCTGCAGGAAAAACAATTGATGATGATGACTTGATCACCTATGTCACTCATGGTCTAAACCCCATATTTCTTCCCTTCATGACCTCCGTGTCACTAGCCACTCGAGATAATCCACTATCATTTGACGACTTTCGAACTGAACTCCTCTCCGATGAACTTCTCCTAGATTTACAATTCAAAAATAGCTCTAATGAAACAAATCAGTTTGCCTTATTTGCACCTAAGCCTCCTTCCAACTTCTTTACCAGAAACCCAAAATATTCCCAGAAACCAACCCATCATGCATTCACTAATCCTCATTCCTGAGTCCACCGTAACTTCATCCCTCCTTCGAAATCACCATCCATTCCGGTCCCTACTCACCATCACTACAATACTCCCAAACCATCACCAAATATCACCTCTCCCCGTTCTCCTTGCCAGATATGTGGCAAATCAAGTCATCAAGCCTTGGATTGTTTTCATCGCATGGACTATGCATATTAGGGAAGGCATCCTCCTGCCCAACTTGCTGCAATGGTTGCTCACACCAACTCTGAACATGAAACTGAGACATGGTTTGCTGATAGTGGAGCTAATCAACATTTTACGGCTAATCTTGAGCAACTCACTCTTGCACAGCCATACACAGGGCGAGAACACGTCGCAGTCGGTAATGGTCAGGGTTTAAGTATTGCGAATACTGATAATGCAACCTTTAATACTCCTGATAATCAATTTCACCTCAAACATGTCATGCATTGTCCTAATGCCGCAGCTAATCTTCTCTCCATTAATCAGTTTTGCATTGACATCAATTGTTTCTTTATTCTCACTAAATCTCATTTTTTTGTGAAGGACACACTGTCGGGGAAGACACTACTCGAAGGCAGGAGTGAAGGTGGTCTCTATCCATTTCCTATGTAGTCGATTTCTCTCAATAAGCCTCATGCCTTAGCTGCCGTCGTAGGAATAAAAGCGCCACTTTCAATTTGGCACTCTAGATTAGGACATGCTTCCATTTCTGTTATATCTCACATTTTGAATAAATACAAATTACATGTTCTTGGTTCAACTAGCAAAATGGAATTTTGTAATGCTTGCCCACTCGGTAAAGGAAAGCAACTTCCGTTTCTAAACTCAAGTCGAGTCTCTGAATTACCTCTACAATTAATTCACTCCGATGTTTGGTCTTGTTCTACTAGCTCAATTAGTGGATGCAAATACTACATTATTTTCATTGATGATTACTCCAAATTCACATGGTTATACCCTCTGCATAGCAAATCTGATGTTTATGCTTGTTTTGTTAAGTTTAAAACATTAGTTGAAAATCAATTTTCTTACAAAATAAAGCAATTTCAATCCGATGGGGAGGGGAATATACCTCAAATCAATTTAAATCCTATTTTACAAACATTGGCATCCTTCATAGAATATCGCGTCCTTATACACCCCAACAAAATGGGGTATCTGAACGTAAACATCGCCATGTTGTAGAAATGGGTTTATCTCTCTTAGCCGAGTCTCATTTGCCTTCCACCTTCTGGGTTGATGCTTTTCTCACCTCAATTTTTCTCGTTAATCGACTACATATTCCAACTCTAGAAAATCAAAGTCCCTACTCCAAACTATATAGCAAAACTCCATATTACACTTTTCTTCGCACTTTTGGATGCGCATGTTTTCCTCTACTTCGGCCTTATAACTCTCACAAGTTAATGTTCAGGTCCAAAAGATGCATATTTTTGGGGTATAGTGCTAATCACCTCGGCTATAGATGCATGGATCCAGGAACCCAAAAAGTCATCATCTCTAGGCATGTGATATTTGATGAGAAATTTTTCCCTGCAAAGAATGGACAGCAACCACCCGAACCTCTGTCGGTAGTCTCTTCATCAGGTATACTCTTTCCCTCTCCTTCATTTGATTTCCATACGCCCTCTATCCCTTTGCTTACCCCCTCTCCATCTTCCAATACAGAATCCCCTTCACTCCCATCCATGATCCCCATACCCGATCCCAGCCATACCCCTTTTCGGGACCAAACCTCACCTACACATGACAACCTCTCCGCTTCCACCACTATAGATCACCCAACCGTCCCTTCTCCACTCTCGACTTTATCAGTTCCAGTGTCAAGTCATCCCATTCCCCATACATCTCAACCTTCTCATCATATGATCACCTGATCCCGAACATGCTCTCTAAAACCTCGCCAATTCTCCGACTATCACCTCTACTCCACCAAATATCCCTTGCATGCCTTTTCCAGTATTGCTTTGCCATCTGAACCCCGCACTTATCGACAAACCGCTCTTTTACCCGAATGGTGTAGTGCAATGCATGATGAGTATGATGCTCTTATCGCCAATAATACTTGGACATTATGCCCTCGGCCCACAAATCACAATGTTGTGGGCAACAAATGGGTATATAAGACCAAACAAACCTCCACAGGTGAAGTTGAGCGTCTCAAAGCCAGGTTAGTAGCTTTAGGCTATCATCAGGAGGAAGGGGTTGACTTTACAGAAACATTCAGTCCCGTAATCAAATCAGCCACTGTTCGTGTAATTCTATCTCTAGCTCTGCAATTTGATTGGTCTATCACCCAACTAGATGTATCTAATGCGTTCCTTCATGGCATTCTTGAGGAGGAGGTGTTCATGGAACAACCCAAAGGATTTATTGATCCTACCCATCCAGACTATGTGTGCAAACTCCATAAATCCCTATATGGTCTAAAACAAGCACCAAGAGCTTGGTTCATACATCTCTCCACTACCCTTCTTGAGTTTGGTTTTGTGTCATCACCCGTAGACACATCCCTGTTTGTATATCATGCTGGAAATTGTCACATTTTCATTCTCATATATGTTGACGATATTCTTATATTCTTGTCACAGGAACAGATTCCTCATTGATCAAATCACTTATTAACAGGCTATAAGTTGAATTCAAACTGAAGAATCTCGGACCTATTGGGTATTTTCTAGGCATTCAAGCTACAAGAGACACTATAGGCTTGCATCTTCGCCAATCAAAGTATATCTCAGACTTGCTCCATCGCACCAAGATGGTAGGTGTCAAACCTGCTCCTTCTCCGTGCATCATGGGTCAAAAGCTGTCTTCTAATATAGGAGAGCCACTCACTTCCGCACAAACCTTAGAATATCGGTAAACAGTAGGCGCTCTCCAGTACTGTACATTGACCATGCCAGATATTGCATTTTATGTAAACTAACTTTGTCAATACATGCACAATCCCAACTTTTCACATTGGACTGCAGCTAAACGAGTTCTTCGACACTTACAGGGGACCATTGACGTCGGCTTATGGTATACAAAAGATTACTATTATCTTCAGGCATTTTGTGACTCTGACTCGGCAGGGGATCCTGATGACCATCTATCCACCACTGGCTATGCTATCTTCATTGGCTCTTCCCTTGTTTCCTGGTCTGCCAAGAAGCAATCTGTAGTTGTCAGGTCTAGTACTGAGGCTGAATATAGAGCATTGGCGATGGCCACAGCTGAACTTTATTGGATTCGCATGCTACTCCAACTATTGTATTTTACTATCCCTGCTGCCCCTACAATCTGGTGTGACAACAGTGGCGCCATTGCACTTGCCTCAAACCCTATCTTTCATGCTAGAACTAAACATATCGAAGTCGACTTCCACTTCATTCGAGAGAAAATAGCAAACAAAGACATCTCTCTCCAGTTTCTCAGCTCCTCTAATCAGTTAGCAGATTTATTCACCAAAGGGCTTAGCTTCGATCGTTTTGCCATGCTGCGCTCCAAGCTAATGGTGCTTACACTCCCCATTAGCTTGCGGGGGAATGTTGGACAGATCAGTACAGAATCCCAGCAAGAAACAAACTCTACATCAAAAGATAGGGATATACCAAACAAGATACAAGATATAGCTCCTGCAGGAAGTTAGCTTTGCACCAACTTCCTTCGATAGATAGAGATGCATATTTGTAATCCAAATCAGAATTAAAATTGTAACCCAACTCAATCTCTGTAAATCTATTTAAACCATCAATATACGTGACTATGGGTAAGTCAGTCAGCCTAATTTTTCTTCAGTCTGTTGTGTATTTTCACCAACAACCTTGATGGAGTTTTAACATGACATATTTTTAGCCATCTATAGGATTATCAGGAAAATGGTTTTCCACTCTGATAATACTGATGGGGACAATCCGATAAATAGGTATCTAGTGCTATCTTTCTCTTCCCAAAAAGGCAGTGACAAAGATCCATGTAACTGTCCATCTTAATGATGAGATATTGTTGGAATTTTGTATCGGAAATTGGTTGTGACCAATTTAAGTGGAATTCGTTGTTTGGTGAATGAGAAATTAAGCCAAACTTAAACAGCTTAATACTTGAAATTGTTGAAAAATCGTGTAGAATATTGTGGAATATTCTAGAGATGATGTAGATGAAAATATGTGTCTTTTCATATGGATCATGACTCTTAGAAATCATGACTTTTTGTATTATTTTTCAATAATTGTCTATTTATGTAGAGATGTAATTGTGTCTCTTTATGGAGAAATATAAATTTCAAGAGATGTGTCTCTTGGCATGGATGTTCCAATTACTATATAAGAGATCCCACATGTTTGAGTTTTATGAAGGGGAACAAACTCAATTGATAGTTCCATATCATTCTATTTCATATTTTACTTTAGTTTTGCATAAAACACTTTGTAGAAGTGATTATTTCTTGCATCAAAATCATGGTTATGGTAGAGAGGGAACTCCGTTCGAGTTCGTTGGTCTAAGTCATTTGGAGTGCTCCTATGGCTAGACGTGGTCGTTGTATCTTGGGAGATGATTGTTAAGAAACCGTTAGCACCAATGCGGGGCAAATTCATCTTAAGGACAAAGTGTCAAACACTTGCCTCGACCGATCGCATCACTTGCATTTCATCTTTTTCATTTCTGATTTTATTTATGCTTGATTTCAGAATATGATTAATTTATTTATGTGTTTTATTGAAAGGTTTGAATTAAAGAGAGGTGCGTTCAAGATTGGGAAGCGATGAATCCAGATCATGATGAGGCTCTTGAATGAGGACTTACTCCCACCTCCATGCTGGAGGTTTTTCTGCTTTTGAGCACTCATATCATCTTGAAAGAGTTCCCGCATCTCTTCCGTTCTTGATTTATTTGTGTGGGAAGAATTCTTGGAGTTCTTAACTGCCTTTTTAACAATCTTGCCAGCATCTACAGCCTTCACTGCTTTAGCCCGATGTAAGCCACATCAACAAGGGAAATTCCATTTCTTTCTTATTATTGTTCTTTTCTCCCTGATCATTTCAAATGTTAATTCTCATTAACTTATATGTAACCTTTGGGGAAGCTATAATTTAGCACGGCATTAAGTGTAAATGTTACAGCAGGACTACAGAACATGGAATACCATGACTACCACATGACCTAAATGGCATTCTAATTCAATTCGTCCATATAGTTGTACGAAATACCACATCCTTATATATTGTAATTATTCAGCCAATGTATCATACAAATCCCCTTGCACCATTGATGTATATGATATGAATGTTAACTCATTCAACATGGTACAAAAAGAAAAAAGGAAAGGGAAATACACATACTTCATTTTCCTCCTCCTTTGCTTCCTAGGCATTTTTCTGTCCAAAACAATCATCTTCATCTTCATATTAATAAATTTGGCAATCAATTTGTACACTAGTATAAATTCAGGATGATAATCACCTCTCGCTGTCGCTTTCTCTTTTCCTTCATCTTCAAGTCTTCTGCTTGTTCTGCACTAATCGCCTCACTTCCATAACCATTTTGTTTTTCCTAGGATTCCTATTAAACCAATTGCAGAAGCTGATTCAGTAATTCAAAACTTACTACTTCTTTTGAGGAGGTGAAAAGATAACTACATGAACGTACAGTTATGTTATGGGATGACACAAAGATAAACATGGATAATATTTTTTTTTTTTTTTTTTCTCGTGCATGAGATGGCAACAAAATCAAAGGCAGCAGTATAAGATTTGCATGCTGACTATGATTCCCACGCTTTAAGTTGTACTGGTATAACAAGCGCCATATAATGGAAAATATTTCGAAATAGAGAATTGGCAAATAAATGAAGGGCTATGCTACAGGAGAAGAACACATATCGATTATCAAATGAAAAGCAACAATTTTGGTCTCCATTTGTAGGGGAATAAAACATAATTGCAATGCGTTTTCATATAATGGAAAGATCAAACCTGAGGCTAATTCCTTATAATAGATGAAAAGAACAAGTTAAACCCTCAATAAACTGATAAAGGTAATTTCTAAAAGTATACAGCCAGAGTCTAATTAATTATGCTAAACCTCGCGGCTTGCTTAAACTCGTAAAACTTGAAATTTCACCGCCACGCTCAGTCACACTTTACGTTTTTAGAGTACTGCTCTTCCTCAAACAAAATCAAAACTAAAAAAAGTATATCGAAACATTAAAAAGCTAGAATCTCGTCAATTTGGCCACTTGAACTTTAAAAATACCTGCAAATGGAGACTTCAACCTCATTGCAACTTGCACGTAATTTTTTTTCCTGCATTTTACAGAGAGTTCTGCGCATTTACACATTACAGATTTGAACTATTTTATTGAAGCAAGCTGATAAATACGTATAGGCTGCACTTCGGGTACTTATCACTAACTACTGACTACCTTTTTTTTTTAATGGCTTTTTCAAGATTTTTGAAAAGAGACCTGAAGTGGATTGTTGACTCCCCGTTAAAGAAAGTTTTCAGAGGCATTCCTTGCGTTTTAAGGCAATGCATTTCATCAGAATTTTCAAGATTTAAGTATGTGCAGGTTAAGCTTCTGTAAATCACGTACTCTTAATTCTTGAATGAGTTCTAAATCTAAATCTCAATTTATTGTGGAAGAATGAATTTATTGTGTAGAAAATGCATCTCAGTTGAGTTAGCAGTCCTTTGTCAGAAATTGATATTCGTGAACGATCACGATGAGATTTATGAAGACATATTCACGTAACTTGAAAGGTTTGATCGAGTCCTTGGTTGGTTGCTATCCTATGGATACAGTTTAATGAATTGTGAAGGGAATGATTGGCACAATGATGCAAATGCACATTGGGCTTATTGAGTTGGCCCAGCTGGATTTAAATGAAAGCCCAGCCCAAAAATATGTTTTATTACTTGGTGCCAGAATCGTGTTTATGTGGAAAGAAGATTTAAACCATGTTTCCTCTTACCTGATGAAACGGACGACAATGGAGTCACCACGTGTCACCTCCAACGCCGTTGGATTGGTGACTGTTGTGTAACCCATTTAAAAGAGGCGTCTAGGGTTTGAGATTATTACTTGGCTTCGAGATTCTTCTATGGTAAACATGTTCTCTCTGTGCCGCTCTTCAAAATTTCTCTTCTAGGTGAAATCAAATAATCTCATTTGATTTCAGTTTTTCTTTCAATAGCCTATAATCTTGTGTGATTTACTCATATTGGAGGTTGGTTCTTGTGTGAACCGTGAGTTTGGAGAGAGATCTTGAGTCTGTGAAATTAAAGGGCAAGTCTGAGTGCTAAACTTTGTAGTTCTTACCTTGGGTTGATTCGAGCATAGTGGTGATTCATTCTTGTGTGATTGAAGCATGGATTGTGTGAAACTTTGGCATGTGGGTTTTTAATAAAAGATAAGTTCATTTCTTGTCATTTCTTGAGTTCATATTTCGGTTTTTGGAAGTTTTTAATTTCAGTACCTTTGTGCTCAATTTCAGTTCGGTTTTTGTTACATTTGCTCATATATTATCATTGTGAACTCCTCCCAACAAATTGGTTATCCTATATTTGTTCAATTCTCAATCAACAAGAAGTGAGTTATTCAGATTCGCAATGTTCTCTACAATTAATTATTAAATTGTGAAGGTTATGTTACATGTAATAGAGATGAATATAGTATTTTTTTTGAAAAAAAATAATTGAAATTGTATTAGGGATGGATTTAGAATGGGATAAATATATAAAATTTATGTGTATATATAGTGCTTAAATGAATGAAATTAATAAAAATAATATTGAAATGTGGCGTAGATGAAAATAGTAATTTTTTAAAATTTTAATAATGATAGATATAAAGCAGGATACATATATAATAATCGTGGATGTAAATAACGACTCTCTAAAATAATATTATACCCAAACCTAATTTTTTTTCCTTATTTTTTAACTACACATTCTCCATCAAAACACTATTCTGAAATGTATTTTGAGCAAAAATAGGCTCAAACAAGCTCTAAATGAAAAATTACTTTTCTCAAAAATAATTCTTATTTTTTCCTAGGTAAATGAATATTTAGTTTTTTAATTAAATTTTCATGCAAAATATTTAGTTTTTTTTAATTAAATTCTCATGCAAAAGACATAATATTTTTAACTATTTTTTTTTTTTCAATGTTGTCACTTGAAAAATAAAAAGGAAGACTAAGTTTTCGTTGGGGGTAAATGTACAAATCAAATTATAGAAAGGAGTAATAATGGATCACAAAAAGGATAATTGGGGGTCTCGTGGGGGGTTTTTTGGGAATCCTCAGCTGCCTTCCAATTCTTGGTCTGCCTTGGTGAGAATCTCTCTCTTCCCAACCTTCATGTATCAATTATTGACTTCCCATTTTATAGGATCGTTCAAAATCCTATGAGAATCAAGTGCTTGCATGCAGTGTTATAAAAGGCGTAATGCGTGGTGATACGTGGTGATACGTGAAGACCAAGCTATGAATTAGGCGAAACATATACGTAAAAAATGTGTTTTCTTATTTTGATTTTTAATCAATTAAAAATAATATTTACTAAACATTTAAAACAAATTTATAGAAACTTTATACATTTTTTCAAAGTTTCCAACAAAAATATAAGTTTCAAATTTAAATACAAAATAGTAAGTAAATAACATAGGAATTTAAATCTTATCTAACTCTTTATCGGACTCCAATTCAATAACTTCATCTTCATCTAATTTATCATCTGTATCTTCAGATACAAAATCTTGTTCGTCAGTCTTCCTTATTTCATTCTTAGCATTTAATAATTTTTAACTTCAAAAAATTGTAAAAAAAGTAAAAAATAAAAAACAATGGCGCGCATTAGCAGTCAACAATTGTCGTTGACCGCTGAATAAGATATCAAGCCAATTGCCTTGGCGTTTTGGCCTCGCATGACGTCAGGTGCGCCCAGGCGGCTTTTAGAAGACTGCTTGTAAGCTGAAGTTCCTAGAATTGATAAGCAGAATACATAATGTATTTCATGTAGAAATACATAGCCACACTCGTGTATTTTATAAGAACTTTGCGCAATATTTTATTTGATTTGACGTTTGCAGAATGCCTTGTGACCCCTGCCAATCGGTAGCTTCACGGTCATGGCCCCTCTACACATAACTACAAAATGGATTTTTTAGATGGAAGATGTCCATGGAGACTCGCCTAAGGGCAAAATTGAAACATTATGGACAAAAATACCAAGAAAAAATGATTATAGAGGAACCAAGTGCTATAATATAAAAAGGGGGAGGACGTAATTTTCCCTTTCAAGAAACATGGTATTAGGCTATTAGCAATCAACTTGCCACAATATTGTGAAAGGAGGCAGCAAATATTCTACTCATACTAACATAAATTATAATTGGGCAAGTCTACACAAATCCAACTCAAACAAACCTCCATAACAAACAACGATAGTCACTAATAGCAAAAGAGGTTTTGTATAATATCCCTTCCACTTTTATTTTGACACATCGTCCAGTTCCTATAACTAAAATCCTCCGAAAGGGGGCAAGGCTAAGCAAGCGAAAATGATTTTCCATAAGATGGGAAATGAAAAGTATTAATCCCATATGAAATTCGTGGATAAGTGATTGTTTGATAATGAACAAATTAATTATTTTTAATTATAACTTGTTTATAGTTTTTGAAAATTGTAATTAATGTTTTCTTTTTCTTTCTTCTTTTCTCTTTGTTTAGTTAAGTGGGGGCAGGGGTGGTGGGATAAATTCGTTATTTTACAATGGTTTGTGAAGAAAGTGAATGAAAACATTGTATTTCGCAAGGTTTGGGTGATTTTAGAGGGTATTGCATCAAAATGAAAGTTTAGAAGGTATTTCACAAAACCGGTAAATGTTAGGGGCTATTACGCCAATTATCCGATAGCAAAATTAACATCATTCAATTCAAACTATCAAAAGTGACCTTTCATACCAGCACTCATTAGTTATGGGTTGCAAAATGATAACACCATTCAACTCAAACTAGTGAAAAATCATGACATTCATTCATAAGTAGCATAGCACCACAAGCTTCGAAAACAAAATGACTTCTCACCAAGCTTCATTATATGTGGTATAACATATCCAGTAAATTTAAAATATAAATGAGTAACCGATCAAGGAACAGAGACTCCCGCTCAGTGTATGATATGATAGTTCATTTTCCAGATTCAAATCATGGTCATACTTGAGTCTCCAATAAAAATATAAAGTTATCCTCTCAAGGATATTCTGTACTTTAAAAAACAATTAAAGCACCAAAATATAAAGCAAACCCATAAAGTACAGGATTGAAGACTGTCCACTGCAGTTCTACTAAATTGACATCTCGGCTGCAAATTTCATTCATTACACAGATGCTTTTTAAGTTTTGTAATATTATTTTCAACACAAAGAACTTTGCAATTTCAATTTGGAACATTATAAGATTTTCTATTCCTTTGCTTGGAGAATCTAGTTTCTGACTTATAAATCTTCAATACCATCTAAGAACAATTTTAGACAACCTTTCACGCTACACCGTATTCTTTGACCATATAGGTTCCATCAAACACATTTGGGGAATTGCTTTGATCTCCTAAAAATTAAAAGGTCCATGATCCTTAAAAGAGCCCTTTGGCTTTGTTTTCCCTCTAAATTGGAATCTCTGTTACTGAGACACACCATAATAATATCTTTGAACTAATTATCTGCTGATTCCAAGTGTTATCAATAACATATCTAATCCATTTCTTCTGAAATTGGCACCTCAGCTAGGTTGTTCATTCAGTCGCACAGGTAGCTCAACGCATGGTCTCCCGATTAACATAAGATAAATGATATACAATAAATTATCACTCTGTTATATAAACCATATCATCAAAAATTTACCATTCATGTATCGTGAAGATAACCATTCATCTAAACTTATGCAACAATATATGCATTCTTTGAGCCTATCTGTTCAATTTTGGTATTCAATCAGTGTCACAGTGCCCAACGAAATGATAATATCTTCCACCGAGTGGTGAAAAATATCAAATCCTACAAATAAGCGAGAAACTCGCAAGAAAAGAACAATAACAATATAGCAAAAACTGGATAAGATTCAGAGAATTATATCATATAGAACTTAGGGTCCGTTAGCAAGGCTTAGCTTCTGTTGCTTCCTCATGAGAAAGCTACATTAAGCCATCTTCCTCTAAAAGATCTTCTATCGAGACAAAGCACCTTCTAAAATTTATACGATCAAAAGCAACTTCTTAGTCTCAAAAAAAAAGCTTTTGGCTTTTCAAATGCCCACTGGCGTCTTATTATCAATTTCCCAAAAAGAGAGTTTATTATTTACAGAAAAGAAGTCAAATTACAATTCATCTGCCTACTTCACATTAAGCTAATACACAAACAGAGTTCCAATTTAAATAGAGAGAGAAACAAGAACAGAAACAGGAAAAACTCCTAAACATGAGAATAGGAAACAAAGTGAAGAAGGTTTTAGCATACCATAGCAAATCAATCCAAGCCTGAATTATAACTACCAGCATCACCGGAAGAACTCGAGGAAGGTGCTCTAAGGCTTGCCACAACAACTCTTTTCTTCCTCTCATCCTCGTAATCGGGATCATCAGTTGGCAACTCAAACCTACACACGGGACAAGTATTTCGCGATCCCAACCAGGGGACTATGCAGTCGCCGTGATATCCATGTCCACATGGCAATTTCCTCGCCATTTCACCCACATTAACTGAATCTTTACATATAGCACACACCAATGCTTCCTCTTTCTTTTCAATCAACATGTTTTCTAATCCTTCAACTGTTGCCTTTGAAGCTGGCGGTGCCCCTGGCCTTCCTCCACTGTCACTTTCAGCTAAATTATGCAGCAATGATTCGTATCCTGCAGCATCTACATAATCACCCGGGTTTCCAAAAAAAGTATCCGATTCTGGAACCTGCAATCGCAACTCGATTGAGTGGTCCTCCAGCCCCATTAAAATCTCGGCCCAATCAAGAATCCTGTTACGCCTGCTCGCAGCTCGAGCAGCAAAGTCCCTTAGCCGAAGCCGCAGAACATCACGCCGCCTTCTCCGCATCTCCTCTTCTTCATCTTCACTCCGATTCTCGTTCTCCCCATTCACCTCTCCATTCTCACCATCAGATTGATCCTGATTCTCATTATCATTCTCCACCTCATGATTCTCATCCTCGCGGACTTCCACTGAATGCTCGTCTTCATCATCAACCCATCCATCTAACTCGACCCGTAAATAATCATCATCCGACAGATCTGCGTGGTCGGAGGGAGACGGAGGAGGAGCATCCACCTCACGCGCCGCCTCGGCTATGAGGCGGAGAACCTGAATAAACTGATTACCAAAACTAGGGTCATCAATAGGATCAGAACTGGCTCGTGATGGCGCATCACCAGGAGACGGAACTGTAGTAGCAGAAATTGATTCAACAAATCCACTTTTGCACTCATAACATATAACATCAGGAAGATCAGCTAGGGTTTCGATCGACACCCGCTTGTCACAGTGGTAGCACCAGTACTGTAAGATATCAGGGTCGGAACCTGATGATGCTCGGGTTTGGGTGGAGGGTTGGTCAGATGGGGTTTCCGCCATTACTCAGATCTTTTTTTTTTTTTTTTCCTTTATTAATCTTTTCGCACGAATTGGAAAGAGCCCTAATTTATAGTGGTAAGCGGATAATTTAAAGATCAGGATGGAGTGATGGTGAAATTGGAAACAATTAGATCCGTTGGATCAGAAACATATTCTCTACATGCCGTAAAAGCGCACTTATACATACTGTAACCAAAAAATAAACAGTTGATAATGTACAAACCGGAGGATAAGAAACAGAAGAGAGTAATTCCAAGTGAATATTCTGTTTTCGTTTGTATTTATATGTGGGGAGATGCTACATATATATTATTCCATTAATTTTATCACAAGAACATAAAACTTTAATTTAATTTTCTGATTTATACTTTATCAACTAATTAATTTTAAGATCCACCACTTGATCACTTATCCTAAAAAGTTTCATATCTCGGAGAAAAATGACTTCGTGATGTTCGACTAATCGTTTTTGTACAAAATTTGCATAAAATAGTGGAACTAAAATTCTTACGTTCGATTCAGTTCTTACTTGATTATATATTGTTAACTACTTCGACGACTACGATGCTTTACATTTTTCTTTGTAATGCCAAAGACTAGGTTCAAATGGCAAAAACATCATCATTATTTTACTTACAATGATGAAAACAGCATTGGATCTTTAATTACAAAAACAAAACAAAACAAAAAAGTAAATTAAAATTAAAAAAAAAAAACCCTAGATACTTCTCTCTCTTATCTTTTGACCTGCAACTGAGTCACCAGTGTTCTTTAATAATACAAACAACAAATGCAATTTCTATGCATTATGCGGCTGAGGAAATCGGAACCGGACCTGAGAGGCCGGCGATTTGACGGCAACGCCGTGCCAGCAGATACCGCCGCGGCACATTTCGTGGTGATCGTGATCGCGTGTAAAGGCATACGATGTTGCCTTACGGGATAAGTCCCAAGTCAGACTTGCAATTAAGATCACACCCACCGCCGCGGTCGACAGAATCAGAACGTACCACCCGCTGAAGCTCCGTCCTGAAACCAGCCCGTAAGCCTTCATCGCCGCTATCGCCACCAGGTAGATGGTGGTTAGATTTCCCACCACAGCATCGGAAATCGTCATGATTCTTTGGCTATAATTCTAGTGCATAAAGGGGGCTTTTGTGACTGCGACTGTGTGGAAATTTGAAAGTCTTGGTGGGTGGAAGTCGACTCAAAAATCTAGAAAGATAGGATGGGGAATTTAATGCTTGTTACTTGTTAGTTGTTTGGGGGTGAGGTGAGGGATTTGGGAGTTAAATGTTTCAATTAGTCACCAAACTTTGCATCTTATTATGACTCAAGACTTACTCATAAGTCGAGAATTGTCGTATTAGCCACTGAACTTTACTTCATCATTGTCTATCACTAATCGAATGGATGTAGATAAAAATTAAAAATGATGCTTACGTGGAGGACGAATAACCATCATTGTACATTAAATTAGTGCAGCGATGCAAAGCTCAGTGGCTAATGGAACAATTGATGAAATTTAGCGAGTAAGTCAAGACATGGTACAAAGTTCGGTAACAAATGAAACATTTAACTCGGGATTTGGTGTTTCTTTTAAAGAACATGTTTGGATAAGCTTAAAAAGTTTAATTATAAGTATTTGAGTTTTAAAATAAAATTTATCCAATGTTTAGTATTTGGAATGGCCAATTAATATGTAATTCCTCGTCTTAGAGTGTCTAGTTATTTAACTTAAAATTATGTTAGTTGTGCATTTCTGAATAACATTATGGATGGTATTTTATGATGTGTAAAAAGTTGTGCCATTGATTTGAATAAATGTTGTTAAAGTCAATGGTCCAAAATGTTGTCAAGTCAAACAATATGATCTATGTTATCAAATTTAATGTACATGTAACAAAACTGTTTAACTCAAGCCTTTCCTCACCAAACTGGGAGGTAAGGATGGGGGACCCAATTTTACAAATTCGCCATTGTTCTTTTCATTTTATTATATTTTATTTTATTTCAATCTTTTGTTCAACATGAAAAACCCCCTTTTCTACATTAATCATATAAGTTGAAAATTCAATTTTATTCGATGTAGGATATTGTAACCACTTTTCCTAAAAGGTACAATTCATGGCATAAATGCAATCCAACCTATATTACCCATAATCATGCCTGGGAGTCCATCCCAAGTCCACTTCCTCGACTCCATATGTTGTGAACACATATTGCATTGTCCGCCCACTCTACAAAAATACTCCAACATTGACTTGAAGCAGCATGTAACCTCCTCCATCTCCAATACTAACTTGTTGGAGGGTACCTCCACTTCGCCCAAAGCTATGGTTCATGACACGAATACAATCTACATCAATGAAATCAAGGTCGAGAATCACCCCAAGCCCACACATTGGTCCACCTCCATTCTAAGTATTATCCTGCATTAAATGGCAATAGGAGTTTTTTCAAATGTTGCTAGGGGAAATTTAAAAATCAAGGTCAATTTTGAAGAGCACAAACAAAGTTTTGAAGAATCGATTTGCTTTCACACTTAAATTTTGTGGTTTTCTTTTTTAAATTAATGAAGCATGAAGCACAATTATTGCATAGGACTCACAATTTCTTTTAAATCATAATAGCAAAGAGCCCCAAATATTTACAAACACACCTAAAACATCATACTCAACTTATCAACACCTCCAAAGCATTCAATTAACTGCAATTTAAGTAGCATCTAAAGAAAGACTTTCGATTCACGTGACATTAATGTCAAATGAATAAATCATTTAGTTTATATATATATATCTCCCTTGGATTTTCTATGATTCAAATTTTATCTCTAATATATATTTAATAGGGGAGACAAATAATAAATTAGGCCATGTTTGATTGGTGCTATTTTCCCTAGAACTTGGAAAATGAATTCCATTTTCTTGGTTTTGGCTTATTTGATTGCCATAATTTTTTAGGCAACCCCCCCCCCCCCCCTATTTTTCTCAAAATTGATGAAAAGCTTTTCTAGGTAGTGCTGTCATTTTTTCATAACCAATTGTAAAAAAAAAATTCATGTTAATGGACAATTTTCATGTAAAACAAAGCCAAACGAATACTAAATTTTGATAAAAAAAAAAAAAAAAAAGATTTTTTTAGGAAAAAAAGTTTTTCCTTTTTTTTTTTTTTAACTTTTTGGCAATGGAAACAAATTTGATAACCAATTGTGGAAAAATTATCACTTTAATGGACACTTTTCATGTAAAACAAAGGCAAACGAACACAAAATTTAAAAAATTTTCGGGTGGAAAATTATATCAATCAAACACACTAAATTAACAATTTCCTGCAAAACAATTTCTAGACAATTACTTTTCCTAGAATTCATTTTCTTTCCACCCTTGCAATCAAACGGACCCTTAGGGAAAATATGAGAGAGAAAGAGAGAAAAAATATTAAATTACAATAATTCACTCCCTCTGTAAGAGCATCTTATTTAGATGGTCATTTAACAATATTGTTGGATTTTAATACCCAATAAATTCGAACAATAATTTAAAACAAATGTCGGATAATTTATCAATACCAAAGTGATGGGTCAACTTGAAAACAATTAATATACCTTTGGATGGCCTAGGTTTGAGTTGGAATTAGGGGTGCTATATGGTAGCCCATTTAACCTTTGGATAGTTGGTCCATGTTGTGGTTAGTTTGATTTTTTGTTTTGGCCCATTTGAGGAGTCTTGGCCCATTGGAGTGGAGAGTGACTTTGGCCCATATTGTGACCTAAACTAAGGGAAAAATTCATAAGTCATGGATTATCTTTCACGAAATCAAAAATCAGGCTCTAAGGTTTAAATTTAAAAAATTCAGGTTTTTCCATGAATTAATTAATTAATTATATTTTACAATTAATCTATTAAATTAAATATTTAACTGTAATATAATATAATTGACCCCCACTCCACCCACCTCCACCTCCACTGCTTCGGCGACTACTCCAACGATCGGCAACCACTTCGACAACTGTTCTCTGGTTGTGCTTAATTCCAGTGACTATTTTCGGTGATCGTTGACGATTGCTTAATTTCGTTAACTGTTCCGATTCCAAGGTCATGGATATCTTATTAAGTAAATAAAAATTTAATTTCGGTCACAACTTATCAAATTAATTGGTCACAAACTATTTTGAAGTCACAAATGAAAAAATTTATAGGTCACAGATTTTTAATTGATCACAAGTTAAGAAAATTTGTTGGTCAGATATTATTTTATTGGTCACAAATAAAAAAAATTATATGTCACAAGTCACATATTTTCAACTTTATGGGTCATGGATTCCTTTTTTAGTTACAAATTATCAATTTTAAAGTCACAGTTCAATAGCTTGGTCATAGACACACAAAAAAATCACCACAGTTCAAACAATTCAATAGCTTGGTCACAGATACCAATAAAAACCACCATAATTCAATAGCTAGGTCACAGACAAAAAAAAAAAAAAACCACCACCACACGGATCACCATCCCCACCACACGACCGTCACTCACAGATCCACCACCTCTACAACCAGATCTACGACATTTTCCAAAACCAGACCCCATCTTCGCGACGGCTGCCACCAGATCCTAAGCTAGACAAAGCACAGACACCATCATCACATTCCACCCAACTGCTTCAATGTGATTTCCTCGTCCACCCACGACAATTGGCCACTGAGTTCGTCCCTTAGCATCATATTCATCACAAACTTTTACCGTATCCAAGTTACAGCTTCATCTTACACCCCACCAATCCTTTCCTACACGTCACAGCTACTGTTCACATAACCAAACCACGCTCCAGCAGCCTCACCCATACATAACACTGAGCTTGAAATACCCGTAACCCAGCCCAACATCATCACAACCGCTGGCCACCACCACGACATCCCCACAAGGACATTAACCACCAAACCCCACAAGCAATAACCATCCACAAGCAATAGACGCATACAAGTGCAAAATCAATCACCATCTTCATTATCCACAAATCCACAATCGCAAAACCCAGTTGCCGAAATCAACAATCAACCCTAAAACCTGCCACCAGCCGAAATCGCCTTCCACCGTCGCCCTAAGCCGCCGCTGCCACCTATTCCCGCAACCACGCCACCCATCTACGCGCAAAATCGAAACCAACTTCCCGATCCAAGTGAATCAGCAGTTTTGCGAACGATGTTGGAATCACAACAGCGTCGATGCTGTTGGGAATTAGCAGCGTTTCGGGGAGGGAGGGAGGAGGAGAAGGGGATGCGGCGGCGGAGGAGAGAAACCCTGGAGAGAGAGAGAGAAACGATGGGGTGGGGGGGAGTGTGGGGATGAATTGATAAATTAGGATTTTAAAAGATTAATTATTTAATTAAAATGATAAAAAAAAATTTAAAGATAAAAAACTAGATAAATGAAAAAAAAAAAACATGTAAACCTGATTTTTTAAAAAGTTAAACTTAATGTCTGGTTTTTGGTAATTTTCCCCTAAACTAATGTATATATCCATCTTCCTTTTCAAACCCCGCACGTGTGTTCAATAGAGTGAAGAGTTTGAGAGGCAACCGAATTGAAGAACTTGAGATTCAACCATTGCTTTGTCTTCAACCTTCCTCCCTTTGTGATAGTGAAATACCACCACCATAATCTACTTAGTGGGGTGAGTTTTGTGGCAATTAAAGGTGTTAGAGTTGTTCGAGCCAGTCAATTGGTGTTCGTTTGGATGATTTTTTTGGAGCCCGGATCAAGATTTCTCTTGAATTTTAACAACAATCACATATTTTGATAATAAGCTTACAATTAAATAGCTAACTTTTTTCCACTTTAAAGTACGGAAAAAAAATATATCCAAACATGTTTTGAAACAAAATGTTATTTAAAAGTAATTTTTACTTCTATCCTAGCTTAGGTAAAGACACTTGATAGCCGTTTTGCATTTTTTTTGCAGGACGAAAGCTTGAAGCAAACTGCCCAGCTCATGTACCAAACAGCATTGATGGAAATTGGCTTCATGCTCAATGATCCTAAGGATTTTGTTTCACAAATCTCCAGCTCAGTGAGAACGAGTCTCAATATCAGAACGGAAGCTACTGTTGAGGAAAAAGATGACGTAGAACGGTAGAAGAAGCTGATACTGAAAAGAAGCAGAATCTTCCTCAAACACTGAAAATGCTCCTAAAGAGTACGACGATGATGTTAACTCTGAATTGTAGGTTGATGATCTTAGAGTTAGGGTTCACTTTTTTACGTTGCGCAAAATGCTTGAAATGTTGCCTTGCCTAGTAGTAGGGGCACTCGTTGAGCTCCTAAAGAATTTTGTTTTGTGTTTGTGAAACATTCTGAACAACGCTAATCTGTGTTTTTCATGTTACTGTAAATTTGTGATTCTCTTGCATTTGGGTCGTACTCTCATTACAAGAATTTCCAAATAACAGAGAAATGGAACTTCCAATTTTTAAGAGATTCCAAGTGAATGGATTATACCTTAATATTCATCTATGGATGCTGCGTCAGATAAAAGACAACAATCATACTTACGTTCTTTGAATCTTTCAATAAACTTAGTAATGAATGGGATAAAGGGAAGAAAAAACATTCTTAAAAGTGCGCAAAGGTACAAAGTTTGACATTGCCGTCTAATCACACTTTACGCTTTAGGTCTTTAAGTTCTTAAAAGCTTTAAAATACGAAAAATTTCTGGCTCTAGCTGTTTGCTTTTTTGGACAACTTAACGTTGTTAGTTGTCACGTGTGGCACATGGACGTATAAATAGTTAGACCTTTGATCAATTTATGAATTTGATTTGCATGCAAAGGAGCTGCAAAGATCCATTTTTACGTGCACGGATACTAGTTTTCGGTCTATTTTTTCGATTTTAAAAATAATCACTTAGCATAGCAAAGTGCATTGAAGCTTTACGATAAACAGAAGATTTGGCTAATCACGACCACCGCATATTAAAACACACATTTGTTGGAAAATTCTAACATGATTGGGGCCACACGTAACGTATTAAAATGTGCGGTGCTATTATTAAAAGTTTATTAGTCAATTAAAGTGATCTACCAAAGATGAATTTTGACTAATGGGTATTAAATTTCATGGAATGAAAGTGTAGAGACCGGATATTTGTTTCAAATTGATGAGGGGCTGATTTGAAGCAAATGAAAGATAATGGCCATTCATTATCTTATTCCTATTAGAGGGGTCATGGTCCCCAATTGTTAGTGTTCTTCAAGCTTCTCTACATCCCCATCAATGGAGAGCAAATTTGATAAGGAGATCACCAATCAATTGGAAGATCATAACCAATTCCGGCGAAGAATCAGACACCTATGGATCTATGGTTCAAGGTACGCTTCTGTTTTCATTTTGATATTCTCGTTAATTTCAACATGGACGATTACAAGGTTGATTATTGATTGTTTTAGATCAATAATCCTTAATATATTTTCTATCAAGTGGTATCAGAGCCGATCCATTGTTGAATTATTGAGAAATTGAATTTTGAAATTCTGGATTTTATGGATTTTATGATGTTCTTGTTATTTTATGCAATTTGGATTTATTGGTATATGAATCTAGCATGAAATTATGTGGATCTTGATAATATTAAGGTTTTCTTTTTTATCAAGAAAAAATTCGGATTTGAAATAAAGATTGGATTTTTGGATTTGTTGGATTTTTGGGATATGCTGAAAAGGATTAACAAAAAAAAAAAAAAAAAAAAACTTTTAGGAGTGCCGGCAGCGTGCGCTGCCGGCTTTCAGCAGCGGCGGGACGCTGCTGTAACAGCAGCGCCTGTGCGCTGCTGGGTGGCAGCGTCCTCACGCTGCCAGCAGCGTCCAGCAGCGTTTCCACGCTGCTGGTGGCGGGGGAGGGGCTGCTGTTCGGCAGCCCCGACTGCTCTTGGCCCTTGGCAGGCGCCGGACGGCGCCGCCAAGGGTGGAAAAGGGAGATGAAAGGTTTTCTTTTTCATCCATCAAGGTTTTCAGTTTGGGAAGATTAAGGGGCGGGGGGCTAGTGCTGAAAATTTGAAGTTTTGGGGTCCCTTCTTGCAATTTAAGGATTAGGGTTAAAATTTATGTTTTAGCCCCTAAGGTTTTAAGTTAATTCAAGTTGGGCCTTGAGGTTATGGGCTTTAATAACTCAACCCCTAAAGTTTAAAGTTCTTCCTATTGGGCCTTTTAAAGTTCTGGGTTTAATAATTCAGCCTCCTGAAGTTCTGAAATTAATTAATTTGGGCCATTTAAGTTCTGAATTTTATAATTAAGCCCCTGAATGTTCATAATTGGTTTAAATTGGCCCCTAAAGTTTCTAATAATTGTTTTTTTGACTTTTAAACTTTCCAATAATTTATTCATTGACCCATAAAGTTTTGAACTATTAAGTTTTGGGTCTCTAAAGTTTTCAATAATCAATTATTGGTCCCTTAAGTTTTCAATTAATTAATTTTGACCCCTAAAGTTTTGAATTAATTAATTTTGTAAAGTATTGAATTATTAACCCTTAGGCCCTTAAAGTTTCAAGATAAATACAATTAAGTATTCCGCTTTTCAAATTTTGGTATAAAGGACTCATTTGAGTATATAATATTCAAAAGTGAATTGATTGAAGCAATATGTTGCCAAAGCAACCTCTCTTGTGGAAATTAATTAACTTAGAATATTAGAAGGAATTCGTGTGTATGCTTGTTCATGCGGATATTAGCCGGCCCAAAGGAAGGTTAATATTTGGCCGAATTGTATGCACACTTGTGGTGGTAAATGTGTGACAATTATAAGGTTTCCATGTGAATAAT
This sequence comes from Fraxinus excelsior, assembly GCA_019097785.1. NCBI lineage: Eukaryota > Viridiplantae > Streptophyta > Magnoliopsida > Lamiales > Oleaceae > Fraxinus > Fraxinus excelsior. The sequence goes on along the minus strand of CM032625.1, from coordinate 9,946,692 downwards.
AAATCAATCCAAAGATGGGTTTATTATTTGACAGGATTTATTGTCAATGTTTGATCACTACATCAAGAGTACCACTTACAGTTAATATTACTGTCCAAAGACTTGATATTAATGATGTGCTAGGTATCTTGAGATGGGACGTACCATTATTTGAATAACTTAATTGTTTATACGGATTCCAATGTGAACATGTTAATTGGGAACAAGTTCTCTATTCAGTTAATCCATCCACTTCTGCTATATCTGTCAACATCAACTCCATTCCAGTGCTAAAAAGAACAAACTTCAAGTATTGGAAAGAGAACATATTAATTGTTCTTGGCTGCAAAGATCTACATCATGCGCTCCGGATTGAGCAACCCGCTTCTCTTACGGAAGAAAGTTCATCTGATGGAAAAGGGAACTTTGAGAAGTGGGATCGCTCAAATCGCATGAGTCTAATGATCATTAAGCGCGGCATTCCGGAAGCCTTTGGAGGCACAGTATCTGAAGAAGTAACTAATGCCAGTGATTTCTTGCCGAAATGAGAAACGTTTTGCGAAAAACGATAAGGCTGAAACTAGCACGCTTTTGCAAAGCTTGATTTCAATAAAGTATAAAGGCAAAGGAAACATAAGGGAGTACATCATGAAGATGTCTCACATTGCTTCTAAGCTTAAAGCACTAAAGCTCGAGCTGTCTGATGACTTGCTCTTACATTTGGTATTGATTCCGCTTCTTGCACAATTTTGCTGATTAAGGGCAGTTACAACTGTCAAAAGGGGAAAGTGGACTCTTAATGAGCTCATTTCCATATTATGTGCAAGAAGAAGAAATACTAAAGCAAAATAAAATTGGCATTACTCACTTGGCAAGTACCTCTAAGGATAATAAAGAATAACAAAGCTGCATTCAGTTATAAACAGCAAAAGCCTGATAATGATAAATTTTGCTGTAACTTTTGTGAAAATCTGGGATATATAAAGAGAGACTGTACTAAATATAACGCTTGGCGTGTAAAGAAAAGTACACTTCTCTTTTTGGTTTGTTTTGAGGTAAATTTAATGTCAATACCTAGACACACTTGGTGAATATATTTCGGTACTACTATTCAAATAAGTGTATATATGCGGGGTTGTCTGATCTGTCAAAACCAATTGATGCTGAAAGATTCATCTATGTGGGGTGATGACAAATCAGTAAAGGTTGAGGCTATATGGACTTTAGGTTATCATTAAAGACTGGTTATTACTTGAATTTGAAAGAGACATTTACGGTACCGTCTTTTAGACGAAATTTGGTTTCTATTTCTACATTGGACAACTTTGGTTACCCTTGTTCAATTTGAAATAGTCAGGATGATCTCTTTCTTACCTCAAATATTGTGGGCACCAGTTCTTTATCCGGTAATGATAACCTATATCAGTTTAATGCAATTGTCTCTTATAAAGAATATGTGAATCCGCATGGTATTGAACATAAATTAACCAATGAGAATTCTGCTTAGTTTTGGCACAAGCAATAAGGTCACTTCTCTCAAAAGAGAATGAAAAATCTTGTGTTAGAAGGAATTCTTGATTCCTTATTTTTCAGACTTAAGTGTCAATATCAATTGCATTAAGGAAAAATAAACAAACATAAGGAGATTAAGTGTCATATGACTTCGGACGTCTTAGAACTAATTCATACGGTTATCTGTGGACCATTTCTTTCGGGTTTCTTGGAATGGTCAACAGTCATTTATTAAGTTCATAGACGAATTTTCTCAATATGGCTACCTATATCTCATTTATGAGGAATCCCAAACATTGGACATGTTCAAGGCATACAAGACCGAGATTGAAAATCAACTCAGTAAAAGAATTCATTAAGTCAGATCTTACCATAGTGGTGAATACTATGATAGATATGATGAATCAGTAGAACAACGTCCATTGCCTTTTGCTAAAATTTCTAGAGGAATGTGAAATCATTCCACAGTACATCAGGATCTTTCTAGTAAAGATCAGTAAAGACTGCAGCTTAAATTCTGAACACAGTTCCAAATAAAGCAATTTTTAAGGGGTTACAATATTTTTAAAGATCCCACTATCAAGTCAATTTTTAAACGGGAAATGTTCGGTTCCTTGATGATGTAGAGTTTGCGGGGGGGAGATAAAGTTGTAAGGGTAATGATTTTGTCTTGAATGAAGTATGTGTATATATTTCTTCTGTTGTAATTGACAATGATCAGGTTCAGGGACAAATTCTTGCTCCAGATCTTGTTCAAGCAGCGATTTTGGATCAAGACTTCATTATAAAATCCCCTATACACAATCAAGAGATTGTTCCAGAAATTCAAACTCAACAACCTCAAGAACAAACATTATTAAGGAAATCCACTATAAAAGGGAGAAAGACAATTCTGGATATTTTTATAGTCTCTCTCCAATAAAATAAGGATGACATGTATTGGTGAAAGAAGATCTGATCAATCAACTTTTATCAAATAATGTAAAGTAATAACTCTCAAAAGTGGATTGATGTCATGAATAAGGAGTATAAGTCTATACAAGACAATAAAGTTTGGGATCTTGTCCCATTACCAGAAGGTGCGAAACCCATTGGTTGCGAATGGATATTTAAAACCAAAAGGGATTCGAATGGTAATGTGGAAAGATATAAGGTTCGTCTTGTAGCTAAAGGCTTTATTCAAAAGGAAGGCATTGACTACAAAGAGGCTTTCTCTCTAGTTTCAATGAAAGACTCTTTCAGGACAATTATGGCACTTGTTGCACATTTTGATCTTGAGCTACAACAGATGGATGTTAAGACGACATTTTTCAATGGTAACATTGATGAAACGATCTATATGGTATAATCAGAAAACTTTGTGTCAGGAGACCCAAAGAATATGATTTGAAAATTAAAGAAATTCATCTATGGGCTTAAGTGAGTTTCCCGTCAATGGTACCACAAGTTTCATCAAGTAATTATCTCATTTGGTTTCGAGATGAATGTTGTTGGTGATTGTGTGTATCACAAGTTCAGTGGGAGTAAACATATATTCCTGATTTTGTATGTTGATGACATACTACTTGCCATTAATGATATAGTTGCACGAAACTAAGAGATTTTCATCAAGGAATTTTGAGATGAAAATTTTTGGTGACGTCTCTTTTGTATTAAGGATTTGGATACATCGGGATTACTTTCGAGGTATTCTTGGATTGTCACAAAAGAGCTATATCGATAAAGCATTTAAAAGGTTTGGCATGCAGGACTGTAAATCAGGTGACACCCCTATTGATAAGGGAGACAAGTTTAGTCTCAATTAAAGTTTCAATGATAAATTTAAAGAAAAGGAAATACGTAAAATTCTATATGCTTCAGCAATTGAGAATTTAATGTATACTCAAGTTTATACACATCCGGATATAGCATTCATGGAATGCTAGACAGATTTTTAACTAAATTTCGGGATGGAAATTTGGAAAGCAGCTATAAGGTTATTCAGTGTTTATAGAGAACTAAGGATTACATGATCACATTCAGGAAAATCAGACCAATTGGAGATCGTTGGATAATCTGATTATGATCATGGAATTGACTGCAAAATATTGTCACTGGGCTGCATATTTTGGATGGAATTGAAAGGCCATTTAAGTTAAGTTATTATGTGACAATAGCAGTCTTGTATTCCAACGGGAACATGACGATGTCAAAGTCTAAAGACATTAAGTTCCTAGTTGTTAAGGAAAGAAATCAGAGTGGTTAGATTTCTATAAAGCATGTAGAAACAAACTCCATAATCATGAATCCATTTACTAAATGGATACCACCCAAGGTCTTTCATGAGTATATTGCTCACATGGGTGATTCATCTTTTGATGATATGCCAGATTAGTGGGAGTTTGTATTTGAATGTTGTCTGTTTTAGACACATATTTTATCCATGGATATTCGGTTAATTTCAGAAATAAAGTATTCAGTTCAGTTTCACTCTGATTAAAGTTTATGGTTGATCTCACTTAAGAAATAAGGTTGGACCAGTTGAAAATAGACATGTGGATCACATAACATGTAATTTCCATGCTACACTTCCATGATTGATCTATGTCATTTGGTTATATGGGTGTACGTGACCATTGATGGATTTAGCCACGTTAAATGTGACGAAAATCGCTTTGATCCTATATCGATATGACTGATGGACGAGATTGTTTGCAATACCCATAATAATAATAATAGCAAAATTTTGAGCTCATAAGGTTGTGCACATTTGAAATGTTACACGTTTGGCCCAGTGGGAGATTGTTGGAAAATTCTAACATGATTGGGGCCACACGTAACGTATTAAAATGTGTGGTGCTATTATTAAAAGTTTATTAGTCAATTAAAGTGATCTACCAAAGATGAATTTTGACTAATGGGTATTAAATTTCATGGAATGAAAGTGTAGAGACCGGATATTTGTTTCAAATTGATGAGGGGCTGATTTGAAGCAAATGAAAGATAATGGCCATTCATTATCTTATTCCTATTAGAGGGGTCATGGTCCCCAATTGTTAGTGGTCTTCAAGCTTCTCTACATCCCCATCAATGGAGAGCAAATTTGATAAGGAGATCACCAATCAATTGGAAGATCATAACCAATTCCGGCGAAGAATCAGACACCTATGGATCTATGGTTCAAGGTACGCTTCTGTTTTCATTTTGATATTCTCGTTAATTTCAACATGGACGATTACAAGGTTGATTATTGATTGTTTTAGATCAATAATCCTTAATATATTTTCTATCAACATTCAATTGTAGCCGTCCAATAATAGTAGATATATACTAATAAAACTTTTGATTCTTTGGGGATAGAAAGGAAAGTAGATTTTGTATACTGACATCGTGAAAGAGGATCTATGTTTGATTTTTGTTCTAAATGCATCCCCAAAAGTTTGCAATGATTTAGGGCTTTGGTTAATAAATTGTTAGTTTAATTGACCAAGAATGTGGTTGTTGAACTATAAATGTCAATACATATTGACACTTGTATCTTACAAAAAGTTTGTTAAACGTGTCAGGTCAAACGCGTCGACCATTTCCATGTCATTCGTCATTTCTTGGTGTTCTTTTCTCTTCCTCGAATCTTAGCATAGTAGAAATGGTTATTGATGAGGATTTGGTAGTCACCCGTGTAATTATTTAAGACGCTATTGAAGCATACAATGTTTTGAGTTTCTGTTTTTCATTTCCCATTTTTTTTTAAATAAAAAATGATTTCAATTGAAAAATATATATGTATACTACACCAACAACCAAAGCTCTTCTTCTCAATTAATTTTGAGTGTTAATATTTTTAATTGTCACATTCAAGTCATTGTTAGATTTACCGAAAGATGTAAAGTCACTATGCCCCTTGTTTGGTGTAGATAAAAATCAGAATTTTAGTAGATTTCGATAAAAGATAATGAAATCTATGGTTGAAAAGATAATGAATTTGATTTTGTTGGGAGCAACAGAAGTCCCACATCGGTTAGACATAAGAAATATGATGGTTTTATAAGTGTAGGACAATATCTCCATTGGTATGAGGCCTTTTGGGATAAAACTCAAAAACAAATCCATGGGGGCTTATGTTCAAAATGGACAATATCATACCAATGTGGAGATATGTGGTGTCCATAAACCCAACAGATTTCATAATACATATTTTGAAGCAAAGATCATACAACTGACAATCTTGTAATTCAAGAAAAGTAGCTAAAGCTTTAGTTGAGGAGTACCCTCCAATCATGATGAACAATTTCATTATGAAGCAAATGCTGTTTTTTTTCTCAATTTACTAAATAATTAATAATAAGTAAAATACGGGGTTTGTTTGGTGCATGTCTAGTTTAACTTTTCTTTTCTCTTTCTCCTGTTATCTTGTCGTCCATATTAAATATAATATACATTAGTTTGTACGCACAACATTGAAAAAGATTAAGACGCGTTATAACTTGTTCAATAATGCCCAATTTAACATGCTGAACATATTACAACGGTGTTAGAAAGTCTCGAATTTCGAATATCCAGAGAAAATATTCAAAAACTCAAAAAGAAAAATATATGTTATGCCCTTTAATTAAAAAAATTAACTTAGGTTTCTATACAAATGTCTAAGAAAATTGTGCTTTACAGTCTGTATTGCAATGGCCAAATTTATAGTGTGCGTGAATTATATGCAAAGAAAAAAGAGAGTGAAAAAGGCTACCAAAAGAGTAAAATGCAAGGCAAAATTTAATATGGTTGTTGAAGAATCTCCGGTGACTAAATTTGGCAGCCATGAAGGGAGGCTGTTGTCTTGTGGGTTGGAACCCGAACCATCGACTATCACTGTTGGTGGTTCATCGGTCGTTCCGATAGTGGTCTCCGGTGAGGAAGAGTTGCTTGAAGATTTTTGACAGCATGCGAAAAAGTAGTAAGAAAACACATCATCTAATGTACCATTGCAAGATAAATAGAAAGGGTCACTACGTTCTTTAAGTAGCTAATTTTTCAAAATTATTCTTTTCACTAACAAACAAATTTTGCCTCCCCCCCCCCCCCCCCCCCCCCTAGAGATCTTAAAAGTACAGTATCAATTTACCTTGTTAGTGAAGGACAAGATGTAATCGTCTAATTGGCTCCACTACATGTAAATGTACTCGTAGCATCATTGTACGCGTAGCTATATGATCTTGGACATGCGGTTTTGAAAATCTCCAAGTAAACTGACGGCCAACATATGGTGTGTGAACCATATGAGCCATTGCAACTAGGGACGAATGTGGGAGGACTAGACTGGGCTATAGCCTGGTTCAGTCTCCAACCCACTAAATATTTTTAGGTAGAAAAAAAAAATTTATGTAAAAAAAAATTCATGTGTGATTTTTTTTTACACATTAGCCCGGCTTGTCATTTGGTCCTGAATCCGTTCCTGATTGCAACAATATTTTGGATTCCCAAACGCTTCACATGCACTTTGCATATTTGCTCGTCTTCGACTCGCAATTCATTCGGGCACATATGGTTCAAATCAGTTACTCAGCCAGTTGAACCGCATGTGCCCGTTTTGTCTTCACTTGAATGATAATTGGCAAATTGTACCCGTCAATAAGGCTAACATCGTAGAAATCGTGGGCACCTGAATTCATACCCAATCTGATTGTGAAGTTGGCTAGTGCCGGCAGTGCTGCATCGGCACCATTGCATTCCACCTGATTGGAGCCGCAATCACCGATGGTGCAACTTCCTTGGTAGGTATTGGGGTCAAATGAGCTACTGATTTGCCCCAGAATCGCCCCGACCAAATCGATAGCCTGGAAGGATCGGATCCCACCTAACCAGGGACGGATCCACATGGGGTCTTGTGGGGTCAATTGACCCCCACAAATTTTATTTTATTTTATAACCAAAATTTTCAGAATATGCACTTTTTGACCCCCAAATTTTCATTTTTGACCTGGAAATTTTCATTTTTGACCCTACAATTCGTAACGTCTGGCTGGAAGTTCAAATTCGGTACTATCCAATTTATCACTACCCGCAAGTATTCTGGGCCATACTGTATAGTCACATCGATTTGTCAATGTAAATGTAGCCCCTAAACACCCTGAAAAACGAATCCCATAAATTAATACTCAACAAAATGGCAGAAATGAAAATTAAATTGTAAGATTATCAACAGCAATACCTTCGCAGAAGATTAGTAGAAAAATGAGGGTAATATAATTGAAATGAGAAGCAAAACTCGAGGACATTTGGAATAGATGACTGATTTGCGTAGATATTATCAAAATTTCAATGTTTATTTGTGAAAAGAGATGCAGATTATGGGTTGATAGAGAATTGGAATGCAAATTTAACTGGGTTTTTTTGAATTTTACGACAATGTACTATAATGCCAAAATTACACAAATCATGATGACCATTCTTGGAAAAGACTTGGAATTGGCGTTTGGTATTTTGTAAAAGTGAAAAATGATGATTTTAACATTTTCTATTTCCGATGTGTTATACTTATGTAAAGATTATGTTTAACTTTAACTAGTCGAGTCTTACTTAATTGAAGTTGCATTTCTATATTCAAAAAGGAATAGTTACTAATTAGACTCGGTGAATTTTTGGATAAGATTAAAAATTTATGTATTGACAAGTTTCCTTAAAAGTAAATAATTTTATATTGATCAAAGAGTATATTAATTAAATATGTTTGGAAAAAAAAAATAGTTAATTTTTGATTTAGATACTCTCTTATAAAGAAGAATTCTAAAACTGAACAAAGTGTCAGGATGGCCGAGTGGTCTAAGGCGCCAGACTCAAGTTCTGGTCCTCGTGAGAGGGCGTGGGTTCAAATCCCACTTCTGACAACTGTTTCTTATGTAATAAGAATTATCTGCTATCTCTTTTACTACCCACTTTCCTCATAAAAAAATTGGGTTTCACTTATTTTTTTTCCTCGCATCTAGGTCCCAAACTATCTTTTCCGAATTAATTTGACAGAATCCATACTTGTAGCATGGATTGATCTTATTTCGTGTGAGTCAACTTATGTGCTCAACAATTAGAAAAAATATAAATTGAAGGGAAAAGAGAAGAGGACAACATCGAGATAGTAACACGTGTTGATGTCGTGTAAAGGAGAATCGTCCACTTTCTTATGCATATTCAAATCATTTCTTGCTTCAAAAACGTAGCTGAAACTTGTTAGTCGTTGACAAACAAGTCATCTTGCACACATGCGTTGCAGCTAGAAGTTGCTATCCGTGAGTTTAGGCTTGAAGCTAAACCGTTCTATGTGAAGGTAAGTGAGGCGCCGAAGGTGCCTTCGGCTATAATGAGGAAGTAGATGTTGCAATGGGTTTTTCGTATTTGGAGCTTGGTCATAAGTTTACACATTCACCATCTACCATTGAATATGGAAGTGACAATGAGTACCAAAGATTCTATACTCGATGTATGGTGACTAACGATGACTAGATAGTTGTTTGGATGAGGTTTTGTTGCTCAAGGTTGGTGATGGATGCTAAGGTTAGTCGAGGGATGTCAAACCACAATGTCATGGAGAATGTACATCTAACATTATTCTCTTTATAAAGGCTAATTGAGAATATGAAATGCAAGTGAAAAATGAATTGTTGGGTGCATGGTGAGGTCAAATGCAGAACCTTCTTATCTACATATATAGTACAAAAGTCTGACTAACTCGAGGAGCTTGTTGATGAGATAGATTTTCATTTGGTTGATGAATTTGAGTCGCGAAACCACAACCATTGATGAGGATTCAAAAATGCAAAGGCGAATGAAGGGCGGAGGTAGGGGACGAGAAAAAATTTCTACTAAACTGATACGTAAAATTCAATGTAGGAGTGCTCATCTCACTTATATGGTTACGTATTCATTGAGCTATTCTTTTGGTTTTTTGACCTCTACTTTTAAGTGAAAAAATGTGACATTCAAAGATTGATTTTAGTTTTCTTCTTCTTTTGAAGAATTAATTGATAAATGTCAAATCCTCTTTGGAAACTTTATTACAAGAACTTATAATCTTTGTAGAGGTAGGTACCAAATCTAGTGGCAAATGTCTGTTTAAGCAAATAGGTACATGTATGCATGAGCGTCATGTTCTCTGTCGTGTAAAGAGATACTAAAGATAGTTTTTTCCTTTTTACTTTTTTTCTACATTTACTTTTTGTTTAATTATCCTTTTCTTCTCTTTTCGTATTACAAATAAATTCATCAACCTTGGAACGTTTCCATTTGCAATATAACCCCTACCTATTGAAAATTGCAGAAAACCCCCCATATTTGAAATCTGTTGTGCCCGAAAAATCCCCTTACCGTCAAGATTCATCAATTTTTTTTGTTAAAAGTAATAAAAAAATGTCAAAATTTAAAAGGAATAATTACAGCAAGTAACCGAACTCTTGCATTGAGATCAGTGAACCAATCTAGATCATGTATTCTTTACTTGCTTTCAATTTCCGTTTCTTGTTATATTTCACTCAATAATTAAAAATAGCTCTTAATCCGTAACACCAAAGAGAATTTTCTCATCTTCACCTATAAACGTAGGTAAAATAGTAAACTTCTATTGTTGTTTCTCGCTTTTGTACGGAGCATTCTCTCTTATGTTTAGAAGAATCTACCATTCTTAAAGCTAACGTCTTAAAAGTATATTGCCTAGCTTTATCAATATTTTTTCCTCTATGTCAAAGTGGAACAATGACATGTGTAAAAAGATAAGGTTTAGTACTTTTTTTTTAACATGTTTGGTGGTAGGAAAACCATAGAACGCATGTTCCTTGATTTTGCATGGCTGATTTAGTAATGGTACGTAACATGGCTGATGTATCAATTTTCGATGTTTAAAGGTTTTTTTCTTCATGATAAAGGAGCCTATAAACAATTGTACTGCTGGCCAAAAAGGAGGCATTATGATCAAGATCATATGTGTGTACAAGATAAATAGATAGAGATAAGTGACGAAAAAGTAGATTTCAGTGAAATCTTAATTGAATCATTGAACTTCAATGTTTTGTTTCATATTTTACCACCTTGTCACCTACCGTTTACTAAGATGATGAAAACTACTTAGGGTGTGCTTGGTAGAGATTAAAATCGAATTAAAATTGAAAAATTAGTTGTTATTGTTGACTTTTATTAGACGAGTGGGACCCAATAACGGCTATATTTCCAATTTTAATCCGATTTTGATCTATACCGAATAAGCCCTTAATTGACAGTCATACTGCAACGAATATTTCACGTAATAGTTGTATGTCATGCCGACTTACCTAAACTTCACATCGTGAAAGCATTAAAAAAAATATATGCCTTAATAACCTTATAATTCAAAGACGTTGTCATAACCCTTATTTTACTATTTTTTTGTTTTATACGATGTCATATACTTAAATGATTACATTGAAGATAAATTATGGAATAACTGCCAACAAAGAAATTTATGCCAGTTTGGGTGTCGATAGGTGACTAAATGTTAGAGACCGACGCATTTAAAACTAAATAGAAATTCAATGATCCAATTAAGATAAATTAAAATTTAGAGATTCGCTGAAAGATATATTATTCAAACGATTGGACGGAAACGAAACGACGAGCAAAGATAAGATGGAGTGTTGCACTAGGCAGCTAGTACATTTTTTGGCACAAAAGGAGTTTTTTCGTCGTGAGATTGTGTCCTTTCATGATGTGATCGTTATTAACTATAAATATGATCTTAAAAGTGATGGAAAAAACAAGGGTGTTTCACAAACTTGTATCAAAGTATTTACATCAATTTCAAACACCAAACTCGGATTTTCCTAAAAGTTCTTAGTTCGTATTCTCCGATTTTCAGTTGTGCTTTTGTGATCCGGTTTGAGGCTTGGAGAATCTGCTAAAGTTATTTGCTTGGAGATTTTAAAGCATCTCAATCGAGGAGACGGAGCAAATACACTTTTAAGGATAGCATTCTACACGAAAGCTATCAAAGTCGTTTGCTTCTTCTTCTTCTTCTTGTTGTTGCTAGCCCGAATGGGTGGATCATTCTTCATTGTCTCAAATCTTGCAAATATTTTTCAACATGAACCAATTGAGATTTCGTTAAAAGTTCAGTAATCGCAGATTAAGCCTCCGTTTGTTTCCCATACAAATTTACTAAGAATGAAAAATATGACCGTTATACATCACATCAAACCTTTAAATTTGAATTTCTATCTCTTGTGTGAGACCTAATAACGGCTACATTTTTCATTCTCATTCTACAATAATGCGCATCAAACGGAGGCTAAATTTACTTGTCATAAAAGTGGGAGTGACAAGAATGTATAGATAGATTTCAACTTTTATGAGTTTTATATTTTCAACCACCACCTTTATGATCCCATGAAATAGTGAAAGAATATCTAAATTTGTAATTTATCTTCTTAACTAAGGTATCTTGTCTTATTTTTTAATTTCTTATTATGAAGATATGATTAATCTCTCTAGACCAATTTATTCCACCTAATTAAAATAATTTGTTTTCATCAATTTGCTATATTTAAATAATTAAATGCGTTTCCGGTCTAAATCAGTGTAACAAGACCCAATTTTATAATTCATATAATTAAAGTGACAGGAAATAATTGTTTAGCAATTAATTATATTATTAATTAATAGATTCTTTGCATATTATCTAGTTTGTAAAGACATTATCTCACGTCGTCAAATTTGACAAAATTTTAGTCTCTTCAAGTTTCGTGTAGGTGAATATGAAATGTCCCTTTCCAATTTTGTGTCCAATAAAACTTATTTTTCGAGGGTTAGGTTAATAAGAATTTGTCATATGTGACAATAAGTAAGAGTACCTTGTTACATTCGAAAAATGCACGGTATCATGAATCTATTAAATTTCATACGTACAAAATTAGAGGTAGATCGCTAGATGATATTATCTTATATAGTATATATATAACTAAACAGTTCGAAGTAATTTTTCTAAATCAATTTCCCCCTTAGAAATACGACATCTCTAAGATATACGGTTTATGCTTAAAAGTTACGAAGTTGGACTAATTTGGATCCATGCAAATCATGCCTACTTTTTTTTTTTTTTTTTTTTTTGGTTTAATAAAAAAATATGAGACATAATAAATAAATATTGCTTGGTCAAATAACTCTTTAGCATGTACAAGTCACAAGATAAAAGTACTTTTGTAATTATATTTTCAAACCTTTGATTCAATGCTTGATTTGACAAGTAAACAATCAACAAATTTTAACAACAATTCTTCTTGAAAACGCTCTACTAATAAAAGCTCTAGATCGAAATAGTTGTACCAAACAAGCCCTTGGTGTAAAAGTATTCAAACAAGTCATTGCATTATTCACAGTTATAAAATATATTTTATTTATTATATTTGTATTGAATTGAATTGAATTGGAATATTGAAGAAGAAAAATAGGTACGCTTCATTATTTGCAAACATTGTGAGAATAGACCATAAATGTCGAATAAAATCGATAGATTCTTAAAATTTTCCTATCAATATAAGCTTATATGTGTGTGTGGAGACAATTCAGGGATGTTCTTTTCCTATTTCAGTTTTTCGTTTTGAAATCATTTTAAGTTTTGTGTTTTGAATGTCCATTTTGAAATTGTTGAAAATGTGTTCTTTTTGTCATTTTGAAAAATTATTTTCAAAAACCCGAAATTGGAAAATGTGTTCTCTTTTCTTCTTTCCTTGTAATGGTGACTACCACATCACCACTTGTCTCCAATAACACCATTGCCAACACCACCACCGTAACGACGAAATGGCTACACCAAATATCACCACGATAGAACCTCCGCACACCAACGCCTACTACCACCGTGACCACCACAACCACCAACTGTACCAATGCCATCGCCACCTGTATCACCTATTACACTAGAACTAGCAGTATCTCCGCACACACCACAGCACATAGATCACCACCAAAAATTACAAATCACCGCACACCACCGTATGCACATATCACCACCCGACCCCCAAAACCACACCAAAACCAGATTCAAAACAACCCCCTGCTCAGCATCAATAAATAAATAGCATGATGGCAAATTGAAAGGAGGTGGCGGGTTCAAGTTTTGTACTTTAGGGATCGAGACTAAAGTTGCTCGTTCTCACTTAGATATGGACCTTTCAAGAATCAAAGCTTCAGTAGGGAGATTCGGAGTCGGGGTGGGGGTGGGGCGATAAACAGGCATATGCTTTGGAATCAGATTTGGGTTCGGTAAATCGAATTTGGCTCTCTTAATCAATGGAGCCGACGTCGGTGCCGAAGAAGGATGTTATGATCGTTAACCGTCATCGTCGATGTCGTTCAAGAGAGAGAGAAAGAGAGAAGGGAGGAAGAAAGAGGAGAGGACATAGAGAGGCTAGAGAGAGAGGAGAAGGAAAGTGATAGGTTTGGAAGTGATAGTAACTGAAAACAATGAAACGCGTTTTGAAAATTTTGACCAAGCTATAATTGAAAACATCCAAAAAACGCGTTTTCTCTATTTTGGAAAATCAAAAACTGAAAACCGCTTGAAAATGGCAAAGAGAATAGGCCATTCATATCCAAACGTGGCAACACTTCATTGAAATATGGAATGGAAAGTTTAATGATTTATTACTTTCTTGGCACAATAATGTCGGGAGAGAGATTGCTTATACCCTTCCAACTGCTAATATGACTAAACATAGTACGTGGAACCAGGGACGAAGATAGGGGGCAGGGGGGGCGACCGCCCCCAACATTGTCCGCTGGTCTACTATTCCTAGTTAATTTATAATGTATTTTTCAATTTCGCCTCCACAAGAATTTGAAATTTTTTATTTTTTCCATTAATAAATATTGACCCAATAACTTACACTTTAAAATTTAATCATAAAAAATCTTAAACCTAAACAAAAAGATCAAATAGTTACTTAAATAAATAAATAGCTCAAATCCAATCTAAAAGCAAATGACTCATTTATGAATCAATTACCTAAAAGTATACCCACATGCTACAGCCCACAAAATGTAATCCCGACTACAAACACTCATCATTCTTCCTCAAATCTCTTTTCTGCGCGACAAGTGACTGCGCCTAGAGATGTCAAACGAGTCGATCGGCTAGTCGGCTCGGCTCATTAAAATACGAGCAACGAGCCGAGCAAGGCTAGGCTCGCAAGCGGCTCGTGGGCTCATGAAAAGTTTTAAAAAACGTGAAAAAGTGAAAAAAAAATCAAAAAAGCTTGTGGGCTCGCGGCTCGGCTCATGGCTCGTAGCTCGGCTCGGCCCATTGTCATCTCTAACTGCTCCGTGACGTCATCTTCGCGGCTCCGCCAATGCCCACCACCCCCTTTTTTGCCCGTCGACCAGTCCGGCTCTGGCAATTCGTCCAGACTCCAGCAGCAGCGGTCCAGCAGGTTAGTTTTCTTCGTTTAAGTTAATTTGTGTTTATTTGAGTAACTGAGTTCATTTTTGTGTTAGTTTAAGTTGATTTGAGTTAATTTTTTGTGTCAGTTTGACTGTTTTAGTTAATTTTTGTGTTAGTTTGAGTTAATTTGAATTAAATAGTAATTAAATGGGCATGATGTTAGTTTGAGAATTAAGTAAAGTAGTTGCTGTTAGTTTGTGTAATTGTATTAGTTATTGAATATTTGAATTTAAGAATTAAGTAGTAGAATAGTCAGTAGTGATTGAATTGAACATTGAATTTCAAAATCATCGTTTTCAATCCTCTTAGTTAAAAAAAGTTTTGATCAGTCAATCTAACTTGCCTATTTTGGTATTCAAAATCGTCGTTTTCAATCCTCTTAGTTAAAAAAATGCCCACCCCCCATATTTTCGTCCTTGTAAGATTGAAATCCTGACTGACAAATTTGGTGAACAAATCTCAAATGTTTTCCCTTTGATGGAAGGAAGGTCCACCACTTGTGAATCATAATATGAATTGGTGGGCCTAACATATTTTACGTTCTTTATTAATTCTTTCCATTCGTCGCACCAAAATATTATCATTTCTTTCTTAAGACGGCTAATTTGTTGACATTATAATTCGCCGACAGCCAAAATTTGCAAGCATCTTTATATATTGTTGATATGTGAACTGACAAGCTTGAGAATACATGTTTAAGTGAGCAGATCGTTAGGATCTCAAATCAATCACCGAATTTGAATGTAATATGCCTACTAACAGGCTCAAGATTACACACCTAATGGAGCAATAGAGTTGCCCAACAAAGACAATTCAACATTAAAATCAATCCGACAATTTATTTCTTCAACAAACTAGACTATACGACGAGGAAGAGTAAAATAGGTTGATGAAAAAAGGGAGATTGCTCCATTTTCGACTAACAAAATCTTTAATATTATTCGTATTTTCAGAAGGAATTGTCATTAGACTTTCGAGTGATCGTACCATAATTAGTAGAGAAATGTTTTTTATTCACGTAAGAACTGTGCTTATCTATGTACCCTTTAGCTTTGCAGGAGTGCTTCTTTGTTGTGCCATAGCATAACGAAAAGAAACCTTTCATCGTCCACCTTTCTTCGGGAAGGCATATAAGGTAAAGAAGAATTCCTTAAAATTCAAGCATTGCCATTAACACTAAACCTTAAATTATACAATTATTAGGGAATAACTTGTTTTATTGCTTACATCAACCATTTAGCTTGTTATGAAACAAATAATACACCAAGACAAGGACACAAATAATAATAAATTAAAATTCTATATTTTTTTCGACCAATCTAAATGAAGATACACGTAAAAATATTCTGCTAATCTACCAGATGAATCTTCCACGCTCAATCTAATACAAAAGATATATGATAAAAATGAAATCCATTATATTTAATAACATTGCCTACTTTGGTAAGACTAAAATATTCCTTTTTCTTTTTCCGTCAACAAATACTTTTCTAGGTGACTCGGTTCCTCGTCACATGGGCCATATTCGTGGGCCACTTCAAAATATTGAGGCCCAAAAGATTTTTCAACTGTCTACGTGCACCTGATTTCCGACACGATAGACACTTGGCGGAGGAAATTCAAAAAAACTGACACAACCGCCACACTGCTGCCGCGACGGCGACAGCGCCGGCACCGGGAAAGGCAATGGCATGCGAACTAAACAAGTGGGTATAAATTGATGGTGCCCCGTTCACCTGCGACACTCCTTCGTACACCATTGTGTTGTTGATGAATGATGAGGTGTTGTCTTCTGATCCTCCGTTTTGCATCCCAGATGATGATTTCTTGCTGAAACCACGTAAGAAAACAAGTGTAATCGCTCAATTGAATTAATCAAAAGGAGCTATATATGTGTAATGAAAGGATGCAAAAAGGCCAGAATGGGCATTATAGTAAATTCACCTAGTATTTGGCGACGGGCAAAATGTTATGAAATAATCCGCGCCAGCGCATGTGAAGGTACTGGTTTTATCATCGTAGGCGTAACTGTAGGCCCGTGGACACGCGCTCTTAAACACTTGAGAATATGATGACGGTTTACAGGCATCAGGTGTACTGTACGCGCCGTTACAACAGTACTCCTCCTTCCCGAACGCCAAGCATGCGCTCTTGCACGCAACGTCTTCGCCGTCGGAAATTTTCACCCGGAGATCCGACGGACACACACCATTCAGATCCGTCATGCATCCCGTCGACGTACAGTTAACACCCGACCCTCCCTGGGGCAGCACCAGCATCGGCAGGTTGTACCCGTCGACGAGGCTAACGTCATAGAAGTCCATGCCAGAGTCACCGTCGAGTGTGAACTCCGCCAATGTAGCTGGTGGAGCAGCACCATTCCCGGAGCATTCTATCTTCCCGGAGCCGCAATCGCCGGTTAAGCAGGAGAATTTCCCGGTTGAATCCTCGCTGCAGTGTGTCCTGCCCCAGAAGCGGCCGCCCCACGACGACTGCGCGTTGATGATCCTCGATTCGCCCTTTTGGAGAGCAAAACCCGTTGTTGAAAGCGGTGCAATTCCGGCGTTCGATAATATGCCTGGCCAAACTGTGTACGCACATTTGTTTACCATTGTAAATGTAGCTGATGAGTATACTCCTGATATAACAAAGTTTGTTAGCGTAAGAAACAAAGCATGTACGTAAATCTTTGCCATTGAATTTTTATACGTATGTATATGAAAAATAGGAAGTAGGAGGAGGAGGCTATGGTGGTGGCGGAGGAACAAGAAATGAGAGGAAGAATGAGGTTCAATGGCAGCCTTATGTATGTCTATGTGCCTGTGTATATATAAATTTCAGGGGTTGTGTTATGGGAATGTTTGGGTTCCTGTGATCGGACAAAACCGATGTCGTGATATTACTTGTGGTGTGGTGTTCTTGAGTTAGTAAGATAGGTAAGATAGGTTAGGGTGGGTAAGAAGTGTGGGGATGTTAGAACGCGAGAATGATGATTTTATTCAAATGGAAATGACTTGTGGTTGTTCAATTCCTTTCAATAATGTCTATTAGCTCATCAACTCCAATAAAATAATGTTTTGTAATACGAGGTGAAAGTAATAAAAATAAGTTCATGAGCGCCGCTTCCTTTACAGAAAAAGGGTGCCCGGTTCAAATTCGAGCGCCCCCTATTGGTGGGGAGCCTGACACTGTCAAAGGGGATTTACCCTATGTTCATAGCGACGAGTGAAATAAATTGTAGTAAAATATGGGGGACGGAGTCAATAATATTCGGTGGCGGTGCAGACGTCTTGAAATTGCATATTAATGACAGTACAGAATAAAGGATAAAACCCATTTTTCAAAACTAAAATAAAATTGCAAGAACATAATCTAAAATAATAATTCCTAAAATACTATTTAGCATGATTCAAAATGGGAACAATACATAATTCCTAATTTTAAAAATCACATTTCATAGATAACAAACTTATTAAAATATTTCAAAAATCAAGTGGTAAATAAATTTATTAAATATTAAAATATAATATAATATACATTAATTATTTCTACACATACCACCTCACCCACCACATCTTATCACCCCACTACACCACCTTCCCTCCACCTCTCCATCGAAGACGGCCATCAGCTTCGGCGATCGCTCCGGCGACACTCCGACGATTGCTCCAGTGACTTTTTCGGAGACCGCTCTGACGACTGTTTCGATGGTCGCTTCGATGACTTAAAGATTTTCAAAAAATTAAAAATTGAAAATCACCACATCCCCATGGATCCACCTCACCCCAACCACCACAAAAGATTTTCAGAAATTCAAATATGAAAATCACCCCACCCCACCCTCCAAAAAACTGGAAATCACACCCCCAATCAATAGATCCACCTACCCCATCCCAATTCGTGTATCCGTTAACAACCAGTCATAATCAATCACAATTAATACAAATTTAGTCATAACCAGTCGCAATTAAGCACGGAGACACGGGTCGTGTCTCCATTAGCAGTCGCAACCAATCACAATTGGTCACAATTAAACACAGAGACATGGCCCGTCTCCGTGTGACTATGTCTATGCAGCACGAAGACACGGGTCGTGTCTTCGTTAACAATCAGTCACAAATCGATCATAATTAATACAAAATTAGTCACAACCAGTCACCACAGACAAATATGCACACACCAAAGACCAACACCACAACCCACGACCACTGATCACCATCTCCACTCCAATTCACCACCACTACCACATCAAACAATGGATCTGATCAAACAACCACCCATTAAATCAATTTCAAATATTTTTTCTTTCACTGTTACAATGGATCCTCATTTTTTTTATATAAATTAAACAATTCATCCATTACAAAATAGAAAACTTTTCACAACTCAAATAACAACATAAAAAGTTATTTTAGATAATTAATTAACCCACGTAATTTAAATTCAAAATCTTCCATTCATTTAGGTAATTTGAAGCCATTAGATTTATCTAATTTTGATGCTGACTGTGGCAGCGCATGGCATTCGAGTCCAAGCTTCCCTTCCCGGTACTCACTAGAAAATAAACCCGGCGGATACTTCCCATAGAGGTTAATGTAGCCAAACATGGTCGAGACACAATCATTTGATAAATCGTTTATATCATCAATAAACGGACAAGCAAAGTCTTTGAGAGCAGCACAACAGAGCTTGGGAAGGTAGAGTGGTCCCTTGCATTTGCTAGTGATGATAGTGTAGTCCCTAAACCCATCGAACTCGTCGAGGCTGCTACGGGCATCTACTTTCTCTGACGGTTGTGCTTCGCCCTAGGGGGTTAGATGGGGATGGATGGAGTGACGGTAGAGACTAGAGAGAGAAGGAAGGAAGAGTAGGTAGAGAGAGAGAGAGAGGGAGAAAGAGTTAGGGCTGGGTTTGGGATTAATCGGGGTGGAGGTTATTAGGCATTAAATTTTTATTAATTAAATTGATAATCTTATTTAGCGCCTGATTTTTGAATTGTAAACTTTATTCCCCTTATTTTTTAATTGTAATCTTGAAAAAAAGGGTTTCAGGTAATTTTCTCATTCAAAATTGTAAGAAACAATCAAGTAATAAATGTACCCTTTTTTAATTCTTCAGTCTTCACTTTGGAGTCGCCGGAGGAAAGTTTCGTCTGCCCTTCACCGTTGAGGTGATTTGGGATTTTCAATTTGTTCTTCCACTAGCATTGCCATTCTCCACACTTCAGAATTTAGAAATTTATGGGTTGGTTGGGGAATTATTGGGTTAAATTTGGGTAAGTTTCTGTTTGGATCATTAACCATTTAGGTGGCCCATTTAAAGTGATTTCATCATCGAGCTGCCCAGCCCAATATATGCAAAAGGCCAAAAATAAGCCCAAAGTCGAGTGCAGCAACTCTAATTGAGCTCCGGCCCTTGTAGAATGTATATATACAAGGACTAAACGAATTCTCTTTGGGTTCATTCTTCACATATCTCAACTTCTTAGATTTGTATCCTCTTTTTCCTCTATCCAGTGATTAGATTCTTATTCCTCTTGTTGTCTAATACAGAATCAAGCACAACCATTGATCGGACAATAAATGCAATGTCTTGTTTTTAGGAAACGATCCCAAGCCAAATGGCATATCGATGTAGCTCTGTTGAAAGGAAATGAAAACTTCATTCTCGATTTTACGGAACTTTTATGAGAACCTTTCATTTGCATATTGTGTTGAGTGAAAATTGAAGAGAGAATCCACTTATACAAGCGTTAGAGTAACTTTGCATCACAATCGAAACATGGTTTGATGGAAATACAAGTTAAATGACTGTCAATTATATGTTTCTTGATTAAAAGATCTTTTGAAAATCAATTTTATGTTTCTTGATTCCATGCATTTAGCTCTTGTTGCCTCTTGTTTATAATTAATCAAAGACGGCCCATGTGAGTAAAATAATGAAAAAAAATAACCACCCACCCCCCATATTGTGTCTTTTCTAGCAGCATTCTGTGACTGTTTTTTCTGTACATATAGTGCTGTTGTATTTCTTTTTTCATACAGATTAAGAAAATTTAGTTAATATGGTTGAAATAATAAAGGGGTACTTACAAAAATACCCTTAAAATTAGGAATGTTTTGAAAAATCATGTGAAATGTTTTTAGGAAGTAAAAAATATTGTGTAAAATGAAAAAAGTCACATTGTCACTTTTTTCTTTTATAAAAATTGTCACATTTTTAAAAAAAGTGACACAAATTCAAAAAAAGTGACAAAACTATAAAAAAAAAAATGATACAAACTCAAAAAAGTGACACAAACTAAAAAACAAAGTGACAAAACTCAAAAAAAGTGACAATATTTTGAAAAATCATATGAAAAGTTTTTAAGAAGTAAAAAATAATGTGTAAAATGAAAAAGTGACACAACGTCACTTTTTTTATAAAAATTGTCAACTTTTTGAAAAAAAAGTGACACAGATTCAAAAAAAGTGACAAAACTAAAAAAAGTGATAAATACCAAAGTAGCAACATCCATTTGGGCAGCACCAGTAATCATGTTCTTAAAATAATCACCACGTTTAGGCTAATCCACATGCTAATTGTGTTAAGAAAATATAAAAGTGACAAAATTAAAATAAAAAAAAAAAGTGACACAAAACACTCAAAAAATGACACAAATTCTAAAAAGGTGACACAAACTCAAACAAAGTGACAAACACCAAAATAACACCATCCATTTGTACGGCACCAGTAATCATGTTTCGGGGCAATCCACATGATGATAATGTTTCGCAAAAAATATAACATATTATGTCACTTTTTTATCTTCTTGAAAAAGTGACAAATATTAAAAAAAGTGAAAAAAAAAAAACTTATAAGATGACAAAAAAATTTAAAAAAATGACAAAATCTAAAAAAGTGATACAATGTCACTTTTAAAAGTTTATTGTCACTTTTTTATTAACAATTGACATACAATGTCCAACAACTACTTGCATAAAATTGATTCAATGCAAACAAAATCATACAAACATAAATCCTCTTTACTGATGAGGAAATTTTTTCTTGACACCACATTGAAATAACATATAATCAATAGACAATTTGTTTAAGCTATCTTATAATTTGTCTTTCAAAGCCCAAAATAAAGTCTTTAAATTTTTCTTCACAGATCATAACCTGTTTCTTTCTATAAATCAAGAAAATCCCACCTCTCTCATCCCTCTCTCAGCAACCTATGCATACACATTTTTGTATCCATCTCCTTCTCAAGCATTAAACACAAACAAAATGTGTGGAGGTGTAATTATTTTCGATGAAACCATCATCAACAAGAGAGGAAAATTAACCACAAAAGAATTGTATCTATATATACCTGCATTGGGCTTTTGATGAATCCTCCCTCTCCCCTTCAATGGTTGTGAGTGACCATTTTGTGCTGTGCAAAGCAGCTCTTATTTTTGCAGTCAAATGAAAACACAATCAACGAAGCCGGCAATATCGACGCCGTCTCTCATTTAAGAGGGAAGTGGCTTTATTTTTTACTGCTATATTTCTAACTGATACATAGTAATTACAAACTATCCAAGTATAAAATATGAACTTTGGAGTTCTACAGTTTCTTTTAACTGACAAGTGTAAATATTCAGCAATTTACAATCAAGAAGCAACTTATAATGACAGTTATAAGGAAATACAATTGTCATTTGGGAAAGAATTGAAGTACATAAAAATAAGAAATTGTTTATTTTTCTGTTTTCTCTATGAATAAATACTACACAAATTGTGGTGGTTTTAATTAAAGAAAGAAAAGAAACGATAATCCCAAGAAAATCCAGAAATTAGAAAATTGATTTTATTTTATTTTTTGGTTAAATTCTTCAAACAATGCACTCCAAATTAAACAGCAAACCATAATAATCAATTGGCTTGAAAATTTGTTCAACTTTTACTCTCGTATTTGGTGAGCTGGGCAATCCCTTGCATAGTGCCCTTCTTCTCCACAGTTGTAACACCCTCCACCACCACCACCACTATTATTTCTCCGACGGCCACCACCATATCCCCTATTTCCACTACCACTTTCACGACCACGATCACGACCACCACTACCACTACCACTACCACTACCATCATCTCCATAACAGTCTCTTGCCAGGTGACCTATTCTTCCACAATTATAGCACTCCACTCCATCACCTCCTCCACAACCACCACCGTAGCCACCGCCGAACCTCCCACCTCTACGACCACCCCTACCGAAACCAACACCACGTCTGCCACCTAAATTATAATTATTTGCCAAAATAATTACATCAATAGCTTTGTTTTGCCCAAATAAAATGTGCACCAAATATGGGCACAAATTTCCTCAAGAAGAAACCATTCATCCTTGGCCAATTTGATTATTCGGGAATGATGATGAGCTGCTTCCTTGATCCTCCAATCATTTCTCTCTCTTTTCATTGAATAATGCTTTACATTTTGGAACTTCAGATTTTGACGTATAATTTACGTTTGGAATTATTTAATTAGATTAAAGTGTATTTTTCAATTTTTGTTTCTTACTGCCGTACTGGGCCTAATTTCCCCAATAATAAATATTACTATTATTTTTCCTAATATAACCCTACATTAATGTAATCAATATTGAAGATAATTAAATTAAACATGCAATATTCAAGGAAATTAAACTACTTTTGTTACTAGTCATTGTTTAATGCAATTATGCAAGAATCAGTATAATTAAGGTTTCAAAGTTATCCAATATTCAAGGAAATTAAACCCGCAAAAACGTGAAATTTGCATTCACCCATCAAGAAAATTTCCAAATTCATCCAATATTCAAGGAAATTTGTATTCACCCACCAATTACGCCAAGGAAAGTTGTATTCGCCCGCCAATTTGTTTTCAATTTTTTCATTGAAGTTTGTAAATAACCACATGTAGTAAGATTCAACCACAAGTTAAAAAAAAATAAAAAAAATGAATAGTTCATCACAAAATACTTCAATTGATTTGAATGTTTTGCTGGACAATGCCACAAGTTAAGTGTCATCCAAAAAAAAAAATCGCTTGCGATGAAAAGAGAGCTATCTTCAAAAAGCTACTCCAAGAAAGCCAAGATGGGAAGTTATCAAAAAGAGTCATTTCGAAAGTTGCCAACTCCTTTTCTATATCTACAAAATCAATTTCTCGAATTTAGCATAATGAAAATTATTTTCTTACTGCAAATGGTGTTCTACCAAATTTTTCCTCAAATCTTGTGAAAATGGTTGGTTGCAAGAGATTTCAATTAGACTTAGAAGGAATGAAAGATATCCTTATTTGTCGTCGAACAAATATAAGATTCTTATCAAATGCGTTGAATGTAGCAAAACCAACCTTACATTAAAGAATCAAAGAAGGATATTTTCGACCGCACTCCAATCCCCGTGAGATCATATTGCCAAATGACAACAAGAAAGCAAGGTTGGAGTTTTGCTTATCAATGATTGACGAAGGTAGGTGCATCTAAGCCTTTCTTTGCTAATATGCACAATAAAATTCATATTGATGAAAAAATAACCAAGACATCACAAAAGTATTATCTTTCAAAGAAGAAACATGACTATAATTTGGGATGGACGAAAATAAAAACATGATTATCTTTATGGAACTGGGGGGAGTATGTACTTATCCACTTATTTTTGTCTATTCATAATTTGAATTGATTATAAACAACTCAACATATTTATAGAGTGTGTTTGGACGTGCTTTTAAATGCAAATAAGTTGTGAATCTTACGGAATGTGTTGATAATAAATGAGTAGATAATTGTAAATATTCCTACAAAATATGTGTATAAAAGATATGTTTGATCATCTTATACAAAATTTAAGCTTTGCCAAACATGCACATGATATTGGGCTTTAACGTTATTATTTGTATAGCAACATTTTACAAAGGGGAAATTAGGCCCCATACTCTAAAAAGTAACCCAATTAGATTAATACCCTAAATTGATTAAACATCACACAAACTGTATTAATTACGTCCCAAATTAAAACAAAACCGCAAAATCCTAAAATCTCTCAATTGAGAACAGAGACCATAAACACTGTGCATGCCACTACAACTGCGAGGACGCCGCTGCAACGATGCTAATGGCATTGCGCTGATCTGGTCCATGTTCTTGCTTTTAGCGTTTTGGCTGACGAACTGATAGTAGATTAGGTTTTGGTCGACTAGGTGTACAGCGATTGACAAACCATTGAACTACTGCATACGACTGAGGTGTCAAGATCAGGGTGGGCTATTATTGTCGAAAACTTTAGTTTTCCCCAAAACATCTGTGGATAATTTCGTGGTCGGCCGCTCTGTATTCTCATCCCGGTAGCATGCGGGCATTGCAGGATTTGGTCGTGGGTCGGAGTCATTGCCATCCCAAATGGGGCTGAAGAAATTCGCGTACTGCCTAGTTTCTCACCGGTTTCGCCCCCACTGGTAATGCTACAATCAAGTACACCCCATTCCGCAAGAATCCAGTGGCTTCAAATTCAGCATTTCAAGACTATTACTACGTAACACTTCGAAAAATCACCATCGGTGGAATCCGCGTCAAAGTCCCATATAAATTCCTGGTGCTGGGATCTGATGGACACGGCGCACTATAGTGGATTCCGACACCACCTTCACCTCCACCTTAATGGAGAATCAAGTGTATGAATTAGTTGCGCAAGAATTTGAAAAACAAGTGGGGAAACATTATCCCAGAAGCTAAAGATATCGAAAAAGAGTCTGGATTAAGACCATGCTTCAAGGTTTCAGGTGAAGAAACAATCAATTTGCCTAAATTAATTTTCGGATTCAAAGGGGGTGCAAAAATGGAGTTACCCATTGGAGATTATTTTTCATTTCTTGATGATTCAGCAATTTGCATGACTGATCTAGAACCACATATGCTTCTTTTCCATTTGATGAAATGTCTAGCTAGGAAATAAGAATTTTATGTTTTTGCATTGTCAAACTTTTGATAGTTTAAAAGGTTTGATTTGCATATTATTTGTGGAAGGCAAGTTGTTGATTGAATTGACTATAATTGAAGCAAAAATAAAAAAATAAAAATGGTTTTATGAATAATCAAGATGGTATAATTGAAGAGAATGGAAAAGTTGGGTGATTTCTGGGTCTGAAAATGACAAATGCAAATATTTCGTTTATTGAATTGATTCCAAAGTTTTTATTGATGTTTTGTCACTTTTTTAGTCGTCACTTTATTAAACTGCTTTTAAGGTTTTGATTAGTGTTTGCCATTTTTTGAACGTTTATCACTTTTTGGAATTTTTGTAAAAAGTGTCACATTGTCATTTGCTTAATTTTATGTATTATAATTTAGGGATGTCAAAGTTGCTCGTTAATTTTATAAATGTGACATTGTGTCACTTTTTAAAAATTTTTGTCACCTTTTAAGTTTGTCACTTTTTAAGAAGATAAAAAAAATGATTTCTGGTGCTGCACAAATCACAAATGGATTGTGTTATTTTGGTATTTGTCACTTTTTTGAGTTTGTATCACTTTTTGAAAGTGTCACTTTTTTTCATTTTTGTCCCTTTTTTTAAGTTGTGTCATTTTTTTAAGTTTGTCACTTTTTTGAGTTTCTATCACTTTTTGAAAGTGTGTCATTTTTGTTTTAAAAAAAATGACATTGTGTCACTTTTTTATTTTACATAATATTTTTTACTTCCTAAAAATCTTTCATATGATTTTTCAAAATATCCTTAATTTTAAGGGTATTTTTATAAGTACTCCTTTTACAAAGTTCATGGGTGGGCCTACCTTATCCATTTATCTTCCCAATTGGGTCCTTTTGACTCATGAGCTGTCAAACTTTTGCCCAACACAAATTTTTGGCAATTAAAATTTAAAAGGGCTTATCTTATCCAATGGGGCCCATTTGCCCTCGAGATTTGGGAACTTTTCTTTGTCCTAATTAATAATTTTAGCTTTATTAGCCAATTTCAAGGAGATATTTTCAAGATTCAATCCGAGTGTCTTCGAAATTTGATAGCAATAAAGTACAATTTAGAATTCCTAAGGACAAGACTTGATTTGCATGATGATAATGGCATGACATGATTCATATACTTATAGGGTGATTATATTAACACCAAGATCTTGTTTGTCACATTACATTGTTTTTTTTTTTTTTTTAATATAGGAACTCGCAGACTGCAGTCGCTACTCGTGAGTACGCATTGAGTAAATATCGCTCCATGAGCAGTAACCCGCAAAATCACACAGGAGAGATAAATCGCACTAAACAATCCCGATACGACAAACTCGATCGAAGAAGTGTTGTATCACATTACAATTTTTATATTTACTAAAACGGTGAAAAGTAAATGACATAAATAACCACTATTATTAATAAAATCATTTTTCCTTCTCCTTCATCGTAGCTTTCACCAATCTTAAATATAAAACCCTAATTTACAACAGATCTTTACACTGAAAATTCAAAATGCACATCGAATCTGCCCTTTCTCCTCACAAAGTGGACATGCATCTTCCGACCTCCCTATTTCATAAAACCCCGTAATTATTGAAACATAAGTGATCAAACGAAAATAAATTTCAGTTAGAATGTGAGTAGAAAATGACAATAGATCACTGAAGAGGAGTGGAATTGGATAGGGAGCAAATGACTTGTCGGGAAGAAAAAATAAAAAAATTACTGGAGTTATCCGAAAATTATGATTTCTTTGATGCATTGTCATTGCTCTTTAACTCAAGCTTAGCCAAACTTGTATTTACTCGTACGTTTGAGCTAAAAAAGTGTCATTTCACATATTGAGCTACCAGCACTGGTCAGTTTCCCAATTCCGGTTCCGGCCAGCGTACACACTCTCCGACACCGTTGGCCGCCGCCTCCGACGGGAAAGTGCTTGGTCATAATTCGCACGCTTCTCAGGATCAGATAGAGTGGCATAAGCGGCATGCAATCTCATAAACTGATCGGCTGCTGACATCTCATCTTCTCCGACGTTCGATGCGACGTCGGGATGCATGATTCTGGCCAATCTTCTGTACGCCGTCTTGATTTCGTGACCTGAAGCACTAATCTGTAATCCCAGAAGTTCGTACAACGACGCCGTCTGTGAAACGTTGCTGCTACTAGAAGCTGTCCCGGTGGTGGCTGAGATGTGAAGTGAGCGGCGGAAACCGATATGGCGCGGAGGCGAGAATTTGGTACCAATTATTTGATTCGCGAGAGAAAATGATGAAGAAGCCATGACAGAACAGAACAAGTGTGTGCTTCTTCTATGGATTAAAAGAAAAAATATTTGAGAGTGAAATTTATAGGGTTATGAGAGTGATCGGTGGTGATTGTGTTTGGATCCGATTGGGGTAAAACGGATAATCCTTGAATATGGATAAACACGAGATTGCTGACTCATCAATTTTTTTGTTGTCGATTTTGAGTTATAATTAACAAAATGTATCGATTTTGAATATGAATACTGTTCTAAAAAATGTAAAGTGTGATTAACGAGTTGTACCAAAATTTCAAAATTTACGAGTTTAAGAGAGCATAAGCAATGTCTAGACGTAAATTTTTTTTTAAATTAATATTATTTTATCATGTTTAAAAATCATTTAATAATTAAAATAATACATATCAAATATCTAAAACTATAAAATACTATATTTATTTAATAATTAGTTAATTATACAATTTTCAAGTTTTCGAAATGCAAATACTAGATTATTTTTCATAGTTTCAATTTTCAACTAGACAAATCATACTTGACAGATTTATAAAAACTTTATACTATTTTTCGAAGTTTTCAATAAAATAATGAGTCTCAACGTAGAATGCACGTTCAACTCTGACTAGCAAGGTCGCACTTTGGGAATGTAAAGGACAAGGATACAATGAATTTCAAGAGTAATCTAGACAGCCTATGATTTGTGTTCGTTGCTTCAAAAGTTTCTGAAAATGGCCAACAAAGCATGTGCTTTGTTTTTCTTAATCATTCTTTTGATCCATCCAAATTACTTGCCCATTGTGGCATGTCTCTGAACAATGTACTAATTTTTTTCATTTTTCATATTCTTAACCAGTCTAAAATGAATATGTTTAGTAGAATATTTGTCTACATACATGTCTGTAAAGTTCTGTTTTACCAAAAAGCACATCTTGGGCCTATATGCCTAATGCTACTCTTTTTTGTTTTTTTTTTGCTCTCCTAACATAACTTTTGCTATTTATTTCAATTATTTTTCCCTTTAAAATTTCTAACAAATGCCATCATACATGAATGCACTATGATATAACAAATGTCATCATACAAGAATTCATCCACTTTGTTCAACAAGTACTAGGCACCATTTGATTACGTGTAGCACAATTCGTTAAACTTCAATTCGATTGGTAGAATTCTTTAAATGTTAACCCATATTTTTGCGTTTGAAGTTTCCAATCAATTAATAGCACCAATTATGATACGTAGCATTGTTCTCTGATTAGGCTTAACGATAGATAATTCAATCACTTCTTGAAGGTGGTGATCATATCCTTCTAGATGGGAAGGAAATACTTTCATATTCTCATCATGCACTATTCTTCCCCACTGGAAAAAATGACTGAGAATTTACACCATCGTTTTTCGCTAGTCGTTGACCGATTGGTCACTATGACCCAACCTCAGCCATACAAGGGCAAAATTCACCAAGACTTTTCAGGAGGACATCACTGGCTCTCCTTTATACATCTAACATATTTACTTCTAAGCAATCTTCAAAGCACTGTTCCAATAGTACACTATTCCAATTTACAAAAATATTAGTTCAAGCAATCAGATTCTTACACATTCACTCGAGTAAAAAGATTGGGGTTTTTACACAATTGTCCGTGATTAGAAGCAACTGTATGTAAATCTACACACAGATTTCGAATAAATTGCTACTCAAATGTTGCAGAACTTCCTCTTGCTTGGTCGAGTGTAAAGTATTTTAATATTTTAATTTCATGATAATACATTAAAGCTCATATATTTCTATATATATAATCGAAATGAAATAAAAGAATTAACCCTTCATCTACTATCTTCCCTAGGAGCCAAAAAAGTAGAATCTAACCCGTCTAGTATATCCAAAACGTTACCCTTCAGGTGTTCCAGTCTTCTATAGGGAGAGCTCCCGGTGCTCCTACTCAATGCCCAAACCTTATTTGTCCTGTTATTCACCGTCATGAATTCCTGGCTTTTGCTTAGTCCGGGGGCCAAGTTCTTCCTTTTCACAACCTCCTCCAACAAATTTTTATCATCGGTAGAGAGCTGGACTTTATGAATTCCAACATTGTTGCTTGTTGACAATGCATTTGATCCTTTGAGAGCGGAAAATTGTACTGGTTGAGCCCTGAGTCCATTATCTCTATATGTTACGAGGCTAACGAGACGATGAAGACATGCCACTAGCTCGAGGATGTAGGAGTCAGCCTTTTGCTTGTCCGCATGATAGAGTGTCTGCAAGCGAATCAGGTTGTTTGGCAAGCCTGTTTTCTTTCCAAATTCGTTTCTGCAATTAAGAACACTAAAAAAAGTTCATTATCTCAGTTTGATATTCTGTGCAAATGACATAATGAGAGCTCTTGACTAACCCAGCATTCGCCCACTCTCCGACCCATCCAAATCCTTGATGTGCTCTGTTTCCAGTGGGCACCACGGGAAAGATGGTGGCATGAGTACATTATGAAGTTGAGACAAAAATGATATGATAAACAAAGATACACTTAAAATTACAAAAATGATCTGATAAGCAAAGATATGCCTAATTCATGACATACTTGGTAGTATCCGTTGCTAATGGAACTAGCCACTGGAGATTTTTCTCCATCTTGGCTTTGATTTGAGGAACTGTAAGCTGCAAAAGGCACAATCTAAAGAAGCTAAAATATGAAGGAAAACAGAGAATCTGGAATTATCAATCCCAAGGGGTGAAAGAAGAAGCAAGAGGTAACTTTTTGTTTCCAAACATGTTAAACAAGCTACTTTTTTCTTTCTTTCAGTAGGTAACAAGGAGTTAAGCGCTTGTTTGGGAGACTTTTTTTATTTTTTGGAGAACGTACGGTTAAAAAGTAGGCAAAATTATGACCCCGTAGAATGTGTGGTTGAAAATGATTTTTGAAAAACCTCTCCCAAAGAATTCATTATTTTGAAAGTAAATTCTTACCTTACTATCAAAATAATATGATTTTTAAAAAATTTCTCCCAAACAAGCCATTATATTGAAAGTAATTCTTACCTTACTATCAAATAATTAACGTGTTTTATTTTGATCAATGAAATATTTTCTTATTTTGAAACTTACTCATTTACTTGCAGGTAAACTTTTAAACTTAGCTGAACAGTTGTAAAGATTGCGTAGATGACCATAAGAAACCTCTCAGAAATATAAAACTTCAGAGCCCTCCTCCCTCAACATCCTCCACTCAAAACAAAAATGTCTATTAGATTGACTAAGACAAGACATTTAGGGTGTGTTTGATGGATATTATTGAGGAAAGAATGTATTTTAAATAGTGATATGATGGGAAATATGGTTAAAAAATAAGGAAAAGTTATTGATGTGATGAAAAATATTATTTTATTGAAGAATGTGTGATTGAAAATGAGTTTTGAAAAGTGTATTTTTTTAGAATGTGTCAAACAGGGGCTTAGTCCAATTGCAAACGTATATGGCCCGCTGAAAAGTAGAGAAAGACAATGTGAAGGAACTACCTTGAAGAACATATCTCGTATTTCGGAAGGGGAAAGAAAAAGCATACCTCTTCCTCGGTATCAATGGTTTGTAATCGGGAGCGGAGAGCATTCTTAACAGTTGGTGGCAACCCATTGTACAATGCATCTCTCATATTAGAAGGAAGCAAGGTTGGGCGTGATGCCTAAATTAAAATTGAATTTATAAAGATTACCTCAGTGAATGTACACATCATACTACGAAAGAAATGAATTACTGGACTTACAATGTTATCGATTTGAGTAATTATGTTAGCATAATGTAAAGAAAGACCAGCAACACCTAGACTTTCTGGTTTGTTAGCAGACGCCTCGCCAAAAGATGTCAACCCTGGCCATACAGTGTATAAAACTGAAAGTAAGGAGCATATAAATCTAAAACATACTCATCCCCAGCCTATTGGCTATTGCCCCAGTAGTAACTTGACCCCAACCTTTTAAAAGGAGCAAGTTGCTCAACCTTTCGTTCTAGTTGCATAATCAGTCCACGACAATGAAAAACGCTTAAAACTCCACGACATTATTATGTGACCCTCACTTGTCCAACTTTATGAAGCTAGGTTTTGTTTTCCAACTTAGGCTAGTGACAGAAATTTGAAGGGGTCATATTTTCACAGAGGCCAAATGATCTAGATGGTTTCCATCATTAGGGATTGATTGTGTAACTATGATGATAGATAAAGAACTAACTTGATCTTTTTTAAAGGTTAGGGAACAACTTGCTAAAGCTAGGTTGGAGACAAACGGTGAAATTTTTCCAAGATATTATAATAAAGGATGGATGAGAACAGTATGTTCTTCTAAACAACTGAGAACCATGGATGGTTCTATTCCAACAGCGCAAAAGGTCTTAAAATCAAACTGCATGCTCGTATAAAAATAGAGGGGCAACTGGAGTAAATATGTGGCCAAGGGAACCTCATATTCTTGTGGGATGCAAGGACATAGCATTAAAAATATTATGCATCTTAGCCAAAGGAATTAGAAGTTTTTCCATTTATACAAGAAGGATTCAATCCCTGGAACTGAAACTACCCATCCCACAGAGGAGGATAAGGGAAGACTTCTCAACAGTAACCTTAATTATCAGATATTGCATGGGATACCGTGTCCTTTGCCAGAGGAAAATCCACACGCAAGAAATTTTGTATTAGCTTTGAACGAGTCGAAGAATGAGGTAATAGAACATCGTGGAACTATAGGAAAAGAAAGTCTCGGAAGTCCTAACAGCAGCAGCGATGTACTTAAACTACAACTATTAGAGTTTTGGAGCTCATGAAGACCGGTTGTACATTAAGCATGTGTTTGGAACCCATTTTGGGTGTATTATAAATTTTGGAATAGTGATTGATAGAAGAATGTATGGTTGAAAAGTGTTAAGATTTGGGGTTCCATCTTAAAAGGTCAACCTTGTTAAGAGGAGTAACCAAAAATCTTTATTAATTGTTCCGTGTCAACATCATTTATCGATGTGGGATATATATCCCTTAACAAAAAGTAATGAAAAGTTTTAGATTTGTGTGTAATATTATTTTATTTGGAGAATGTGTGGTTTTAATTAAGAAAGAGATTTTTTTAAAAAAAATTAATAGAAGCCAAACACAAGCTAAACTTGTTGAGAATAAAATAAAACATATGCATTGCAATATAAATTCAGATATAAAAAGAACAAAACTTAGGGCCTGTTCGGTAAGGCTTTCAAAAGTCAAAAGTTGCTTCTGAAACTACGAAGTTTGTTTCCTAACATGTTTGGATAATTATTTGAAAGTGTTTTGCCCGGCTAAAAAGCTTTTAGAAGAAGCGTTCTAAGGTAACTTTCTCGTAAAACTCTTCTACAAACAGTAGAAGCCAGCCAAACAAACCCATAATCATGTACGGTTTCCATTAAACTGATATATAATGTTATTGTCACTATGTCAAGCATCTACAACTAAGGCATAAACATAAGCTATTACTCAAGAAGCACCGATACATAATTCGAATACGATACAATATAATTTGGATACGTCGATATGGCTTTTTTTAAAAAAAAAATTAGGATACATGGATACATGTTGTAAAAATTAACATAATTTCATTAATATAAAAAAATTAAAACAGAAACATAATAATAAAAATAAAATAAAATACTAAAACATTTTATCTTAATCCTTAATTATCCTAACTTCATTTTCTTCAATATTATCAATATCAACTTCTTCACTATCATTAAAAATAATACTTTCTAACTCTGACTCATCTAATGATAGATTAGCAAATCAATCAATCCAACAACTTCAAGGATATCAAACGAGTATCTGACAATGTTCTACATTTTGGATTCTCCTTTTGAATATAGATCTAATTTTCTTGATAAAAGACACAAATTACTATGTGGAGTTATTCCTTCTCGTGGAGTACACAAAAGAGTACGTATTCCAGTTATTTAATTCTAGTTATTATTTATTTCCAATAATAAAAATATATTTGTCAATTATTAATACAGTTTCACATGCATTAAAAGATTAAATAATATTGTGTATTTCCAATAAAAAGTCAAGTTAATTAATTTAAATATTATTAAAATTCAATAAAATAAAATAATTTTTTCAATATATAGTCTATAGCAATGAGTTTTAAAAGATTTTAATCAATAACACTCTTCTTCACGCGTCCTAACATATTGGATACGTATCGAAAATAATTAAAAAAAATAAAAAATATTAAAAACATGTATCTGGTACGTATTGGAGGGTATCGGAGAATATTCAAGCTTGGATATATGTTGAATACGGGAACGTAATGAGTTTACAAATATCAATACTTCTTAGGCTATTACTAAAGCATGCAAACTCCCTCTATCCTTTATAAAAGAGAGAAGAAACCGAAAGAGAAAAGAGTATATTGAGCATGCATTCATACCATTTTCTCCAAATGATTCTAAAATACATCGATGAATGAAACCGACAACATCAACAAGCTTCTCGACAACCTACACATGTAAAATATCAAACTAAATCAATTCGAGACGTTTGATATCCTAGTATAAAATAACGATATGCGAGATGAAATTTTCTCACTTCAATATGAAATCTTCTCACTTCAATATCGATCATTTTCATAAGACTTAAATATTTGCAATAAAACTTAAAAGAAAGATAATAATTTGATCGTGTCATCCACGTCAAAAAAAGGTTGCTATGTCAAACTTAGAGAATGTAAAGGTAGGATCATGATGTAAAATATACTGTTTCAAGCAGAAATATAAAACAAATATCTCACACGCTCTGACATTCAAACTAATATGAACAATTATGAAGAAAACAAGTGAAATAATCAAGTACCTCCTCCAAACTTTTAGACCAAAGTGATTTCTTTTTCAAGCTCTGCACAAGTTTTCTTTGATGTTTTAGCTCACTTTGTAACATTACAAGACTCTCCCCTACAATTACAAGAAAGAAAAATAAATAAGTGATCTGTCAATTAAGATTATATCCTTACAGTAGTGAGAAGCGAGTTTGGTCTTGATAGAGTTGCATCATGGTAGGTTCCTGATATTGCTGCAGAATTGTGGTTGATTGCAGAAGAAACAAAGCTGCTGTAGGAAGATTATATTGAATAAAATTGCAAAGACTATTGAATGTAAATTGTATTGCTCAAGAATAAAAACGAACTACAAATGGACAGCTTTCGACTTTCGAGAGGCCGCCTCTCTCCCCAGTTTCTCTATCTCATTTTCTGAATGTGATAAACACCTACCTATACCATTTATTCTCCTACTTCCCCATAATCCCCCAATGCAAATGACAATTGAACTATTAATCTGGGATTCTATCATATCACTCTTCAGTTACAACTATTCACTTTTCTTCTATAAATTTGTTGCATAGAATATTATGCTCATAAATGGGAAACAAAACCGTGAGCCAATTCTACTTGAACGTGAATATTCCAATGTCTCAGAGTTCACCATCAAAAGCATAACATATACCTTAACCTACCGCCACGACCACCACAGTACAAAGCAAAGCAAAGCAAATCAAATCAAATCAAATCAAAGAATTGTGATTTAAAGAACACCTTATTCAAAGGAATGCCAGTTTGTCTAACCTTTTCGAGGAAGGTGTAAAGAATCTACTTCCTCTACCTTCCGCTGATAATCTTGTTCAAATCTGTCCAAAGCATGCAGCTCGTGATACAACTCCTGCAACCAAAGCAGAAGTTAACCTCTCGTTGTTAACATCAGAATAAATATTTCAACTTTTCTATATAGAAAAAATGATATAAGTCTGTATTATTCATGACTGAAAATTATAGCAGATGGTTTGCCTGGCTTGTGACATTTTCTGTTGATTTTTCATTCATCAAAGTTCATGTCATTGACCATTCATGAGACAGCTTTTGGATAAATTCTGACGCAGTACACACAAAACAGAAGCTATATAAGAAAGAAGAAATGGAGAAAGGGGAAGGGGATGGGAAGAGAAAAGAGTGGAAGAGGGTAAGAGAAGGAGAGAAAGAGAGAGCACATAAATTGGAGAGATTGTACATTATTCAATAATCATACTATCAAAGTTAGTTCTAAACATATTAACCTCTATACATATAGGGTTTTAAACTATCCTAATTCAAGTAGGAAACACGATAAGAAAATCTTTCAAACTAAGTCCTAATTTCTCTACCCCAATTAAGTATTGAAATTTGGCAAGCCTTCAATATTATTATCATTATGGATCTCCATCAAATTCATGTTTGTTTGAGATGTGAGACGACCTGGCAAACTATCTTCATTGTCAACCTAATAACACCCTAAATGCAAATCTTCATTTCATCCAACATAGTCCAGTTATATGCATTACATCTTTATCAAGTCCTTTTTTTTTTTTTTTTTTTGCAATGGCACCTAAATATCTAAAATGTCACTCTTTGGTACAACACGATCCTCTATGATGACTTCGTTTTCATCCTCATAGCTAATAGGACCAATAGAACATTCATATTTTCCGTCTTAATTCTAGTTTTAAAAGCTCTGGTACAGGATCTAACTTACGGAAGTATGTTGAGCTAGAGAGGTCCACTCTTGAATTGTCATTTTGGCCTCTTCTCTTAGTTGTTTGTGAACATCAGGATCTGAATCCAACCTAACATGTCAGAGTCAATTTGGTGAATATCTTTCTTCAACTTCTAAAGACAAGAATAACTTGCAAAATAATGAAACACATTCCAACGCACTTTGAAAAGAATCTATCGAGGTGGTGAAATTGTGCGTCTTTACAGAGATTCCCAAATCTGATAACCTCGCGAGAGAAGACATCAAATTCCTCCCTGCAGAATACAGAAACAAATTGAAAGGTTTAATAAAAGAAAACCAACTAAAATTTCTTTGACAGAGTAAGAACTGAAAAAAGACGGAAGAGGACAGGAAAGAGGGAAGAAAGAAGGAGAGAGAGTTTTGTAAGAAAGATTGTTTACATCCTAGACAAAAAACTCATTACCTCTTGTCGGCAGCTGCAATCCTAAGAAGCTCGTTCATATCTGTAGAAATCAACTTTTGTACCCCTTCTGAACGTAAAATTTCCTTGCGCAAATAATGGATATTTTCTTCAGAAAGAGATTGCACCAAGTTTGCACCTTTGGCAATAGTATTGGCAACTTCAAATGCCAATATGGATATTTTATTTCCCCTCGAAGCCACACCAGATGTAAATCCACTAGAGTTTAAATTAGCCATGCTGCTGCCTATTGTGTCTAGAACTTCCACTGCCTTCTCAAGGCCAACTATGCCAGCCTTACCAAAAAATGAACTCACTTGCGGGTCCTGTCGCAATAACAAGCAAATTTCCTTATCATAATAACATTGGCATCTTCTAAACCAAGAAAAGGAAAGAGTTAAAAATACTGGTTTTGAATAGCGATGTAGCTTCAAGACATATCCATCAGGCAAAAAAAAAATGGCAAGTACACTGTAATGTTTCTGTCAACAATCTCATTATTGCAATCAAAGCATTAAACACAAACGTGGATATGAAGAGCTGAATCCCCCACCAATATGGATTTTTATTTTTTTATTTTTTACAAAGTACCACTGTAATAATTAGTTACTGGAACAAGCTCCTCCAAGGATTGAAAAACATGCTTTATTTTTAATTTTTTTGGGTAAATTCCATCGGAGTTCCCTCCAACCTTTTTGCCATTTGTCAACAAATCCCACTTCCACTCATTTCCTCCATTTCTTTGAGTTCTATCCATTTGATCAAATATCTAAATCTCTACTCTCAAAGCAACTAAATATTTCTCCATTTATAGTCATGTAATGATGTAGAACAAATGGTTGAATGTATTGAAGAAGAATTGGACCAAAAAGGAAATGGGCACAAGTGCAGATGTGGCAGTCGAGCTCTGATTTGAGCTCACAATACCATTTCGGAAAGAGAACAACGAGATGAGTAGAACTTACCACTACACCATGACATACGATGGATTTCGGTCATTCGAGTTTGTTTAGGACTCGAAACTGCTTTTTAAGAGCGTGTTCGGTAGAGATTAAAATCTAATTAAAATTGAAAATACAGCCGTTATTGGGTCCCACTCATCTAATAAAAGTCAACAATAATAGATAGTTTTTCAATTTTAATCCGATGTTAATATCTACCAAACACACTCTAAGTTTTAGTGCTATTTTTGTCATTAAGTTTTTTTCGAATTCTTTGCAATTTTAGTTTGTTTTAGCTAGGTTTTTCATGTAACCTTATATATTAAGGGTTAATTCATCATTTTTATCACCTTTCAATTCATAAAATTTAGTGAGTTTTATTTTTCTTTAATTTGGAGGATTCCAAAATTGTGTCTATAAGGTTTTCGCTTTAATTATTTGTTTCGACTGCTTCACTTAACTTGTGGCATGCCACCAAAATTATTAACTTCTCAATAAGAAACTGATTTATTTAAAAGCACTTCTTGGATCCTTCAATTTTGCTTTCTTGCACCAGTGATGCCCACGAAAATCAAAATCAAATAGTCACTCTATGATCTGCTTAATGAAGCTCCAAGCTTTAGTCTATAGTATTCGATTCTGGCATAATTCAGCTCTTCTTCCACTGATCTTTTTTTCCGTGATGAAGCTCCGAAATCACTCATTACCACAAGACATCGATCAATCAAACTACTATAACGTTTCAAAAAATAAAAAAAATGCAGACGTGCACAAACACATCTTTGTACATAGTTTGATACCTTATTAGCTGTTTTTCTAGCTGGGGTTGCTGACTTCAATTCTTGGGAGATTGACAAGTTCAATTCACCAGAATCACATAGGTTGCCTGGCGCCTTCTCGAAAGTATCTGTATTATCAGGATACGTAGTAGAATTATCATTCTTCAGCTTCCCCGAAAACCCTGAAGTCTTCCCCTGCTCAACCTCAGCTGACTTACTGCATTTAACTGTCCCTCCAGAACATACCCCTCCCATTGTATGTATCCAAATTCACTCCTATTCACAAAATGGACACAGAGCAACCAAAATTCAGTTTCAAGTTGTACAGCTAAAAAGTTACAGAGTGGAGAAAAAATAAAAAGAATTAACGATATACCTTAAAAATAAAAATAGAAGAATCCTTAAATCAGAACAAAATCTTGGACTGCATAAATTGGAGTGCATACCAATTGAAAAATGGGATTGAAAAAATGGGAGGAGAGTATGTAATGGGTAATGCCGTAATGGTAATAAAACCTCGTAAAATTTGTACAGAAAATCTGGTGGGAATTGGGTTTTTGGGCATCGATATTGATTTGATTTATTGAAACTCGATTTGTCGAAATTGATGAAGAAATGAGAATGAAGACACGAAACTAGAGTGAACAGTACTGGGTTCTTGACTTTTCTTCCGTTTTTTATATAGGTGTCTTTTTCAGTTCAAAGAGTACTGAAGAAGGGTCTACTCTGAAAGTAGGGGTGGAGGGCGGAGACTGAAGTCAGCCGTGTAGTGGTGTTGGGATGTCACTGTCCGTTAGAAAATGAGTTTTGAGAATAAAGAATTTTAAAAAATCTCTATCCAACAGTGCTTATTCTATTTGTCAAGAGAGGTTATTTTGATCTTAGGATCCGTTTGATTGTAAACGTAGAAAATGGGTGGAAAGAAAATGTTTTACTGGGAATTGAAATGCTTAGAATTTGTTTTACTGGAAATTGTAATTAAGTGTGTTTGATTGATATAATTTTCCACTTGGAAAATGTTGAAAGTTTGATATCCGTTTGACTTCATTTTTTATAGAAATTGTCCATTAAAATGATAATATTTTCTATTACTGAGTCTAGAATTTGTTCCAATTATCAAAAAGTAAAAAAAAAAAATTTTAAACAATTAGAAAAAAAAATCATATTCGTTTGACTTTATTTTGTATAGAAATTGTCAACAAAAGTGAAAATTCTTTTTGCAATAGTTAATAAAATTTGTTGCCATTGCTTAAAAAAAAAAGGTGGAAAATGTTTTCCCACCTAATAGGTGGGAAAACAAAATCAAGCTTTTGTGCATCAAATGATTGTACCTAGAAAATAGGTGGAATTGGATTCCCTGAAAAAGAAGACGCATCAAACGGCTGAAAAGTAGGAAAATAGAAAACGAATTCCATTTTCCCTAGAATTCGTGGCGTATCAAACACACCCTTAATGGTGCAAGTTGTGTTGAGTCTCACCTTATATACAAGTATTATGTATACGTAAAAATTATAATTATGTCCGAAGTATAGACGGATTGCACTCTAATCCTTTGATGTCAAGTGTTGACACCGACCTCCGAGGTCGTTGAGCTCGGCCTGTCATATCCCAATGAGGACAAGGAAATGGGAGTTCGGTCATGCGAGGCCAGATCGGCAGGAGCATAGCTTCCCCATCAAGCCATTGTAGTCTTCCAAGACGCTACAGTGGCTAATGATTACGGATCACTGACAAGATCTTTGGGCATCAAACCAAAGGGATACACGTGGAAAGGTCCTGTGTCAGCGCCCACCTATTCCTCCAATCAGAAGCCTTAGCTTGCTTTAATAGGCAATGCATTTACTACCGGGATCAACAAGTCCCATCATCATCAGTCAACAGTACAACATTGAGCTCGAGCGCCAATCCCGTTAGGACAACGCACAAGTCAGCCCAGCTCGGCCTCTGGGTTGATAAGACAGGAGAATTAGACGTTATTATACTTCTACTATAAAAGGCTCAGAGTAAAGACAGGACAAGGGGAGGCATACAGAAAATCTAAAGGAATACACTAAGGAGAAAAACCACAATGAACCCTTTGAATATTCTAGACTATCTGTGAAAAAGAAGTAATTGTTTCAGAGACAATCGAGCATTCTTCTTCATCGCATCCTTTAGACTACTTTTTGCACTCTTAGTTGACCTCAATCTTGTTCATACAATTTTGAACGTCAACAGTTTGGCGCTAGAAGGAGGGCCCCCTACTTGATAGCAGCCCCATCTCCACACACGATTCATAAAAGTAACCCCATGGACGAATTGTCAGCATCAGGAAACCAGTCCCACGCGGGCCATACCCACCCTGGGCGAAGCCATGATCCCGTGAACTCGGAAAAAGGGGGTCGGGACGAAACCGCTGACCCACAAATGGCGACAATGAGGGAAGCCATTGAGAAACTAACGAATATTGTCAGCAGGTTGGAACAAAACCAAGCCCAAAACCTGCCACGGGAGAACAGAGGGGAATCTCTTCGCCAGGAAAGGACCGAACGACCCCCCACTAGGCGGACCCTGCATTTTTCAGACGAAGGATCTTCCAGGGACCAAACTGAGGAAGTTGGAAGCTCCCCTGTGGCGACTAAATCGAAAACTAGGAGGACGAACAGTGCATCCGACAAGTTGGGCCCTCAGCGTCCCTCAACTCCCGCCAGGAAGCAAGCTGAACGCCAAAGAAACCATCCTGGAGAACGACCAGAAAACGAAGTGAACGCCCTAAAGAAGCACATTGCGGATTTGGAGGCAAGAAGCAAGGAGAGTCCGGATGAATATTTCACCAAACGCCACTCACCATTTACCGAAGATGTCCTAGCAGAACCATTACCCGAAAAGATGAAAATGCCTCAGCTGGCCGGGTATGACGGGGAAGGAGACCCCCTCAGTCACCTTGACAAATACTCTTCTTGGATGGAGCTTCAGGGAGCCGGAGAAGCCATCATGTGCCGTGCCTTCCCCTTAACATTGGGGGACAAGGCCCAAAGATGGTTCAGAAGATTACACCAAAGATCTATAAAATGCTGGGACGATCTTGCCACAGCATTCCTCGCCCAGTTCATGGGTTCAAAGGCAAGGACCACTCCCAAAGAAAGGTTGGTAGCATAAAGCAAGGAAAGACGGAATCCCTTAAAAGCTACCTGGACAGATTCAACAAACAATCCATGGAAGTTGAGAAAATTTCTGACGACGCTGCGCTCATGGCAGTTTTGTCAGGACTGAGGCCCAAGACACGATTCTGGTGGTCAGTCCATGAAGATGGCCCGCAAACGTACCATGGACTCTTAGGCCGAGCTGAGAAGTACATCAGTGCAGAAGAGGGCACTTC
The DNA here is from genome assembly GCA_019097785.1 of Fraxinus excelsior. Classification (NCBI taxonomy): domain Eukaryota; kingdom Viridiplantae; phylum Streptophyta; class Magnoliopsida; order Lamiales; family Oleaceae; genus Fraxinus; species Fraxinus excelsior. The sequence goes on along the minus strand of CM032625.1, from coordinate 9,904,466 downwards.
GGATCACGAGGATGTTAAACAGAACCCCCGTTCCCCGCGGCAAGCAAATGGGAAACAAGCGGAAAGAGACGGAGGTCAGGAGAAAATGAAAGATAGAAGGGATCAAAGCCGCTCTAGACCGTATCCCGATAAATTCCGCGGCTACCACCCTTTGGATGCTAGTCTGAAGGAGGTCTTTCTTCAAACCGAAGCAAAGAAGTCTTTTCGCCGACCTCCGCCTGGAGGCAAAGAAACAGCTGGGAAGAACCAAGCAAAGTACTGCCGATATCATAAGACAATGGGACATGACACAGACAACTGCTGAGACCTAAAGGAAGAGGTGGAAGCCCTCATTCAGAGAGGCCATTTACGGGAGTTCGTAGCAAGGCCAAGAATAGCAGGTCCATCCGGGCTTCAACAGCCTGACCAGCGGGGAGAAAACCAACCAGCACGGCCCGAACCCCCAGCTCGCGACCCCCAGCCCCATGCTGAGATTCGAATGTTGGTAAGCGGAAACCAATATTTAGAGGGTTCAAGAAGAACTAGGCGCAAGCTGGCGCGTGATGCTCACGTACACCAAAACTTTAGTATGAGATACCCCGCATCGGAACCCGCCGCTTGTTCGGGCCTTGAGTGGTTCGGGTTTTCAGAAAAAGATGCACAGGGGGTTCTGCAAGACCAAAGTGATGCGCTGGTTATCGCTATGGATGTGACAGGAGTCCGAATACACCGAACTCTAGTAGACAACGGGAGCTCGGTCAATGTGCTTTACTACCAAACGTTGAGGCAAATGGCCATACAGGATCAATACCTTCAACCGTACCCCCGAAAACTTCAAGGATTCTCCGGCAATCCGGTTGAAGCTCGGGGACAGATTGTACTCAGTGTTGAGTTCGGCGAACCCCCATGCTACAGAAAAATCCTGGCGGATTTTGTCGTGGTCGATATCCCTTCAAACTACAATGCCATATTGGGGAGACCTTTACTGCACGAACTGCAGGCGGCAACCTCAATGTATCATTACTGTCTCAAGTTCCCCACTCCGAACGGACCAGGAGTAATACGTGGGAACCAAGTGGAAGCGAGAGCCTGCAACGTACACTTACCTAAGCCCCTGGTTGGAATGCTGGATGACCAGAGCTGCCAACAAGCTGGGACATCGGAACACGGGGATCCAATGATAACCGAACTAAACGAGGTCGGTATGACATGCACAAGAGAGTTCCTCCCAGACACGTTGGATCCAAGAGCAAAAACACGAGGTGGAGAACCCGTGGAAGAGCTGGACGTCATCCAAGTTGGTCTAGGCGTCCCGCCCAAGGAGCTGAAAATAGGTCATGACCACTAGCCCCCAGTGAGGGATCAAATTATCAGTTTCCTCCAGGAAAACCTCGATGTATTTGCCTGGGAACACGCGGACATGAAGGGAATCAACCCAAAAGTCATGTGCCACAAGTTAGGAGTTGATCCCTCAGCACGGCCAAAACAGCAACGAAGGAGGCCACTTAACCCAGAACGATATGAGGTCCTCAATAAGGAAGTGCAAAAGCTGCTCAAGAACGGATTCATTCGCGAAGCAAAATATCCAAAATGGATCGCTAATCCTGTACTAGTGAAAAAGAACAATGGGGATTGGAGGGTATGCATAGATTTCACCGACCTGAATAAAGCATGCCCTAAAGACGGATTCCCTCTGCCAAGGATTGACCAAATGGTGGACGCCACTGCTGGGCACGATTTGCTCAGCTTCATGGCCGCATATTCAGGCTACAATCAGATTCCCATGCATGAACCGGACCAAGAACACACGGCATTCGTCACCGACAGAGGTCTGTACTGCTATAAAGTTATGCCGTTTGGTCTCAAGAATGCAGGAGCGACCTACCAACGTCTGGTCAACTCCATGTTTGCCAAACAAATTGGGAAAACCATGGAAGTCTACGTGGATGACATGTTGGTTAAAAGTGCAGAGGCTTGGGAACATCGGCAACATCTCGCCGAAATGTTCGAGATCCTAAGAGCATACGGGATGAAGCTAAACCCCCGTAAATGCGCATTTGGAGTAAGCTCAGGGAAATTTTTGGGATATCTAGTAAACCGCAGAGGAATTGAAGCTAACCCAGATAAGATAAGGGCCATCATTGAGATGCGTCCTCCATCTAGACCTAAGGAAATTCAAAGCTTAACAGGACGGATAGCCGCCCTCAGCAGATTCATGTCAAAATCAACAGACAAGTGTAAGCCCTTCTTTGACGTGCTGAGAGGAGGAAAGAAGTTTGAATGAACGCCGGAATGTCAGGTCGCTTTCAACCAACTAAAATCACACCTATCACAACCACCTGTGCTGTCCAAACCTAGAGAAGGAGAAACACTCATGCTATACATGGCAGTCTCGGAGCATGCCGTCAGCGCGGTGTTGGCCAGGGAGGAGGACGGAGTACAGCACCCAGTTTACTATGTTTCTAAGGCCCTTCACGACGCCAAAGTTCGCTACTCCCCACTGGAGAAGTTGGCCTATGCTGTGATAATCGCTGCTCGAAAACTGAGGCCATACTTCCTGGAACATTCCATTGAGATCCTGACGAACCAACCCTTGAGGCAGGTACTGCAGAAACCAGATACTTCAGGGAGATTGGTAAAATTGTCAATTGAGCTCGGCCAGTTCGATGTAAGGTACAAACCACGCACCTCAATAAAATCTCAAGCGCTAGCCGATTTCATTCTTGAGTTCAGCTCAGACCCTATGGGACAATCACCTCCCCATGCCCCTTGGAAACTGTTCGTTGACGGATCCTCCACGGATGAAAGAGCAGGAGCTGGGATAGTTCTAATAAGCCCAAACCAACAACTGTTTTGCGAAGCGTTACCTTTCGACTTCAGTGCTTCTAACAACGAAGCTGAGTACGATGCCCTGATAGCCGGCCTCCGGATGGCAAGCGAAATGAAAATTGACTGGCTGATGGCGTACAGTGACTCCCAACTGATAGTAAACCAAGTCAACGAAACCTATCAAGCCAAAGAGGAAAGAATGGGCAAATATCTCCAGATCGTCAGAAGCGAACTCCAGAAGTTTAAAGATGTCTGTATCAGACAGGTCCCACGAACTCAGAACGGGCACGCTGATGCACTAGCTCGGTTGGCAACCAGTGAAGGAATTGAGAGGTTTGATAGCATACCTGTTGGGAGAATCCACCGCCCTGCAATTGAAGAAGCTGAGAAAATCCACATGGCGACGGAGCCCAGACACTCATGGATGGAAGAACTCGTTACGTACCTCCAAACGGGTATATGCCCAGAGGATCCCGCCTTGGCAAGGAAGCTGAGGGTAAGGTCAGCAAGGTACACATTGATCGACGGCATCTTATATAAGCGAGGATATGCTGCGCCACTGTTAAGGTGCCTGGATGAGGAAGAAGCCCTTCATGCTATGAAAGAAATACACGAGGGGATATGCGGAAATCACGCAGGAGGACGGTCATTGTCACACAAAATCATGCGCCAAGGATACTTCTGGCCGACCATGAAAAAGGATACGCTGGAATTCACCATGAAGTGCGACAGATGCCAACGGTTCACACCTAACATCAAACTCCCCCCTGGAGAACTGAACTATGTAATGGCACCGTGGCCTTTCGCAAAATGGGGGGTCATCTTATCGGCCCCATGCCTACGGGAAAAGGGGGGACGAAGTTTGCAATTGTGGCTGTTGACTATTTCACCAAGTGGGCTGAGGCTGAACCTATGGCGAAAATCACCGAGCACAAAACCACTGAGTTCATATGGAAGTCAATCATATGCAGGTTTGGAATACCTCACTCCATAGTGACGGATAACGGAAAACAGTTCGACAACACTCGCTTTGCAAATTTCTGCGAGGAATTGGGAATACAGAAACATTTCTCCACGCCGAATCACCCCCAGGCTAACGGACAAGTTGAGGCTATCAATAAGATTATCAAGCATACGTTGAAAACAAAGCTTGACACTCTTAAGGGAGGATGGGCAGAAGAACTCCCCAGCGTATTATGGTCTTATCGCACTACTGCTAGAAGCAGCACTGGAGAAACTCCTTTCTCCCTAGCCTTCGGGATAGAGGCCGTGATTCCTCTTGAGGTTGAAATTTCATCTGTCAGAACTCTGATATATCAAGAAGACAGGAACGAGCAAACATTACGAGAAGAATTGGATTTGATAGAAGAAAGAAGGGATGTTGCTGAAGTCAGAAATGCGGTATACAAACAGCGCAATGCGAGATACTACAACCAGAAGGTAAAGAAACGAGAGTTCGAGGTTAGCAACCTTGTCCTAAGGAAGGTCTTCCTGGCAACAAGAGAACTAAATGCTGGATCTTTAGGACCTAACTGGGAGGGTCCTTACAGGGTAAGCAAAGTACTGCTCAAAGGGGCTTACGAACTGGAAGATATGGAAGGCAGGACTTTACCGCACCCCTGGAACGCAGAGCACCTCAAAAAGTATTACCAATAGATTGCTGTAATATGCTGCCTCTATGAATAAAAGCATGGTTATCAGAATGACTCTCCAAGAAGTACGGCGTCCACGCCGGGTGATTCCTAAGCCCTACTCATGAAGTGGGCAGAATCTCTCCTAAGCCCTACCCATGCAGTAGGCCGAGCTAAAGTTGTAAGTGCTGCAACACTTAGCATGATTCCTAAGCCCTACCCATGCAGTAGGCCGAGCTAATGTTGTAAGTGCTGCAACACTTAGCATGATTCCTAAGCCCTACTCATGAAGTGGGCAGAATCTCTTGAAAGCCCTACCCATGCAGTAGGCCGAGCTAATGTTGTAAGTGCTGCAACACTTAGCATGATTCCTAAGCCCCACTCATGAAGTGGGCAGAATCTCTCCTAAAGCCCTACCCATGCAGTAGGTCGAGCTAATGTTGTAAGTGCTGCAACACTTAGCATGATTCCTAAGCCCTACTCATGAAGTGGGCAGAATCTCTCCTAAGCCCTACCCATGCAGTAGGCCGAGCTAATGTTGTAAGTGCTGCAACACTTAGCATGATTCCTAAGCCCCACCCATGAAGTGGGCAGAAATCTCTTGTAAGCCCTACCCATGCAGTAGGCCGAGCTAATGTTGTAAGTGCTGCAACACTTAGCATGATTCCTAAGCCCTACTCATGAAGTGGGCAGAATCTCTTAAGCCCTACCCATGCAGTAGGCCGAGCTAATGTTGTAAGTGCTGCAAACACTTAGCATGATTCCTAAGCCCTACTCATGAAGTGGGCAGAATCTCTTGTAAAGCCCCCATGCCAGTAGGCCGAGCTAATGTTGTAAGTGCTGCAACAACTTAGCATGATTCCTAAGCCCTACTCATGAAGTGGGCAGAATCTCTTGTAAGCCCTACCCATGCAGTAGGCCGAGCTAATGTTGTAAGTGCTGCAACACTTAGCATGATTCCTAAGCCTACTCATGAAGTGGGCAGAATCTCTTGTAAGCCCTACCCATGCAGTAGGCCGAGCTAATGTTGTAAGTGCTGCAACACTTAGCATGATTCCTAAGCCCTACTCATGAAGTGGGCAGAATCTCTTGTAAGCCCTACCCATGCAGTAGGCCGAGCTAATGTTGTAAGTGCTGCAACACTTAGCATGATTCCTAAGCCCTACTCATGAAGTGGGCAGACTCTTGTAAGCCCTACCCATGCAGCTAGGCCGAGCTAATGTTGTAAGTGCCGCAACACTTAGCTTAAAATATACGAGAAATTCCTACAAAAGATTCCTGTAAAAACTCAAAAACGACTTATACCGCAAACAGCGCGAAAAAAAAGTTCTATTAACTAGTTTCATTTAGTTCATTTGAGAGTTGCGAATTCAAATTATGAAAAAGCAAAAGTAAAACATCAAACAAAAAAATGTTTCCATTCATAAAATAAAAGGGCACAGGAGCTGAAGAATTTGAAGAAATACATAAAGCTAAGGATTAGGGGGATTGGGAGCGAGCTCATCAAGTGCAGTCGGAGGAGCTTCGGCTTGTTGGGCCTCAACTGCTTTCAGCATCTGATCCATCTCCTTCTCCTGCTCCTCCTGAGCCTCCACCAAAAAGGCAGTATCCCAGTCCGGCCTTTTTTGGTTGATGAATTTGACGATCTCACCCATAGCCAGGACATATGCTTCCTGGGCAATGGCGTCAAAAGCTGGAGAAGCTCTCCACTCCTCCACAGCCTTAGAGACCTTCAGATCGGTCTCTGCCTTTAAAGCCATGGCCTGAGCTACGGCTTCGTCAGCTCGTTTCTTCTCAAGTTCAGCTCGGGAGTTCGCCTTTCCCCCCACAAAATGCAGCGCCTTGTTCTCATCAAGTAGCCTATGCTCCTTAGTAAGGCAGGCGTCGAGCTCTTCCCCCATCTTATTCAACCGACTCTCGTAACTTCTCTTTTCCTCCACAAAAGCAGACCTCTCCGCTTCGACCTCAGAAAAAGCTTGTCAGCTTTGGCTTTGAATTCCAGCACAGGAATCAAGTTCTGCCTTAACCTGAAAGGCACAGAGATAAAATTAAGATACATAAAAAGGTTACTGACCCAAGACCCCAAAGACAAGCTCTTACCTTTTCCACCACGGAAGACATGTGAAGAACAGCCCTGTGACAATGAAGCTGAGCTGTGAGGACATTCTCCCCCAATGGCATCTCAGTCAGAAATTGCTGCTCCTTGTCATTCCAGCTCCGCGTCATCAGGACGGCAGATTCTCTGAGGGGCGAAGGGAAGGCGACAACTGACTCCCTAGCTGGGGAAGGAGCCCTGAGGAAGTCCAAAAGAATTTCAGGTCGGCGTCCAAACAGATCTTCAACGCCCGACCTCTGGAGGTCCGGACACTTCTCTCCTGAGACTTGGAGGAAGAAGCACAGGCAGCCGCCGCTGGGGCCGTCGCAGGGACTGGGGAGCCCGGGAGGGTGGAGGCAACAGGAAGGTCGGCAGAACGGCGCCTTTGAAGAGGCAATTCGTCTTCAGGATCTGCCTCTGGACTCCCAGGCCGAACTACCTCGGTAACAGCAGCTTCCTCCCTCTTCTTTTCTTTTTTTCGCAGCCTCAGCCGCCTTAGCCGCGCTTTAGCAGCACGGAAGTTCAGCATTTCTGGTTCTTGACCTGGGATGCGAAGGATAAGAAGTGAGAGACAAATTAAAAACGGGAAAACCAATAACCAGAAAAAAAAAAACCCCCTTACGGGAAGGAGCAGTCGCTGGAGCTCCGGGTCTGCTGGCGTCTGAACTCGGAGGCACAGCTCGGAGTAATCCCGCCACAAAAAAATTGTCGTTTGTGATTACGAACTTGCAGGATCTTCCCTGTGCGATAGAGCCCGGATGGCGTCAGCTCGCTTTTTGGTCGCCGAACTCAGGTGGCAGGGGCGGTAAACTGTAAAAAACAGACAAAGAAAGAAATTAGTCTCTTCACCAACGATTAAAATCAGAAAACAGCCGTAAATGCTCTCACTTACAGAGAGGGAATGGTAAAGGGTAGGGACTACATCCCCCCTATCCACCTCGTCAGGGTGGAACTGCCACTCCCCCAGGACATAGAAGAACTCCTCCTTCCCCTTTAACCGAAGAGGGGGTATCCAACACTAACGAACCCCCCCGTCCTGGGCCTGGCACTAGTATACCACCAGCCCGTGCTCTTCCCATCCTCTTTAAAGGTAAACAGGGAGTTTAAATGGGAAGCATCCATCTCAGGATAACCTAGTTGTTTCCACAGGATCAAGGTCGCAACTAGGGTCCTCCACCCATTAGGGCATAGTTGAGTAGGGGCTATTCCCCAAGAGGAAAGGAACGACCTAATGATCTTTGGGAAAGGGAGACGCAGACCGGCACTAAGTATGGCACCGTTTAAAGCCACGCACCCAACGGGGGATTGTCAGCTCGGTCAGTGGAGGAAGGCATCACTAATAATTCTACAGTTGAGGGAATACCATACTTGGCCCTAATTGTAGCTAAGGACCCTCATGTATAACTGACCTAAGAGAACTGGCCCCCCAAGGTCCGCCCCTACTGCTACTCTCCTCACGAGTCCTCTCCTCCCTCAGTTACGCCTTTGTTCCATACTTCGAGGTGAATTCGATAATGGGTTCAGAGAAGGCGGTTGGGGGTAAAAAACGAAGCTAAGGGAACGGGAGTAAAGACTTCCTGGCAGTCAGAACTAGCACTTGAAGATGGTTGTATGATTGAGTAGATGAAGAAGGCGCAGGGTTTTCCTGTTGATTCCCCCAGGAGTGTACACGAGATTCGTCCGAGCTCATAAAAGCGAGTTGAAAAGAAAATAATGTGCAAAAGGAAAAGGGTATTCTAAAAATGGCAGAAGAATACCTGGGCAGTTATCCCGTTCGGAGACTTGGGAAAGAGAAAGGGACCGAAGAGTTTGCGAATTTAGGAATTTAGGAATAAGGAAGGATGGAATTCGAAAATACTAAAGAAAGACGGAAGGAAGCGTTCAGGAATGGCAAAAGGCGGGATGTAAACCGGCAGAAAATGGCAATAAATGCACGCGGCTGTCAATCAATGCCTAAAAAGAGGTGAAGACGTCCAGCCACCCCTTGGCGACAGGTGTACCTGGCGGCGGCAGGAGCAATTATTACGCGGGTTGGTACTTGTGCCATGACAGTTCAATAAGGTCAGACTCTCATTTAAAATTAGACCTGACCTGGGGGGGTAACTGTTGACACCGACCTCCGAGGTCGTTGAGCTCGGACTGTCATATCCCAATGAGGACAAGGAAATGGGAGTTCGGTTATGCGAGGTCAGATCGGCAGGAGCATAGCTTTCCCAACAAGCCATTGTAGTCTTCCAAGACGCTACAGTGGCTAATGATTACGGATCACTGACAAGATCTTTGGGCATCAAACCAAAGGGATACACGTGGAAAGGTCCTGTGTCAGCGCCCACCTATTCCTCATTAGCTCAGCTCAGTCTCTGGGTTGACAAGACATGAGGATTAGACGTTATTATGTTTCTACTATAAAAGGCTCAGAAAACAAAGATGGCAGGGGGGCAGACAGAAAAATCTAAAGGAATACACTAAGGAGAAAAACCCCAGTGAACCCTTACTAATAAAGGGGGCCATTGGAGGAACATAAGTAGCATATCTCCATACTAATTATTGAGCAACTCCAATACAGTAGTAAAACTCTCAAAACTACTATTCCAAATACATTTTCCCACCATCTATCTTAACTTAAAAGGTACAACATCATGCAAAAATTTGAATATTAGAACATTCAACAAGAGATGGTGGAATAAAACATAATCTTAGAAATTAAGTAAACTGAATTGTAACTAATATACGCAAGAAACAGATTCATTTTACACCGACGCTAATATAAAAAAAACATTTAATAAATTAAAGGAGAAAAAAAAAAAGAATCACGCGCAAAAAATAAAAATAAATTAAAGAAAATAATAAAAAATATAAAAATATTCTTTTTTTAAAAAAAAAAGATCTGGGCCAACTGTTAACGGTCGTCGTAAGCTTCTTTCGTCGGGAAATCATCATTTTCAACTAGAATAAGCTATTGTCCGGTAATTTTTAACACTTAAATCACTACCACGCTCAATAATCTACCTTAATAATAAAGAATAAACCTTATAAATGTCATAAAATCCACAAATTGCCTACATAACACAACACCTTTTGAGAAGCGTACACCCATAGAATTTTTTTACATGAGAGTATTCCTCGTTGTTGGATAAAATAATGGTAAAGTGCAGAAAAACTTATCAATAGATCGAGTCTCGTGACAGCACGATGTCCTAAAGCGAAATTGCCCGTCGATAACTGCTGCGACCTCTGTGGACAATCACCTCCAGGATACAACGATCAAATAAACCAATTGTGCAGCGATCACAAAAGGTTTTCAGAACTCTCAAGTGTACTCCAGAAATATGAGAAAATAATTTGAGTATAATATTTTTGCTATATATATGAAGAGACAATTTCGTTTTTTGTTGTATTTTTCTAATATCCAAAAGTGTGTTTATATAGGCATAAAGAGATGTAACTTCTTTCACCATGATCTAGCATTAAGTTGCAGATGTAATGGCCTATGGTAATGGATATTAAAACTGGGCAGTTAAAACAGTCATATTTTACTGGCTAGTTGACCCATTAAATAATTCCGAAAATAATTAAAAAATAACAATTATTTTATTAGAATCAATAAAGCCCAAGGCCCAATCAAAGACTTTTTAATATAATGCGTGAGGCGTGGCTCGAACCCCTGACCTCCCACACAAATTCCACGTTTTTACCAGTTGGACACTTTATCTTAATTATTTATTTATTTCACATATTATATTTATAGTATAAATATACAACAATCCCCCACATGAAAGAAATAAGATAGATAAAAATTATATTCTGGAGTACGGTAGAAATCACGCAGGCTTAGGTGTCTATCGACTTGAACCTTAGCTTTGTATATTCTATCGAGCTTGCTAACTGTAGAGTGAACTATGTCTTGAACTCCACAATTATGATTTGCAAACTGAGACAATAAAACACACACATGATTTCTAAAACAATCATCGAGTTCTCGCGGTTGTGTTCATTTCGGCCGTGAACTTTCCCGGTTTCTTTGAGTGCTCTAGAGAATTAGCCTCAATTCTCATAGGAAGCGGCCCCACTTCCACACTCAAATAGGTGCTTCTATCAAGGATGCACTGTATTTAAACACCCAACTGAATATCAGCTATAGAAAGCATTAAGAGCATTTGCTCATCCTCTAACCAATATAGTTGGTACTACTCATCATAGGGAGGGGTTTGAAATAAATTCAATGTAGTACCCCCACAAATCACTCCAATAACTTTGTTATCCCATTGAACCTTATCCATGGGATCTCCAATCGCAAGGTTGGGTTTCCATTATAGGTGATCTAATTTGTAATAGGCTTTAGCCCCATCCCCCTCGATGTTTTCTGAACTAGCTCTCTAGCTAATCCTTTGGTTAATGGGTCAGCAATATTATCACTTGACTTCACATAGTCAATAGCTATAACCCCATCCTTAAGCAGCTGACGCACAGTATTATGCCTCCTACGAATATGTCTAGACTTTCCATTGTAGGATGAATTTTGAGCTCTTGAAATAGCTGCTTGACTGTCACAATGGACATAGATAGCTGGAAGTGGTTTGGACCACAAAGGAACATCCATAAGAAAATTCATTAACCATTCAGCCTCTTCACCTGCCTTATCCAATGCTATGAACTCTGATTCCATAGTGGATCTCGCAATGCAGGTTTGTTTAGTAGATTTCCAAGATACAGCACCACCTGCTAATATAAAAACATATCCACTTGTAGATTTAGTTTCATTAGTATCTGAAATCCAATTAGCATCACAATATCCCTCAAGTACAGCAGGATATTTAGTATAATGTATTCCCCAGTCTAGAGTGTATCTCAAATACCTCAAGACTCGAATGAGAGCATCCCAATGTTCACTATTAGGATTACTAGTATACCTGCTAAGTCTACCGACAGCATATGCTATATCAGGTCTGGTACAGTTCATGAGATACATGAGACTGTCGATCACTCTAGCATATTCTAAAGCAGAAACACTAGGACCTGAATGTTTTCTCAAATGATGACTTGCATCATAAGGTGTTTTAGCGGGAATACAATTATATTGTTTAAACTTCTTAAGCACTTTTTCTACATAATGTGATTGGGTAGAAACACTAGGACCTGAATGTTTTCTCAAATGATGACTTGCATCATAAGGTGTTTTAGCGGGAATACAATTATATTGTTTAAACTTTTTAAGCACTTTTTCTACATAATGTGATTGGGTTAAAGTAATTCCTTCGGAATGTGTTACTATTTTAATCCCTAGAATAACATCAGCAACACCCAAATCTTTCATTTCGAAGTGCTTTTTCAGAAACTGTTTAGTCTTATTAATCACATCTAAACTAGTTCCCATTATAAGCATATCATCCACATATAAGCAAATTATAACACCACTATCCCCCACAAATTTGCTATATATACATTTATCTGCTTCATTTATCACATAACCATTAGATGTCAAAGCTGTATCAAATTTCTCATGCCATTGCTTAGGGGCTTGTTTAAGGCCATAAAGAGATTTTTTAAGTCTACATACTTTATCATCAAGGCCTTCTACCACAAATCCCTCAGGTTGATCCATGTAAATCTCTTCTTCTAAATCTCCATATAGAAAGGCAGTCTTGACATCCATTTGATGTATAATAAGATTATACAATGAAGCAATTGCAACTAACATCCTAATAGAGGTAATTCTAGTAACAGGTGAATATGTATCAAAGAAGTCAACTCCTTTTTGTTTATAGCCTTTAGCTACAAGTCTTGCTTTAAATTTATCAATTGAACCATCAGGTTTCAATTTTTCTTAAAAATCCATCTACACCCAATGGTTTTACATCCTCTAGGCAAGTCTACTAATTCCCAAGTGTTATTAGACATAATGGAATCATATTCACTATTTATAGCTTCATTCCAAAATATAGAATCTTGTGAAGATATAGCTTCAACAAATGTAATAGGATCATCATCTACTAAGTATGTTAGAAAGTCAGGACCAAAAGAAGTAGTAGTCCTAGGTCTTTTGCTTCTCCTAACTTCAGCTTCTTCTAATTCAATAGGCTCTTCTCTAACACTAGGAGGGACACTAAGAGAGCTACTTGATCCTGCAGATTTTTCTTTAAAAGGGAATCTATTTTCAAAAAATTCTGCATCTCTAGTTTCAAAAATTGTGTTCTTTTCAATCAAAATATTTTTAGAGTCAATTACTAAAAATTTGTAGGCATTACTATGAAAAGCATAACCTATGAACACACAATCAACAGTTTTTGGACCAAGTTTAGTTCTCTTAGGTGCTGGAATAGATGCTTTAGCTAAACACCCCCACACTTTAAGATATTTATATGAAGGTATTCTACCTTTCCACAATTCATACGGGGATCTATCATTTTTCTTACTAGGAATTCTGTTAAGAACATAACATGCAGTAAGAAGTGATTCCCCCCACATGTTGAAAGGTAATCCAGAAGAGTTTAGCATTGAAATGACCATATCCTTTAGAGTTCTATTTTTCCTTTCAGCTACACCATTAGATTGGGGAGAATATGGTGGAGTAGTATCATGAATAATACCATTATCAACACAAAATTTATCAAGCTCACCTGAATATTCTCCTCCCCTATCAGATCTTAAAATCTTAATAGTTTTATCTAACTGATTTTCTACTTCAGTTTTATATGAAACAAATTTTGAATAACTTTCATCCTTACTCTTAGGAAGATAAATATAACAATAACGGGAGTAATCGTCAATGAAAGTTAAAAAATATTTATTTCCACCACGAGTAACATATCCTTTTAAATCACATAAATCAGAATGTATTAAACTTAAAACTGAAGTAGTCCTATCAACATGTGGAAATGGTTTTCTAGCATACTTAGATTCAATACACGTTTCACATTTTGAATTTGGGAACTTATCAGTTTTAGGAATGTTTCCCAATCTCATTAATTTTTTAATAGAGTTCATGTTCACGTGTCCAAGTCTAGCATGCCATAAATCATAAGAATCCAGCAAGTAAACAGAAGAAGTAGAAGCTTTATTGATCACATAAATATTTAATTTAAATAGACACTCATCTGCATACCCTTTCCCAACAAAAGTACCACCCTTAGACATTACAACTTGACCACTCTCAAATACAATTTTAAATCCCTTTTTGACCAAAATAGATCCAGACACTAGATTTTTCCTTATATCAGGTACATAAAGGACATCCTTCAAACTAAGGATATTTCCAGAAGTAAATCTAAGTGTTACAGTTCCTTTCCCCTCGATTTTGGAGGAGGAAGCATTCCCCATGAACAGACATTCTCCATCACTATTAGGAGTGAATGAAGAAAATGCACCTCTCGTGCAGCAAATGTGTTTGGTAGCTCCAGAATCTACCCACCAGTCTGTCATGTTGCTCACTAGATTAACTTCTGTCACCATAGCAGAAAAATTCCCATCTTCTACTATATGTGCCTGATGCTTCACAGTTTTTCCTTTTCTATTTCGGCAATCCTTTGCAAAGTGACCTGGTTTACCACAAACAAAACAATCACCAACATTTTTATTTTTAAATTGAGGCTTAGACCGATTGTTCTTTCCTATGAATGGTTTCCCCTTGAATCTGCCTTTAAAATTCTGACTTTTGGTAAAATTTCCAACAGCTTTCTTACTATCAGAACCTCCTTCAATAAGATTGGCCTTTGTACCCAAGTCTGGTCTCTCCCTACGTTCTGCCATTCTATTGTCCTCCTCAATCCTAATTCTGATAATCAAATCCTCTAATGACATTTCTTTTCTTTTATGCTTCAAACTGTTTTTATACTCTTTCCAAGAAGGTGGTAGTTTTTCAATTATAGCAGACACTTGAAAACCTTCACATATTTTATAACCCTCAGCAATAATTTCATGAATTATAATCTGTAATTTTTCAACTTGACTTACCACCGTTCTAATATCATCCATTTTAAACTCTAGAAATTTTCCCACAACAAATTTCTTAGTTCCAGCATCTTCAGTAACATATTTCTTTTCTAATGACTTCCATAATTCTTTAGCAGATTTACACGACCAGTAAACATCATATAAATCCAATGTCAAGCAATTCAGAATATAATTTCTGCACATATAATCATTACATTCCCAAATAGCTAAATCTGATGTTTCATTATCCGTAGGCTCATCAGCAATTGCAAAAACAGGTTTATCAGATTCAATAGCATCTACAACTTTAAGAGTTGTCAAATAAAAACGCAATTTCATTTGCCATCTCTTAAAATTCTTTCCATCAAATAATTCAGGCTTTTCATAATACTTAGGAACAGATATATCTACTGCAGCCATTAAAAACGTAAATTTCGCTTTAGATTGTTGGTTAAAATAATGGTAAAGTGCAGAAAAACTTATCAATAGATCGAGTCTCGTGACAGCACGATGTCCTAAAGCGAAATTGCCCGTCGATAACTGCTGCGACCTCCGTGGACAATCACCTCCAGGATACAACGATCAAATAAACCAATTGTGCAGCGATCACAAAAGGTTTTCAGAACTCTCAAGTGTACTCCAGAAATATGAGAAAATAATTTGAGTATAATATTTTTGCTATATATATGAAGAGACAATTTCGTTTTTTGTTGTATTTTTCTAATATCCAAAAGTGTGTTTATATAGGCATAAAGAGATGTAACTTCTTTCACCATGATCTAGCATTAAGTTGCAGATGTAATGGCCTATGGTAATGGATATTAAAACTGGGCAGTTAAAACAGTCATATTTTACTGGCTAGTTGACCCATTAAATAATCCCCGAAAATAATTAAAAAATAATAATTATTTTTATTAGAATCAATAAAGCCCAAAAGGCATAAAGAGATGTAAATTCTTCCACCATGATCTAACATTAAGTTGCAGATGTAATGGCCTATGGTAATGGATATTAAAACTGGGCAGTTAAAACAGTCATATTTTACTGGCTAGTTGACCCATTAAATAATTCCGAAAATAATTAAAAAAATAATAATTATTTTATTAGAATCAATAAAGCCCAAGGCCCCAAGGCCCAATCAAAGACATTTTGATATAATGCGTGAGGCGTGGCTCGAACCCCTGACCTCCCACACAAATTCCACGTTTTTACCAGTTGGGCACTTTATCTTAATTAATTATTTCTCTTATTTCTTTCACATATTATATTTATAGTATAAATATATAACAATCCCCCACATGAAAGAAATAAGATAGATACAAATAGTATTCTGGAGTACGGTAGATATCACGCAGGCTTAGGTGTCTATCGACTTGAACCTTAGCTTTGTATATTCTATCGAGCTTGCTAACTGTAGAGTGAACTATGTCTTGAACTCCACAATTATGATTTGCAAACTGAGACAATAGAACACACACATGATTTCTAAGACAATCATCGAGTTCTCGCGGTTGTGTTCATTTCGGCCGTGAACTTTCCCGGTTTCTTTGAGTGCTCTAGAGAATTAGCCTCAATTCTCATAGGAAGCGGCCCCACTTCCACATTCAAATATGTGCTTCTATCAAGGATGCACTGTATTTAAACACCCCACTGAATATCAGCTATAGAAAGCATTAAGAGCATTTGCTCATCCTCTAATCAATACAGTTGGTCATCATAGGGAGGGGTTTGAAATAAATTCAATGTAGTACCCCCACAAATCACTCCAATAACTTTGTTATCCCATTGAACCTTATCCATGGGATCTCCAATCGCAAGGTTGGGTTTCCATTATAGGTGATCTAATTTGTAATAGGCTTTAGGCCCATCCCCCTTGATATTTTCTGAACTAGCTCTCTAGCTAATCCTTTGGTTAATGGGTCAGCAATATTATCACTTGACTTCACATAGTCAATAGCTATAACCCCATCCTTAAGCAGCTGACGCACAGTATTGTGCCTCCTACGAATATGTCTAGACTTTCCATTGTAGGATGAATTTTGAGCTCTTGAAATAGCTGCTTGACTGTCACAATGGACATAGATAGCTGGAAGTGGTTTGGACCACAATGGAACATCCATAAGAAAATTCCTTAGCCATTCAGCCTCTTCACCTGCCTTATCCAATGCTATGAACTCTGATTCCATAGTGGATCTTGCAATGCAGGTTTGCTTAGTAGATTTCCAAGATACAGCACCACCTGCTAATGTAAAAACATATCCACTTGTAGATTTAGTTTCATTAGTATCTGAAATCCAATTAGCATCACAATATCCCTCAAGTACAGCAGGATATTTAGTATAATGTATTCCCCAGTCTAGAGTGTATCTCAAATACCTCAAATGAGAGCATCCCAATGTTCACTATTAGGATTACTAGTATACCTGCTAAGTCTACCAACAACATATGCTATATCAGGTCTGGTACAGTTCATGAGATACATGAGACTGCCGATCACTCTAGCATATTCTAAAGCAGAAACACTAGGACCTGAATGTTTTATCAAATGATGACTTGCATCATAAGGTGTTTTAGCGGGAATACAATTATATTGTTTAAACTTCTTAAGCACTTTTTCTACATAATGTGATTGGGTTAAAGAAATTCCTTCGGAATGTGTTATTATTTTAATCCCTAGAATAACATCAGCAACACCCAAATCTTTCATTTCGAAGTGCTTTTTCAGAAACTGTTTAGTCTCATTAATCACATCTAAACTAGTTCCCATTATAAGCATATCATCCACATATAAGCAAATTATAACACCACTATCCCCCACAAATTTGCTATATATACATTTATCTGCTTCATTTATCATATAACCATTAGATGTCAAAGCTGTATCAAATTTCTCATGCCATTGCTTAGGGGCTTGTTAAAGGCCATAAAGAGATTTTTTAAGTCTACACACTTTATCATCAAGGCCTTCTACCACAAATCCCTCAGGTTGATCCATATAAATCTCTTCTTCTAAATCTCCATATAGAAAGGCAGTCTTGACATCCATTTGATGTATAATAAGATTATACAATGAAGCAATTGCAACTAACATCCTAATAGAGGTAATTCTAGTAACAGGTGAATATGTATCAAAGAAGTCAACTCCTTCTTTTTGTTTATAGCCTTTAGCTACAAGTCTTGCTTTAAATTTATCAATTGAACCATCAGGTTTCAATTTTTTTCTTAAAAATCCATCTACACCCAATGGTTTTACATCCTCTAGGCAAGTCTACTAATTCCCAAGTGTTATTAGACATAATGGAATCATATTCACTATTTATAGCTTCATTCCAAAATATAGAATCTTGTGAAGATATAGCTTCAACAAATGTAATAGGATCATCATCTACTAAGTATGTTAGAAAGTCAGGACCAAAAGAAGTAGTAGTCCTAGGTCTTTTGCTTCTCCTAACTTCAGCTTCTTCTAATTCAATAGGCTCTTCTCTAACACTAGGAGGGACACTAAGAGAGCTACTTGATCCTGCAGATTTTTCTTTAAAAGGGAATCTATTTTCAAAAAATTCTGCATCTCTAGTTTCAAAAATTGTGTTCTTTTCAATCAAAATATTTTTAGAGTCAATTACTAAAAATCTGTAGGCATTACTATGAAAAGCATAACCTATGAACACACAATCAACAGTTTTTGGACCAAGTTTAGTTCTCTTAGGTGCTGGAATAGATGCTTTAGCTAAACACCCCCACACTTTAAGATATTTATATGAAGGTATTCTACCTTTCCACAATTCATACGGGGATCTATCATTTTTCTTACTAGGAATTCTGTTAAGAACATAACATGCAGTAAGAAGTGATTCCCCCCACATGTTGAAAGGTAATCCAGAAGAGTTTAGCATTGAAATGACCATATCCTTTAGAGTTCTATTTTTCCTTTCAGCTACACCATTAGATTGGGGAGAATATGGTGGAGTAGTATCATGAATAATACCATTATCAACACAAAATTTATCAAGCTCACCTGAATATTCTCCTCCCCTATCAGATCTTAAAATCTTAATAGTTTTATCTAACTGATTTTCTACTTCAGTTTTATATGAAACAAATTTTGAATAACTTTCATCCTTACTCTTAGGAAGATAAATATAACAATAACGGGAGTAATCGTCAATGAAAGTTAAAAAATATTTATTTCCACCACGAGTAACATATCCTTTTAAATCACATAAATCAGAATGTATTAAACTTAAAACTGAAGTAGTCCTATCAACATGTGGAAATGGTTTTCTAGCATACTTAGATTCAATACACGTTTCACATTTTGAATTTGGGAACTTATCAGTTTTAGGAATGTTTCCCAATCTCATTAATTTTTTAATAGAGTTCATGTTCACGTGTCCAAGTCTAGCATGCCATAAATCATAAGAATCCAGCAAGTAAACAGAAGAAGTAGAAGCTTTATTGATCACATAAATATTTAATTTAAATAGACACTCATCTGCATACCCTTTCCCAACAAAAGTACCACCCTTAGACATTACAACTTGACCACTCTCAAATACAATTTTAAATCCCTTTTTGACCAAAATAGATCCAGACACTAGATTTTTCCTTATATCAGGTACATAAAGGACATCCTTCAAACTAAGGATATTTCCAGAAGTAAATCTAAGTGTCACAGTTCCTTTCCCCTCGATTTTGGAGGAGGAAGCATTCCCCATGAACAGACATTCTCCATCACTATTAGGAGTGAATGAAGAAAATGCACCTCTCGTGCAGCAAATGTGTTTGGTAGCTCCAGAATCTACCCACCAGTCTGTCATGTTGCTCACTAGATTAACTTCTGTCACCATAGCAGAAAAATTCCCATCTTCTACTATATGTGCCTGATGCTTCACAGTTTTTCCTTTTCTATTTCGGCAATCCTTTGCAAAGTGACCTGGTTTACCACAAACAAAACAATCACCAACAGTTTTATTTTTAAATTGAGGCTTAGACCGATTGTTCTTTCCTATGAATGGTTTCCCCTTGAATCTGCCTTTAAAATTCTGACTTTTGGTAAAATTTCCAACAGCTTTCTTACTATCAGAACCTCCTTCAATAAGATTGGCCTTTGTACCCAAGTCTGGTCTCTCCCTACGTTCTGCCATTCTATTGTCCTCCTCAATCCTAATTCTGATAATCAAATCCTCTAATGACATTTCTTTTCTTTTATGCTTCAAACTGTTTTTATACTCTTTCCAAGAAGGTGGTAGTTTTTCAATTATAGCAGACACTTGAAAACCTTCACATATTTTATAACCCTCAGCAATAATTTCATGAATTATAATCTGTAACTCTTCAACTTGACTTACCACCGTTCTAATATCATCCATTTTAAACTCTAGAAATTTTCCCACAACAAATTTCTTAGTTCCAGCATCTTCAGTAACATATTTCTTTTCTAATGACTTCCATAATTCTTTAGCAGATTTACACGACCAGTAAACATCATATAAATCCAATGTCAAGCAATTCAGAATATAATTTCTGCACATATAATCATTACATTCCCAAATAGCTAAATCTGATGTTTCATTATCCGTAGGCTCATCAGCAATTGCAAAAACAGGTTTATCAGATTCAATAGCATCTACAACTTTAAGAGTTGTCAAATAAAAACGCAATTTCATTTGCCATCTCTTAAAATTCTTTCCATCAAATAATTCAGGCTTTTCATAATACTTAGGAACAGATATATCTACTGCAGCCATTAAAAACGTAAATTTCGCTTTAGATTGTTGGTTAAAATAATGGTAAAGTGCAGAAAAACTTATCAATAGATCGAGTCTCGTGACAGCACGATGTCCTAAAGCGAAATTGCCCGTCGATAACTGTTGCGACCTCCGTTGACAATCACCTCCAGGATACAACGATCAAATAAACCAATTGAGCAGCAATCACAAAAGGTTTTCAGAACTCTCAAGTGTACTCCAGAAATATGAAAAACTAATTTGAGTATAATACTTTACTGTATATATGAATAGACAATTTCGTTTTTGTTGTAGTTTTCTAATACCCAAAAGTGTGTTTATATAGGCATAAAGAGATGCAACTTCTTCCACCATGATCTAACATTAAGTTGCAGATGTAATGGCCTATGGTAATGGATATTAAAACTGGGCAGTTAAAACAGTCATATTTTACTGGCTAGTTGACCCATTAAATAATTCCGAAAATAATTAAAAATAATTATTATTTTATTAGAATCAATAAAGCCCAAGGCCCAATCAAAGACTTTTTAATATAATGCGTGAGGCGTGGCTCGAACCCCAGACGTTTTTACCAGTTGGACACTTTATCTTAATTAATTATTTCTTTCACATATTATATTTATTGTATAAATATATAACACATTTAGTAGTTGAACAGGTAGAGATGAATAAATTAATTGTATACACATTTGAACAGGAGCGGACCGAGAAAATTTTTTTGTGGGGTCAAAAATGAAATTTCAAAAATGTTTAGGTTAGAAAAAAAAACTCAAATTTTTTTTTTTTTTTTTTGTGGGTCCGCCCCTGCATTTGAACATTCTCATCGAAATCCAAAAATAATTCCACAAAGAAAAAAAAGTCATATACACAAACGAGAATAGAAGTAATCTCACCTCATAGATTACGTTGTGCAAAGGTGCAATATCTATATTCAAGAAATAGTGTTCTTTTAGTTTGGTAATTTAGTTGGCAAGGAAAATGGTATCGGAACAATATAAAGCTGGCTAAAAGTCGCGGAACGAAGATATATTTTGTACCCAAGGCAAAAATTACATTATTTATGTTTATACTATTCCTATCAAAATTATAACTTCATAATATAAATTCAATAAAATAAGTGAAATTAATTCTTTAAAAAAGTGATTATAAATGTACAAACCAAGCATAAAGAGGGTCTTTGTCTTCGTGGCATCTCTGGAATGTGATCAAAGTATGCAATTTCTTGAGTTCTTGGAGGGGCAATCCTTTTTAATTTTACTCAAGATTGTCTTCTTACACATATGATCAAATCAGGAAGAATGTGGAAATATATTGGCTTGGATCCAAAATATTTGTGACGTTTTACTAAACTAGTGTATTAAATGCGCCAAGTCGTCTTTAGTAGCCTGCATTTTGGACGGAGTAATGCTATTGTGCTTAACACCAGTTTAAGTAACAATTAGATGTTATTAAATGACACCCTCGGGGCATAGCTCAATGGTGCAAATGACATGAGTGATATAGTCTTAACTGAGCTGGCAATCACAGTATGAGGGTTCGATTCCTACCTTTAATAAGGTTTAAAATTAGACTCTTTGTGTGCATCAGTATGACAGTTTTTGTACCATGACCTGTTAAGGCACATCCCGCGATTTACCTCATCTACGATACTCTAGGGAAGGGGCGGGGCGGGAGGGAGGGGGGACCCTCAATGTTGGGGTTCAATCTTTTTTAGAAGTCATTAAATGATAGATTGCAAAATCAAAACATCAATTTAATTTCACCTATCAAATATGATCACCTAGATTAGTGTTCTAGCACTACTGGTACTATTTGTTAGATAGCATGTTTAGCTTGATATAAAATATTTTTTTATAAGTAAATTTACTTACCAAATAAAATAAACAATTTTTCATTTATTTTCAACACACGTCATATGGTGACATAACAAGTGTGGGTAATCTCTCTCTCTCTCTCTATATGCCCGGTTTCTCCAATGGATAGGACAATTATTGTGTAGTTGAACAATTAGGTAGGAAGGATTAAATATGCGTAAATTTACATAGGACATGACAAATATTGTGTAGTTGAACTATTGGGAAGGAACAAATGGTTATTTATTCCTAGTGGACAAATCATAAATCTAACGTATGTGTATAGTACAAACTCCATACCCCTAATGCACGAATTTTTTGTGCATATAGCTAATAACTATTTGAATATCTATCACTTTCCATCATGTCATATTTACGCTTAGGGACTATTCATGTTAGACAACCTATCTAATTTAGGTGGGACTTAGCTTATTATTGTCCTAGCTAGGTCAAAGATATTAATGAGATCCGCAAAGTTTAGTAGTTTTAAAATATCCATTCCAAAGAATAAACAGAGCACCCAAAATTTAAGGATCGACCCTACTTTCAATGTACCTTAAAAGTGGTGATTGTCAACTTAGAAGCTTAACCGACATAGATCTATGGCTTCACATCGCTCTACACACAACTTCACTACTAAGTTTTAACTCTATGTTGATGAGAAAATGATAATTTCTCAAAAATAAAAACAGAAAGCAGAAGTAAAATATCAAAGACTCAAGAGCCTAGTCCATGTAAAAGAACCAAACAAGTCCCTTTCCAAGATTCAAGAAGTATTGCATTTTTTGGGCCAATAAAAGAACAAGGATATAGCATTAACTGGGACCAGCCCATTACACACAAGTACATGCATGTTTTTTCTTAGGGAAGAATTCAAAAATCAGGTGCTAACTTTAACACAATTCATTTTTCAGGTGTCAAGTTTCAAAATACAAAATTCAGGTATTTATTTATTAATTAAAAATATTTTTATTAAATAATATAATTAACTCACCCCACCTCCACTACCTCCTACCGTTCTGGAGACTATTCCGGCCACCGTTTCGACCACCACTCTTCTCTGATTCCGACAATTATTCCAGCGGTCACAGTTCAAAAAATTTATTGGTCACATGTCATATATTTCAAAATTAGTTGGTCACATATCAAAATTTATAGGTCACACAGTAACAGATTTCCAAATTAATGGGTCACAGATTTTTTAACGGTCACATATTATATAAATTTTAGGTCACAGATAACAAAATGATTGGTCACATATTATAGAATTTGAAGGTCACAGATTATATTTTTAGTTACAGAGAACTAAACCACCATATCTTCCACCTGCACCACCGTCGACTACCACCACCATTGTCAACCCACCACACACCACATCAAGTAAATACTACCGCACACCGACAGTGCCACCACCACCGCACCCCACATCACGCACACTCACCACGGCATCGCTCTGAAAAAAGTACCCAACACCAACACACCACACACCAACACACCACAACCACCAACACACCACACATCCGACCAACACACCACACATCCGACCAACACACCACACCACAGCCGACCAACACACCACACTAGTAATAAGAGTATGGGAGCATGTGATTTCTGCCAATATGATATGTGACTATCCACACAAAATATGCTTGATACGTTAATGCATGAACTATGAAATTTTCAAAACATAATATGTTTGGTACGAATTCAAATTCAAATTTTAATCTAAATTAAAGTCAACAATTAATTTTAACAACACATTTTATGGGACTCACAACTTTTCAACAACATATTTCATCAACTTTTATCAAAATCTACTAAAAATCTGATTTTAATCCCCATCAAACAGCCAACACGGTTCGTGTAGAATTATCCTAATGGAGTCAAAACGTGAGGTGGTCGATGGTGGATGCCGCTAGATGTCGAATCCGCCATCAAAACTAACTTTGACCTTCTACCAATCATATGCTAGATAATAAAAAGTCATTTTATGTCAAAAGAATGTCATTTTATTATCTATCATATCAAGGGCGAACGCAAAGTTTTAAAGTTAGGGGACACAATCGAACTTGCAAATAAGTTTGGAGAAATTTTACAATCGAAAATTTACATCCCCATGTAATTTTGCTTCCGAAAATCTTCATGGAATGTGACTTTTTCGGACGTAAAATTTTTAAAGTTTTTTATGTTATATTCCATATAAAATTTCTTAATAAAATAATGAAAATTACATTGATAAATTTGTATCGGAAAAATAATTAATGTTAATGAAATAATTGAATTAAAAAAAAAAACGAGTTAAACATCTTTCTTTAAGACTCACGTTTAACGTATTTTTAACTATTTTTTATATCTATTTGGACTATTCGATATACCCATAATGTAGTCTTGAAATAAGTTTTGAGATGACATAAGCAATTTGTAGATTCGATTAGCGTACGATCATCGAAGAATTTCTAAAATTAGCATGTTATCGAAATTTAAATTTATTGTAATTTTACCCATATTTGGTTGAAGAATTTTTAATAAATTTTGATAAAAGTTAAAACGGTTATGGATTTCATAAAATATATTATTAAAATTAATTATTAACTTTGATTTAATTTAAAATTTAGATTTCAATCGATACCAAACATGAATTAAAAAATAAAAAAGTTCCTCAAAAGTTGGGGGCACGTTACCCCGGGATCCCGGGTCTGCCAGTGTAGCATATAATTGATAGAAGGTCAAAGTTAATCTTGAGTGGTAGATGCGACACCAAGTTGGCAATATCCACCGTTGAAGCACGTTACGTTTTTTACTTTTCAGTCCACTAAGATACAAAATGGGTTGGTGTCAGACAGTGAGTTTTGCATAGAAGTTTGGAATTATGTAAGCTTTTTATTTGTTGAAGTTGTTGAAAGATAACTTATTTTAATGAATAATTACTTATTTTACAAGATGATGGGCATCCATAGACGTTAGACACGAGTCCTTGTTCTAGAGAAGATATATTGTACGTGCTCCCTTACGTTGACTCTAATTTTCATTTTCACCCACAACTTTTTTCTTAACATTATCTTACACATTTCATTTCGAGGTACACAATCGATAGGCGGAGATCCGGTTTAAAAATCCCAACTCCCATTTCATTTCTCTTGTTACTTTGGTGAACGAGATATCGAACATTAAAGAAATTGTAGAAAAAGAAACTAAATTTTTATGATAATATATAAAACTTACATAGTAGTTTGCCCAATCATTCAATAGTATACCATTATTCATTAATACGTTCGGTACACATCAGACACACGACTGGACAATACAGTACAGTAACTAAGATTCAACTTCGTTTAATTCATCAATCCCGACCAAACAAGAACTAAGCGCAGGAGCAGCAGCAGATATCCAAGCAGCACTCACAAGTCTCGTAGCAGAGGAAACAGCAACAAAGAGCAAACAGGCTGCAAATTATAATTAAAAAATAAGTATAGAGCAGAATTTTAATCCAAAAAAAAAAAAAAGTTGATTATAAAGGTACAAACCAAGCATAAAGATGGCCCTTTTCTTCCTTGCGTCTTTGAATATGATCAAAGTATGACATTTCTTGATATCCTGGAGGAGCATACATTTTTAGTCAACACTGATTTCTAATGGTGAAAACAAGATAAAGTAAGGGCATAGTGAAAAATATGGGTACATATATAGGGTGAAATCTTGCATCGACGGCTCAGATTTAGTCTTATAGTCTCCATTTAAACTTAATTACTAAGTAACAGGTTAAATGCACAGAAGGTCACTCAACTTTGAGATAAGTTTCATCTGGGTTGCTCAACTTCTATTCATTTCTAAATCTTGTCACTTTGTCTGCCGTCATCAGCTAAACTAATGCAATGACATTAAAATTACAGGAATTCCATCTGTACAGAAAAAAATCCACAGAATTTCATCAGAATAGAGACAACAGTGGTCCCATCTTGTATTTAAAAAGAAAAAAAATGTGCGGACACCACGCTTATGTGAGTGTTCTGTTGCATTTCTGTGGACTTCATTTCTGTACTTGCGGCACTTTTGTTAAAATTAATGGACAATTGACATATAAAAACGTGCTTTAAGTTCATACATTTTCTAAGAAGTATTTTTTTTAAGATGGGTGTGTTTTTGTGTGACGTGAATATACACGTCTGTCATCTGTGACTTTGGAGGAATTAATATTTTATTGGTAACAGGGTATGATAGTACAAACTCAACCTCATATGCCAGATATTTTGTGCATTTAGGCACTCGTGTTTTGTATGTCCTCTACAGTTAACTTCTTACCATGGTTAATTTAGTTGCCAGTTAGTTGATATGGAACGACACATTCCAAGTTTAGACGGTCCGCCTAGCTTAAAGTATGACTTTAGTTTTTCGACTTGAACATGATATTCTTCAACAATTCTTTTCGCCAAATGATATTTTCCTTTAAAGAGATGAGGAAAAAAAATTCACAACTCAAGTATTAATTATGTCAAATTCAATTTCTGGTCTTATGTTTCAAAATTCAAAACTCGTGTGATAAATAAATAATTAAATATATTAAGATTACAATTATACAAGTTATAGTTATAGTTAAGTATTTATAGATCACAATTTATTTATTGGTCACATTTTATTCGTCGATCACAGATTTTCAAATTAGTTGATCAATTATATAATTTTTAAGTCACAATTAAATGATTGACCACAAATAACCAAATAGTTGGTCACAAATTAACAAAATAGTTGGTCGCATACACTAAACACCCTACTCCCACCTCCGATCTTGATCTACCACTAATACTTATCACAAATCAATCAAATAGTTGGTCACAAACTCTCTTCTTCCCACCCTGCCATCGCACCACCACAACAACTGCCACCAACATCAACTATAACACACTACCAACAACAACAATACTGACACTGCCACCACCAACAAAAACTATCCCAACACCAAAACATAAAAAACTACAACCATTCCAAAAACCAACAAATCTAACAAAAACTACCAATGTGACACCACTGTCACAGATCAAGCACATTAGACCACAGCACTCCACCACTACACACTACCATTGTACCCAACCATTGCACACAACTCGATTCACTTCCACATATTCACCTTGGCAAACACAAACTTCGCCTCCCAATTCACCTCGACGAACACGAAATCCGTCGCCCGATTCACCTCCACAGAATCATCGTAAGTCGCCCACACACTCAACAACTCCATTATCTCGATCAACTCCTCTTGTGCCAACGCAGCTGGAGCCTCCCAACTTTCCATCGAAACATCCTCCAACTGTACGAACTACGCGTCATTGTCGAGGAAGATACGAGCGACATGGTGGGGGTAAGGCGCAATTGCGGCTTCTCTCTGCGCCGTACAACGACTTCTCACACGCCTCTACGCTGCACAACAATGTGAGGTGATGGTCTACGGTGGCGATGTAGTTCATGTGTGAGGGAGATAGTAGAGAGTGGCCGGAGGGGAAGAGCATTGCGTCGACAGTTGGAGAGTCATGCCGACGATGGTGAGGTGATGTTGTCAAGAGAGAAAAGAGAGGTACAAAGGATAGAGAGAGAAACAAGGTAAGGTTTTAGGAGGGTGGGTTAGATGGGGGTGGGGTGGGGATATGGATAGGGTTGGGGTAGGTTACTGATGGCAATGCCCCGCTCCGCCTTGCCTTGCCTCGTTTCATGCCCTATTTAGTTTTTTATTTTTTTAACTAAAAATTTTCAATTAAATACAAATTCAAAATTTTATAATTCAAAGCAAACAATACTTAAAATAACTATATCAATATCCAAACCAAGACATGAAAACAAACAATGTTCATTTTTTATTTTATTTTAATTTAACTAGGCAGGGCGGGGCACCCTCGCCCCGCGACCCGAGGTGGGGCGACAATCCTCCCCCGGCCAACCCGTCGGGGCGGATTTTTTTCGTCCCATTCTGGGCGGGGCCCCGTAGGGGGGCGGTGCAGGTTTTTTTGCCATCTCTAGGTAAGTCAATTAATTTAATTTTATATTATTAATAATATTTATAAGTTGAATTATTACCTAATTTTTGGTTAAATAAATTTCACACCTGATTTTTAAATTTGAAAACTTAAATGCCTATTTTTATGTAATTTCCTCGAGAAATAAAATTAATACTAGCCCATGTAAACTTTCAAGTTTTGGCACACAAATCAAAGAAGACCAAGACAATTAGTTGTTAGAACCATGCTTGATGTCCCTTCTATTGTGAGGGGAATGTAGACCAAGTGGTAAAATTTAGTGTACAAATAGACTAAGGGTCCGTTTTTCTTAGAAAATGTTTTACTGAGAATTGTAATTAATTGTGTTTGATTTGTATAATTTTTCATGAAAAATGTTGAAAATTTGATATTCATTTGTTCTATTGTCAAAAAAAATTGAAAAAAATTGACTTTATTTTGTATGAAAGTTGTCGATAAAAGTGAATTTTTTTTACCATTGTGTCTAGAATTTGTTCCCATCGCAAAAAAAAAAAGGTGAAAAAACATTTTCCACCATTTGTGCATCAAATGGTTGTACCTAGAAAAAGGGAGGAAAATTTCGCATATCAAACAGTCAAAAAAGTGAAAGTAGGAAAATATTTTTCTACTTCCATGAAAGACTCCGTCAATCAAACGGACCCTTCTAGTTGTTAGGTCTAGTTTGATATACTTCAAAGTTTTATAGTAATAGTCAAATGTCGCTTAAGAAATCTAGCTAACAACGAAATTTAAGCTCAACATGAAACCCACTAGCAACCTTACATGTAAGTTTTAAATCTAAGTCAATACGAAAATATTGCTTTCCTCCAAAAATAAAATAAGATTAAAAAGGAAAATACATGTAGAATACAAGAAATTAGGCGTGGGTCCGTAAAATTCAATTGAGAAAATTTCATAAGTAAGAGATTAAGTATTATTTATTTCAAAACTAGGAAACAAGATTTAAAATTTCAAAAATCAGATATTGATTACATTTTATTTATGTAATAATTAATTAAAAATATTAATGCCACAATTCTATATAGTTTGGTCACAATTATTGAATTAATTGATCACAAATTATTTCTCGATTACTGAACAAATTATTTGAGTCACAGATAAATTTTTTTTAAAGTCTCAAAATATTCTCGATCACAGATCAAAAATTTATATGTCACAATTTATTTAACGATCACAAAATCACAAATATTAAGTTACAACTTAGTTAACAGTCACATATTATCAAATGAATTGGTTACAAGTAATTTCTCGATCACAACTTAATAAATTGTGAGTCACAATCACATTTTATAGGTCTGATATTATTTATTGATAATAAATTAACCAATTTATTGGTCACAATCTACCAAATAATTGATCACAACTTATTTAGGCCGCATATTAACCAATTTATTGGTTAAAATCAACAAATAATTGCTCACCCCACCACATCCCACTTCATCCACGACTACCACAACCCCTACCAAAAAAATTCTCAAATCTCCTACAGAGAACCTCCACCACCATGTGTCAACAAAAACCATCATCACCACCGCCTATATCAACAAAATCAACACCGTCGCCACCACTAGATCCAACAATGCCATCGTCAGATCCACTGTTGATGCAACAAAATCCACTTCCATTGCTAGATCCACCTTCGCCACCATCAAAAATTACCACCAAAACATGTAAACCACCGCCACTACCATTCACTGCGAGAGGGCGCCTTTGCCGCCATGGCACCGTCACCACCTACGGGCACAGCTCAACACAGACGCACTGAGCCGAACACAGATAGTCATGTCAACGAGCCTAGCCAAGTCACAAGCTGAAACTCGAAACTCGGGCTCGACTCGAGCTTTTTTTAGCCCAAGCAGAGCCGAGCCGAGTGAGCTCAATTTTTTTTTATAAAGGCTGCCTTTTCAAAAAAATTAATTTTTTTATGGGCTGGGCCTACTCGAGCCGACGCCCCAAAATGGGGCTCTGCCCCAACTTCTGCTCGATGTAACCTAGCTCAAGCCGTCCGAGTCGACGAACTTTTTTGTCATCCCTAAACATAGACTAACAACATAACCCTATACAGACTCACCACCACCACCAACACAGCCCCATAACGCAACACATCCCACCAGCACCACCAGCACCACTACACCGCCTCAACCATAAGGTGCGTCGCAGCGACGACGAATCGCATAACACTGTTGGGATGAAGTTGTCGCGGCAGCGATGTACCGCTTGATTTGTGGTGAGGGTGATAGGCGCACAAATCGCTGCCGACGGTGGTGCTTGGAGAGGTAGAGAGAAGAAGAGGTAAGAGTAGAAACAAATAGAGAATTGATTGAAAATGGGGAATGAAATAAATATTAGGGTTTGAGTGTGGGTGTGGGTGTATAATTAATTGAGTTTTATAATATTATTATTTAATATTAAAAATTATTATTATCTGATTCTTGTATATAAAAATTATAATTTTGATTTTTGAAATACAATCTTTAAAAGTACTCCTTCATGTAATTTCCACAATTCAATTTGTGCTTGAGCTAACGAATGCAACAATTTGTGGGCTCAGTCCATTTATATTTCAATTAGGGAAATTACAAAAAATCAGGTGTATAGTTTACACCAATTCAAAAATTAGGTTGAAAATTTAATTATTCAAAAATCATGTATTTTATTTTATATATCAAACCCTAAAACAATCAATTTCTCTCACCATTTCTCTTCATCGCCAACGGCCTCCACTGCCCGCCGCCTCCCCCTTCTTAGCAGCATCGAGGTGCTGCTGCCGTTCACAGCAGCGTCACGACGTTGGCAGCAGCACCAAGCCTCCACCGCCCGTCGCCTCTACATGCTTCTCCTCCCTTCTTCCATCCCCTCCCCCTCTCATTCCCCTTCCCTAGCAGCGTCGAGGTGCTACTGCTATCACATTGCCCAAATATTGTTGACCTTTATTTTAACCTAGCTGCCTGAGAATGAGTATTTCTACCTCATCTTTGTGAGAAACAAAAGATCGAGCATCACCGTGCCATGATGGAGCTTTTGAGTAGTGGTGGCGTTGCCCCTGGTCCCATGGCTGAAGAACCTTCTGGTTCTTACGTCGCCGATGAATTAGGTTCCTCGGCTTTTTAATTATTTAATTTGAAAAATGATTGATGATTTATCCTCATGATTTTTACAAGTATTGGTGGATGGTCTGTGAGTGTTGGGTCGACTGTGTTGGTGATTGGTCTGTGGGCGTTAGGTAGATCTGTTGTTGGCGTGTGGCTGTATTGGCGGATCTGTTTGTTGGTGGTGTAGGCTGATCCGTGGTGGTTTGGGTGGTGTTGTAGTGTGTGCGATGGTGTTGTTGTTCCAGCGTGGTGATGTTGGTGTTGCAAAAATGGCGATGGCGATAGTAATGGCGGTGGTGGTGTGGTGATTTGTTGGCACTGGCTTTGTTGTTGGTAGTGTTGTAGTGCTGGGGTGGTGGTACGGGTGATTGTGGTTGTAAGTGGCTGTAGTGGCAGTGATGGTGGTGGTGGTGTTGGTGACGGTGACATGTGACCTACTATTTGATGGTACGTGACCAAATATTTGGTAATCTGTGACCAGTTACTCAATTGAGACCTAAAAATTTAATAATATGTGACTCAAAATTAATAAGTGAAAAACCAATTTAAAAATCTATGACCGACAAATAAATTGTAAATAATTAATTTAATAATATGTGATCAATAAATAAATTGTGATATATAATTATATATCTGTGACCATTAATTGTATAATTGTGACTTTATTATATTTAATAATGATTTTTTCCCTTTCAATTTTACAATAGTTCTTTATGATAATACCTAACTTTTCTACCATGTTTTA
The DNA here is from genome assembly GCA_019097785.1 of Fraxinus excelsior. NCBI lineage: Eukaryota > Viridiplantae > Streptophyta > Magnoliopsida > Lamiales > Oleaceae > Fraxinus > Fraxinus excelsior. The sequence goes on along the minus strand of CM032625.1, from coordinate 9,872,543 downwards.
TTTTTTACTGGAAAAACTTTATTCATCACTCTACTCGAATTTGTTTTTATTCATAATTCTATTTGAATCGATATTATTTTTCTTTTCGAAGATGCAAGTTAATAAATTATAACGCATGATGTATGGATATACTACATAGAAATTTACGATAATAAACTATTAGTCATCTTTCATGTGCTAGGTATGAAATCCCAAACAATTCAATATATATATATATATATTTTTTAATTTTCTTACCAAAGAAAAATAACAAACCCATGAACCGGTCAACGGTTCAATGTTTAAAAATCACACAAAATCTCAGTTGAAATTAATTTTAAGTGAGATTAGGTGGAAGACAGCAAGAATTGTGTCATGAAATTGTTAAATTATCATTTTCATCCTTTTCTAGGTGCAAATTATTCAGTGATATATTGTATTTATTGACTGCTATTGCATATTAAATAATATTTTATTATTGGAAAAAAAATTAGCAATATTTAAGCACACATAGCCTAGACCTAGAACATTTTTTTAAATTCGATCGAACGTTGTAATTATGTAAATTTATTTTATTTGACCCTACTAAATGTCCAGCTTATTTTTTTAATTTCAAACTTTATTTTAAGTTGATCATCGAATTTAATTTTATTATTATTATTATAGTTCATTTCATACATGTTCATCAGTCTAACCAGTGCATTTACCCGATGTTGAAGGATTTTTTAAATTCTTTTATAACCCCAATCGATTGATTTGTAGATTTTGTTTATTAGAAGTCTTATTCGTTGATAAAATTTATCGAATTGTCTTTTTAATAATATAGACTTTACAATATTATAAACAACGATAATAAAGGGGAAAATCAACTTTTTCCTATCATACTGTCCAATAATACGAACTAAACGAGCCACAAATGCCCACAGGGCATAGCTCAGTGATACAAAGGACATGAGTAAGGTAGTTTCAGCTAAGTTGACAGTTGCAGTGTAAAAGTTCAATTCATGCCTCTAACAATATTTGAAATTGGACTCTTTGTGGGCACCAGTATGACAACTCTTATACCCTGATCTGTTGAGGCACATCTCGCAATTTACCTCCTCCACGATGCTCTAGGAGTGGGGCGGTGGGGGTCTCAAGGTTAGGGTTCAACCTTTAAAAAAAAAAGCAGCCACAAATGCCCTAAGGTCCCCTCAGCAATTTATTGTAGTAAATTGACATTGGGTGTAATAATTTGTGAGTTGTCAATTGTTGATGGCCCCAAGAAATAACTCATTTCAGTAAAGTTATTTCAATTCAATCGACCCTCATTTAAGTTGAGCAACTGCTACCAATGCTGAAATTTGATGCACTGGAAAACGTCTGTCCTTCAACTTCAGTTCGTATTAAATGAGATGTGAAACATTCAGTTTTTCAAATTTGACGCACTTTCAAGAAAAGCAGTTTTTTAAGTAGAAGCAAACGTGGTTAATTTTTTTAGATTCTGCGTACTAGCGAGCTAACCTTATCAAGGCGTCTATATATATAGGAATGTGGTTATCCCGATCATGTAACTGCACTCAAACCTACGAGTAAGGAAAGGAGGCCATCGAGATGCCACAAACTTTTCAGGTTTTTTCTAAAGAACTCAAAATATTTATTAGGAAGAAAAGAGAGAAATAAAGAAAATTTTAATTACAACTGAAGTAGTTGTACCATACACACCATCTTCTTTCCTTCCCCACAAAAACAAAATGTTTATGTTAATAATATATAGACAAAGACACAAATAAATGGACAAGCATCTGACTTGGCCAACCCTGGATTAGTTATGTGATTTGATTCCACAAGTACAACTAAAAAGTACAAATTCAACTAATCAACACAAAATATTACTAAGATTCAAGTGCTTTGTAAATCACCACAAAGCATGGTAAAATAGCCCTTGGATTAAACACATACAATTCCTCGAGATTCGAGTAGATCCCACCATAGCTAGCTACGGAATCGTATGAACCACCATTTGACAAGCCAACACCATCCTCTTCTTCAGTTGTCACAACATCAGTAGCATGTTTCACCCTCCCAGCAATAACACGACACACCAACATTGCTCGACGTGCATCTTTGCAGCCAAGGCAATCGTGGGCTCTACCACTACTAGCAGTCGTCCGAACGCCACTCACTTTGCTACTTTGAAAGCCATGTCTAATAATAGTGCAGACGCCACAACCTGGCAAAAAGCCACACAAGCTAGAAGAGCCACGTGCACCAAGCGAACAATTTAATGTAACGCAATAAAATCTCAACAACTCGTTCCCATCAGCAGCACACCTAGCATTTTTCTTGGCATTGTTATTGGCACGGATCTTGACAGCATCCCTATAGTCTTCAAACCTTTGGACTGTTCGTCGTGTATTGTGAACCTTTAGGATTCGTTCGATCTTGCATATTGGATTGTCCTTTTTGAGCCAACTTGATTTGAAAATTATCTGAACTATGTTGCGGCTTGAATCATCCGGGGCCAGCTCAGACACTATAAAATTCTCAACAAAAATAATCATCAAACTATTATCAATGAAGTTACAAAATTAATCTTTATTATATTAAGGAGTGATTTACAAGAAAATGATATAGATACAATTTGGTTATCTTTTTGTCGGTGGGGTATACCTAATATGCAATGTAATTGTAGACAGATAAAGACATACCTTTTAATGTTCTATATTTTTTTTTTTCTAGATTTCATGAAGTGAGAAAGAAAGACAAGAAATCTTATATTAAATTGAAGCATAATGCCGTTTTGCCTGCACTACCAATTTCAAACATCAAATTTTTCAATTTTTTTTTTTTTTTTTTTTTTTGCATTTAAAAAAGAAAAAGTAATTATTCATAGAACTTTAAATATGAAATATGAATACGACATTTTTTGATGTATCAGATTCAACACGACTCAACATAATTAAAGAAAAGAATCGTGTAACAAAATTTGATCGGTAGTATGAACCAATCATAGCGTACTAAAAGTATTACGAGTAGATGTTAAATTTTGTAAAAAAAAATTAGTAAAGGAGACGTACCTGCATGCTTAACCATTTGATGATGTTCCATGCTTTCAATTTTTGGGAAGACCTCTCCACATTCAGAGCAAGCACATATAGTTGTCCTTGGCAATGGATACCTATATGTAAAAAAACAATTTATTTATTTCCAAGATTGACCAAGGAAAAATTAACTTTTTCTACAATCTATAAGTTAGTTTTTACAGACAGTCAAGTCTTTCTCTTTCACACAGTACAAAAAAAAAAGATTCAAGTCAAAACAGTGATTACCTGGTAGGATCAACAATGGCGCGACATTCATAACACCCTGAAAGCCTCCTCAATTGCATGCCTCTAGATGAGCCCATATTACATGTAGTTTTCACAGAATTAGAAGAATAAATCGACCTAGAAGAAGAGGATCCATTTCCATTTCCATTTCCATGGCTACTTTTCTTGGTCAGACTAGGTTCCTGGCCTAAACTGCTTCCCTCCGGCGATTTATCAGCTCTATGAACAACCCTAGTGTTTCCATGAACAACATCCCTGAATGTGCAGATGGAACTGCACGAACTTCCCAGTTTGGAAATTGTAGGGAGGTTCTTGGAGGAAGGATCATGGATTTTCGAATATAGGATTTGCTTGCAGCTTAAAATGCTCTTCATTTGGCCCCATGAAGAAGAAGAAGACGAAGAAGGATTTGGCTGCTTTTTCTTGCGTTTGGATGGTTGTTTTTGGTTATCCATTGGCATGAGAAGTGCCATGAAAAGGAGTGCAATGAAATGGAAGACAAGTTCTGCTAAAGAAGTTTTCACTTTCATAGGACAAACACAAGTGTAGAGAGAGAGAGAGAGAGAGAGAGATTTGAGAAGTTCTTTCTTTAATGGAAACTGGGGAGGGAATGAGGGATCCAAGATGAAGTAGAAGTAGTGGGGACTTTATTAATGATTCCATTAAATTGTAGTTAGTAATTAATAAACATGATGCCTTTGTCTTATTTACCAATTATCAAACTTATGCTACTCCTAAACTAAGATTGAGTTGGTTCAATACGGCCTTAGTGTCTAGAGTTTTAGTTTTATGGTTATTAAAGATGTGCAATTGTATCGAATCAACTCGATTTGATATGTTTTTAATCCAGATTAGACACGAGCAATTCCTTGGACCAGCAAGTGATGACTCTAAGAGTGAGTTGTATCGTTCAACTATTAAGATCTCAATCAACGCATGCCTCTTTTCCAAAAGAGAGAAAAGAAAGCCATGCAATACGAAAAGATATGAAAATAAAAGTTAGACATGTAAATTTTCATTATAATTGTAAAATCGGTCTTCTTCAATAACGAAACCATTTCCATTTATTCTAGTGGAGTGGTTACATTGGATCACTCCCTATCTTGGAGGGTTCTCATTGTTGATATGTAAGCACTAAGAAAGGCATCCATAGAGACAAAAGGAAACAAAAGGAAAAGTGCCCAAATTGCATCTGCCAATGTCTTATTGTTATTGCAATAAATGTTTAGCTCCTGTTTGGTACACATTAAAATTTTATATTTTCATTTTTCTACTCATTTTCAACCATACATTCTTCAATAAAATAATAATTTTCTTCACATCAATAACATATCTTTCTTTTTCAACCATACATTCTCCATCAATCACTATTTCAGAATATATTCTTCCAAAATAATGTGGCTCAAACACACCCTTAATATGTAGTTGCATATGAAATAGAACGTGCACTTTTCACAAGCTAATTCAATACACTATTGCAGTCAAAATTATAAACCTTGGTATAAAGTTTTAATTTTAATTTTTTTGTTGATTTCGAGATAATTAGTTATGAGATTTATTAGGGAAGATTTAGAGGGTGTTTGGTGTGAATTAAAATCAGATTTTTAAAAAGATCGTGATAGAAATTTTTGAAATGTGTTGTTGCAAAGATATGGACTCATGAAAGATGTAGTTGATATGAATTGTTTGATTTTGACTTAAATTAAAATCAAATTTTAATTCGACCCGAACATGCCCTTATTGTCGAAATTATAAAGATATTATCACGCGGACGCGGTTACCATGAAAACACGTTATATTTAAAACTGAAGAAGAAATACGGAATTTCACATACGATGGTTATCAGGTTATGTAACTATTAAGCACAGATTTTTGAGCAGTTTTGGTTGTTGTGAACTCCAATTCACCATGTCACGGATGGTGCTTACACCACCAAAAAGTACACGAGTCTATACACAGAAAGAGAGAGATGAGAAACACAAGTCATTTCATTATGAACTTGAGACATGAGCCATCTCCAATCATGATATAAAATAGATATCCCCTTGTTTGGTTTGGATTAAAATTTAGATTTTAATCCAAGTCAAAATCAACAGTTAGTTTTAACCACATATTTTATAGGATTCAGAACTTTTCAACTACTCATTTCATCAGTTTTTATCAAAATCTACTAAAAATTTGATTAATCTCTCCACCAAACATAGGCATAAAATTGTGATTTAGATTTTCAAAGTGGTCGAAACCTATCCGATGAAGAGATGCAAAGGCAATGCAAATTGCATTTTTCGACAAAAAAAAAAAAAAAAAAAAAAAAAAAAAAGTAGATTTAGATCTTGAGTCGTGCTTTGTGCCCGGCTCAATGACCAGGGTACAAACAGGGGCTGCCACAACCGCCCCCCTCCAATAGGGTGCGCCACGTGGCGCCCCTGTCCGTGCCTCGGTCATTGAGCCGGGGCACACGGTTTTACCCTTAGATCTTTTCATTAGAGAAAAATTTGAATTTAGATCCACCGAGATATAAATGAGGATGCAAAAATGATTTTGGAGACGTCAATTTTAATCCACAATTAGAAATGCTCTAAAAGTTCAGAATTAAATTTCTTTAAAAAGAAAATCTTTTGTAACGTGGTAGTTTAATGTGACTTTCTCTTAGGGTCCGATTGATTGTAAGAGTGAAATTTGGGTGGAAAGAAAATGAATTCCAGGAATTGAATTGCCTAGAATTATTTTCATAGGAATTGTTAATTAATTGTGTTTGATTGATATAATTGTCCACATGGGAAATATTTAAATTTTGGATGTTTTGATATTCGTTTGACTTTATTTTTTATGAAAATTGTCCGTAAAGGAATTTTTTTTTCACAATTAGTGATAAAATTTGTGTCCATTGCCAAAAAAAAAAAAAACCCCTGAAAACTATTGTTCCTTCATTTCCTTCAATTGGTGCACGTGTAGGGGGCATGGGTGGAATTAGCTTTACATGGCAAACAAAACCCATCAATAACCATTTCCATGGAAAAATATAAATTGTTTTTTATTTTCCATGAAAAAAAGAGCTATCAAACATAGCCTAGAACTTTTGTTATAAGGTTAGCCATAGGCTACAAGTTTCCAACAATTTACGTGATATCATTAAACGATAAAAATCTTGCATAAAAATGTACAATAAACTTTGGAATGTTCTTGGTGACGAATCCTTGAAATTTTCCTTACTAAAATCTGAAGAATTTTCTTGTGACAATGATAATAATTACTTGTGAGCCGAGCCCGAGTTCAACCAACATTGTGGAAAACACTGTAGTGACAACCTTTTGATTGATCAAAACCTCGTGGATGTCAAAAAAAAAAAAAGGAAATCTTCTATAGAAGAGATGTCAGATATTTGAAATTGTTTTATCGTCTACAAGCAATGACACTATCACAAATCAAAAGGACTAATGTACATTAATACCAACAACCAATAAGCATTTCACCCAGTGGCAGTTGCGATTCAACAATTTGATCCACCACGTGCTGCTCTCCTTGACCATGCCCGTGTCACTCGTACAGCTTCTTCCATGACCACGTCTTGTGGAGGAGGTTGAGCAGTTTCATTTGCTGAGGGAGGTACTGAATCAGTCAGCATCACTTGCTCCTCAGTAGCGCTCAAAGTTTTGGTGCTCTCGACATGGACATAGGCTTGTGCTTCTTCTGCTTGTGCTGGTGTTATTTTCTGTGCATTCAAGACTGAGGTAGGCAGAGCTGCTTTCAAAGATTCTGAAGGCACATCCTCTTCTGCCACATTTTCTTGGTGCTGACTTGAAGATGTACTAGATGTGGGAGAGGGGGGTTGTTCACTTTGGGGCTGAGTTTTTGCAGTTGATCTCTGATTTGTTGGGGCAGAAGATCGGTGGACTCCAGGTCCTTGCTGTTGCTGCTGCAATGTGAAAATAAGCAGTATTTTAATGGGAAAATGATTTCAGAAGCAATTGAAAGTGATTATAAAAGTCAAGTTTAAAAGGTTCAATGACCCAAAATTAATTTTTAAGAAGATGAAAATGAAAAAGATTTCAGATTCAACGCCGTGAAAAGGGTTGTCGTAGTCCAAGCCATCTGCTGGTAAACCATTTTAGTGACTGGATTGGAACTCTTTAATGAATTAACATAAGAAAAACCAAGTATAAGGAAACATAAATTCCATATCACTGGCCAGATGTCACTGGAAATCGGAAGCAAGTTCTTCTAAAGTAAATTCATTGAAATATACAAGTTATGACATAAAAATTTCGGTTAAATAATAAAACAAATTTAAACAAAAGAATACCAATTCATTGCTTTGTGATTAGCAGTCCAATTTATGTTTGACCCTAAAAGTCTTGCCACCCTCTTCTTATTAATAAGAATGAAACTAGAGAAAGGAAGGAGAAGCATTTTGTTTAAAAGGTCTAGGCACATTGTACTCAAGAGTCATTCACACCATAAAGCTAGATTATGACAATATCATTATCCACTTTTATCTCATCTTAAGCCAAAAGGCACCTGAATTCTAACATAAGTAAAGAATCAAAGCACCCAGTTGCCAGGAATTTATAAAATACACACATCATTGTAGAATACAGGAGGGCCAAATGCAGAGACAAGAAAATTATAAGCTTGAGATGAGACCACATACCTGAGCACGACGAGGAGGCGTTGATTGTGAAGCAATATATTGCAAAATATCAAACATTCTAGTCTGGCCATAGCTTGCAATCTTTTGCCAGTACAAAACTGCCATATCTCCAGCTCTTGTTCTCAGTTCTAACAAATTACGATCAATATCCGTCTCGTGTTTCGCAACATAGGGTCTAAAGAAGGAGTCATAAACATATGTTGTTCCCTGAAATCATTGAAGTAGAAGAGAATACAGAATCACCAGATATGACAATGGAACTCTCAAAAACTTCATATACATTCCAAAAGGTAATTGCTGACCTTGGTTTTCGGAAACCACAAATATAGAAAAAAGGCCAATTTAGCTTCATTGTACATTGGAACCCTTCACAGACAATCAAAGAAACATCAAAGTTAGACAAAGAAATCAAGATTGATCAAAAAATTTCAAAATTATCAGCTTTAAAATGTTTTACCATGAAATAAACAAGTCACCAATCCTCTCACAAACAGTCAATATAGCAACTAAGATCCTGAAAAGTTGAAGATAAATTTACTGCTAAAACTAGCAGCCAAAGCTTGTCAAAGGTCAAATACACATACAAATACAAACACGAAAAATACCAATACTGGCACCAAAACCGAAGTTGCTCAATGTCAGGCTTATTCATTTCAACAGTTTTATAGCATTCGTATGCAGGATAAGCATAACCAAAAACCATCCTGCACCAACAACAAGTGCATAGAACATGAAACTCGTGCAATAACAATGAATAGGAGTTCAAAAATTTATGAACCAGAAACTGGAGATAGCACATACACAAGTCCCCAGGTGATAAAAGACCCGATCATGTTGCAACCCTATAACAGGCATATAAAAGAAAAGTTAAGCATGATGTTGACCTGGATAAACAATTACTGAGGTTGCAAGCATAGAATTGGGACTCAAACGTTTAAATGTTCGAAATGAAAAGAGAAGGTTCACATCTTCATTTTCAGTTCCAACCTATTTTGCATTGCCAAAATCTAAGAACTTTTATTCATTCCCTCGTTAACAGATTGAAGGGAATTGAAGCATTTTCTTGTTTCTGATTTCTGCTATTTTTTTACTGTCATCTTTTTCGAAACCTTAAAATAAGGATTACATTCCACAACTCATTCCATTCATGTTCGGATACTAGTGGCTTAAACTCTAAGGAAATATTTGTAATCCCCTTCTTTGTTTAATTTGCACGTCAAATATTCAATAGTACATCAATCAAGAGAAGGATTGTCTTGTAGGAAAACTATTAGAAAATGAAGAAACTAGAATAACCTAAAAACAAAAGTTCACGCACTGAATTGAATATTACTGCTCAAAAGGGGATAAAGGGAACAAAATGTACTATTGAGCTATAATTCACATGATCTCGTAAGTCTTAACACTATTATTCATCTAAACAGATGAAACAACCCAATAAATTCTTCCAAAATATCAAAAGCACGCAGTAAATGTTTCTATAAAAAAATCTCACCACAAATATCCCGTGAAGTATCTATACACAAAAAAAAATAAAAATAAATGAGTATCCAATTATTTTCAATTTATAAATATTGAAGATTAATTATGATCGATAAAACAATGACTGTAATGCAGAAAGATAGGAAACAACCGTTAGTTGAGCGCAGTGAAGCAAAAGTGTTAAGAGATCAAAAATGAAGTTCTAGAGAGCTTCAGGGAGACTTCCCGGTGAGTTGGAGAGGTGGAGCCGCCGTGGAGCGACGGCTAACCGTTGATATATCGGCGGAGTAGACTGTAGACAGAGAAAATGGAAGAGGTTGTGTTGTCGTTTTGAATTTCTGTTCTTGTGGATTTTTATTTGGGTTCGGCAAAATGGGGTGGGGCGGGGGGGGGGGGGGGCGCAATGTTACTCTGTGAAACGGTGCACGCATCTCTTACTCGTATAACCGTTGAATATAAAAGAGTATTGCTTTCTGATTCGTGATGAAAATCCAACGGCTGAAAATGAAAGTGGTGATGCATTAATACATTTAGGTCCGTTTGATTGTAATAATGGAATTGTGTGAAAAGAAAATGAATTTTAGGAAATTGAATTGCCTAAAACTTGTTTTACTAACAGTTATCAATTAATTGTGTTTGATTGATATAATTTTTCACTTAGAAAACATTGAAATTTTGGATCTTTTGATATTCGTTTAGTTTTGTTTTCCATGAAAATTGTCCATTAAAGGGATATAATTTATTTTCAAAAAAAAAAAAAAGAATTGCCACATGGTAAAAGTTTTTCCTCAAAAACCAAGAAAATGTGGAAAACCATATGAAAAATTTAGTAAATCAAACATGAAAAAAAAAAAGTGGAAATAGAATTTAATTTCTTTCTTTCATGAAAAATATTCTTGAATTAAACAGTGCCGTAATGAAAAATCTCAAGGCAATGGTTTCCAGCTCCCCATTCTACGGGGAAGTGGGAACTTTCACTAGACGCAAGTGATCTCGACCGTTTATTTCTAAATTTGAACAATCAATAAAATACATTCATCGTGCACTTAATAAATATTTCACATTACTCAATAATTGCATTCTTTACGCATGATAATGTCACTTGTAGTAAAACAAGGGCGAAATGGAGGTTCGATTTGGACAATTTGTCATATTTTCGATTCAAACCATTTTGTGCAAGTTAGAAATTTTTCCGAACCAAACCAAACCATTTCATTTTTCAAATCAAACCATTATTTGCAATTTGATTCGATTTTACTCCGCAGTTTGCCTATCGATTGCGTATTTTCTCTACCTAAATCATTCTTCACATTGATGGCAAGTTTTCCCAATCTATAGACCACCGTACTCAACAAAATTAAAGACCTCAAAAGGACAATTTTTAGAATAGAAACAAATGTTAGAAATTGTTAAAAAATCATAGTGCCAATTTTAACAGTGTGAAATTTGTGATATTTACATTTGTTTAACATGTCACCATATCACAAATGACACATGAGATGTAGTACTCTCTCTCTCTCTCTCTCTCTCTCTGATAAAATACATAGCAAATATCAGAAAGATTGCATGATTAGCATTATTTCATGAGAAGCATAGGTAGATAAAAAATACTTACTTCAGCAACCAAAGGAAATCGAGGTTGTAATCAATTCTTCGGTTAACAACAACAAGTTTCATAGGCAAAACTTGAACCATTTTGAAATCGTTCAATTCGATTTTGTGCGATTTTTTAGAATCAAAGTTTGAATTGAATCAAATCATTTTGAAACGGTTTGATTTGGTGTGAGAGAAAAAATTGCGGGTCCGTGTGGACCCGTACCAACGAGTACAATTCAATTTACAGCTCTGCGGTCTTTTTGTGCAGTGCAACCCTAATAATATCTATTCACATATCAACTGATCCATTACAAGAAAAAATAATAATAATAGGAAAAAATAAAAACCGTAGTTATGATGATGATGGTGGTGGTAGGTTTTCAACTTGTCACAAGCCTTGGATTCTAAGTTTCTTGAAGTATACATATACATGTTAAGGACAAAGTCTCCATAGGAATTATGCTCGGCGTGGTCACTCCTTCCGATGCCTTAAAAATGGTGATGATGGTAGGTTTGTTGGCTTTTCACTTTCATGCCCAATGCACTCTTTACCCCTTATAATTTACTGGGCATCTAACCATCAATTCATGTCCAACTCTCGACTATATTAGGTTTAACATTCACTACTATAACGTTTTTAGTTGGTCCTTTTCCCAGGAATTTGAATGTTGCTCTATTCTGAGATGGACTTGGAAGGAAATTATTAATTGATTGATTGTTCTTACGAGATAATTTAGTACATAAATATGTTGAAATGTATGTACCCCGTCATATTATTTTTCTAGAAAAAGTATGTAGTTTTTTAAATAATTTACTTTGACATAATCAATAAAATGGAAAGTTATTTCTAGACCATTGTAATTAACTTACCATATAAAACAAGTGGCCCACGATTTTTACATTCAATATTAGCAAAACATCATGTTAAAAAATTATTAATATTTCAGCGTTCTGCATGGTATATATAAGCGTTAAGTTTTGATAAAAGACGATGAAATATATAGTTGAACAGTTGTGAATCTTAAACGTATGGTTAAAATTGAAGTTTGATAAAATTAAGTAGAATTTTCTTGATCAAGACGAGAAAAAAATTCACAATCTCTATTAGCTTGGACGGAACTATAATCAATTAACAACCATTAGATACAGACTAGTCATGATACAGGTGTAAACTAGGCCTAAGCCACACAGTCCTAACGTGGCCTAGCGTAGAGGTGGCAATGGGTCGAACCCACGAGCTCGGCTCATGACCCGAGCTCGTGGCTCGTTACCCATTTTGGACGAGCTCGGCTCGTAGCTGAGCTCGTCCAAAATGGGTACTCGGCAAGCTCGAGCCGAGCCGCTCGACTCGTTTTTTTTATAGGATATTAGCCTTTTTGGAAAAAAAAAAAAAAAAACGGCTCGGGCTAGCCTTTTTGCCACCTCTAGCCTAGCCTAGCGCACAAAGTGTTGGACCCAAGCTCATTAAGTTTCATCTTTTTGTTTTTAAGAAATCAATGAAAAAGCAAGGAAAAAACGGTGTTCAGAGGTATTGTTGCCCAATCGAGCATGATCAACCGTGTTAGGCTTCACACTTTTTCCAAGGGTTACCCCGACTTGCTTAGACAAAAAAAATGTATTGACATGATGTATACCTCTATTTAATAATTTGAAATTTAAGAAGTGAAAATTTCATATCTAAGAGTTCAACTATAAGGGTGTTTGGTAGAGATTAAAATTAGATTTTTAGTAGATTGTGAATTCGTGATAAAAGTTTTTGAAATGTGTGGTTGAAAAGTTGTGGGACGCATGAAAGATGTGGTTAATATTGATTGTTAGACTTTGACTTAAATTAAAATCAGATTTTAATCCGGACCAAACAGGGGCTATGACCCATTTCAAAACTATGAAATAAGGTTTAAAACTTAAAAAATCAAATAGTTTTAAATCTTATTTATGAAATAATTAATTAAAAAATATTTTATTAATTATTTATAGATTAAGGTCACAATTTCATATAATTTGATCATAAATTATAGAATTAATTTGTTATATTTTTTTGCTGGTCATAAATAAAAAACATTTATAACCATAATTTATTCATCGATCACGAAATCAAAAAAGTTTATAAATCAAAATTCATTTATCGATCACAAATAAAATTTTTTATAAGTCATAACTTATTTAACGATCACAAATTATCAAATTAATTGGTCATAAATTGTTTTTCGATCACAACTTAATAAATTGTGAGTCATAATCATATTTTCTAAATCGCATATTATATATTGGTCACAAACACTCTTAATCTCTCTCGATCATCGCCACCACCCACATCACAACCGTTTGCAATCACCACCCCACCACCGCCAATAGCGCCGGTCCATCACCACACCACCTCACCAATGCAATCGCCGATCCACTTGCACCACCTCCAACAAAAAAAACCCAAAAACCAACAAAATCTGATTGCCTCCGCCAATGCCACCATCACCTCACCGTCGTCCCAAAACCCCAACACCACCAACTTGGAAACCACTACCACCCATCCAACAACTAAAAAAATCATTACCACCACGACCGCTACGCCACTGCAGCCGCAATCTGGGTCACTACAGGCACAATCTCTAGAGCCACAATCAGGGAAAAGTGAGGTGGGGGCGGTGGGGATATGTTAATTAATTTAATTTTATAATGTTATTATTAATATTTAGAATTTTAATTATATCCGATTTTTGAAAGAAAAAAGAATTTGTAACTTTTAATTATGAATTAAGATCTTGAAACCCCATTTAAGAATGGGTCGAAACTAACCATGTATGTGCCCATATGATAATGTGTATAAACATAAAAGCATGATCTAAATATATTTTTAAAATTAAAAATACATGTTTCTGAATAAAATAAGTTATATTTGATTTTATATAATAAAAAATTAAAAGTATGATTTTCTCTAATTTTCTTATGATTTTTTTTTTTCCTTTGAAGATAAATAAACGATTTCCTATAACGGAACAAATTATCATCATTTTAGTTCATACGTAAGAATCGAATTATATTGTGTTCGTCCTATTGTTTGTTATTTTGTCCAAATCAGTTAACAGGAAAAATGGCCAACCACAATTTCGAGGGATGAATGATAAAATTGATCAATTTTCAAGCTTCATGACAAAATTCAAATTTCATTCACAAATCTAAAATTAGATTAGAAATTCATAGATCTCACATTTAGAAGTTTAAATTCAAGTAAAGTTGTCCAAGTCCTAGATGTCTCCACTAGGGGTGGGCAAAAACCCGCCCAACCTGATCAACCCGTTCGACACAACCTGGGTTGGTTTTTGCAATTTTTTTCTTGGATTGGGTTGGTTTGCAAGGTTAAGTTGGTCGGGTTGGGTTGGGTCGGGTTGTGGGTTAACCCATCCAACCCGACAAAAACCACCCAACCCGACCCGCTAATTAAAAAACTAAAAAACTTTGCCAAACTAAAACAGAATAAAAGTGAGAGACCCGGTCAAACAAAAAGTGAAAGACAAAAAAAAATCCTAACATATCTTCCATCATCTCTCTCACGCGGCGGGCGTCGTCTCTCCAAATCATCAACATTGGTTGTGATTTTGGATGATATCTCTCTTCCAATACATCTATCTTTAACGCAATATATTAATGTTGCTTTAAATTTAGTACTTTGGTGACTTTAATATTTGTTGATAGGTCGTCCCAACTCCCAACCTAATCCGACCAACCCAACCCAACCCAACCCGACCTACATTTGGTTGGGTTGGGTTGAGTTTCAATCTTTAGATGGGTTGAGTTGGGTTGGGTTGAATTTATGTCAAACCGACCATGTTGGGTTGGGTATGGGTTGAGAGAAAAACCGACCCGACCCAACCCACGCCCACCTCTAGTCTCCACTCCTATTTGGCTTGACCATTTAAGAGGAGGATCGTACCAAACCCAATTTCTTTGATCTCACATTTCTCACAAACTGATTCACACAATGTTTATTGAGAACAGTACATAATTACCACATTATAAATATACATTTCAAAATTCACACACTCCCTAAAAATTTCAGAAATCAGGTGTTAATTCATAATATTAAATGTATAATTATAATATAATATACGGTAAGTTTGGATTAAATTTACTATACCAAATTAACTTGTACAAATCTTACTATACTATATTTCAAAGATTTTTTTCACAATCCTCCCACAATCAAACGTCCGTTTCTCTCTCTACAAACCCATCGCGGTGAACATCTCCAAAATTAGAAGAAAAAAAATCACTGTTTATCCTCGATTTCAAGTCACAATCAATGAATTAAGGTCACAATCCCGTCGAAATACTTCCGATTTTTACTTCTTTGGAGAAGTTGAAGCTGGCTGTAACAGAATTGGATTTTCTCAAAGCAAAAACTGAACTCATGTGGTCTGATTTCGAAGGTAAACGTATAATCAGCGTTAATCCTCGATTTTAAGTCATAATTAAGGAATGAGGTCACAATTCTAAATACATACTTCCAATTTTCATTTTTCAAGAGAAATTGAAGTTCGGCTGTAGAGGAATTGGATGTTCTATGTATGATTAAGAATGTCGATTTTGCACGTTTGCGTATTATACAGAGGTCACATGTCACTTATACTAGTGAATGATGCATGCAAGTATGATAAAATTGCTCGAGCTTGTTCTTTCAGATTGGGGCTTAATGGTAACTTAAATGTGACATTAACATATTCTTTGGATTCTAGTTTACCTCTAGTCCGAATTTTGAGCAATAATAATGTTCTAACGTATTTGAGGTTAAAATCTTTGGATGTGGTTGTATCGAGTTATCCTATTATGGTTGATGTTATCTCTACAATTTCATGTCAGTTAAGATATACATTACAATGCCTAGATTCGTCAACTACTTCCGAGTTACCAGCTAGTGTGTTTTCTTTAGAATAAATAGCTTAAGAAATTTGTGACTAGGTTGTAACCATTGACAAAGAAAACATTGAAGATGATGTGACATTGAAATTTGAAGCAGATGTTAGAACAGTAGTGGAGGGAAATATTTTTCACAACAAGGACATATTAAAAATGAGTTTGGCCTTCTATACTATACAAAACAAGTTTGAATATAAGGTGTTCATATCGGACAAGAAGGAGTTCGTGGTAAAGTGTGTACATAATCATTGCAAATGGATATTTAGATCTTCACGCTTGGGAGAAACGAAAATCTTTAAGATCAGGAAAATGCCTAATGGTCACACATGCTCGATCAACACTGTTTTATGATCTCATCGACAAGCATCTAGCTCAATTGTGTCAAACTACATCAGGTACAAATACACATATTCGCGTACAGTATACACTCCTAATGATATCTCGAATGACATGTTACATGAATATGGAGTATCAGTAAATTATGTGAAAGCGTGGAGGTCATGCGAACAAACATTAAAATTTATTAGAGGTGATCCAACGACATCATTTCAGTTGCCGCCGTCTTATTTTTTTATACTAGAACAGATGAACGTGGGAACAGTCACAAGAATAGAAACAGATCATTTAAATAAATTTAAATATTATTTTATGGCTTTGGGTGCATTGATTGCTGGTTGAAAATATTGTACGACAGTCATTGTAGTTGATGGCACATTTAAATGGCCACTATGTGGGTACACTCTTCACTGCTTGTACACAATATGCAAACAACATCTTCATACTAGTTTTTGGTGTTGGGGATAATGAAAATGATAAGTCATGAAGATAGTTTTTTGAGATGTTAAAGAGGGCATATAGATCAAGAGATGAATTATGTGTAGTATCAATTAGACACAATAGCATAAGAAATGCTATTGAATTTGTAAATCCAGAGGCAATGCATGAGATCTGTTCATACTATTAACTTAAAAATTTGAAAACTCGTTACGCAAAATCAGTACAATGTTACACATGCATTCAACTGTGTTGTCGAACAATATACAGTGGATGAATTTGAATACCAATGCAGCAATTATGCTCAATTAATGAAGAGATCAGGGGATATTTGGTATGTGAATGTCTGTAACATATATTATGACTTCATGTTACTCGTTCTGTGATATTATGAGATGATTGTGAATATCTATAAACATGCATGTTTAATGTACGAACTGTATTTCATTTATTGTTACATGATATTGAAACATGATTATGAATGAAAAATATCGGTGGATATTTAGCATGTGGCCTCATTTACAATTGAAACATGATATATTTTATGAATGTGCCCATATGTGACCTGTTTTGTAATAATACTGATTATATGTTAACATTTTAAAGTTAAATGTGACCGTGTGTGACATGTTGTTACTTATACTTGAATATATTATCTAATAACTAAAATTATTTTTTAGATGGATGTTGGATATGAAAAATGGTCAAGATTGCACATGCCAAAAAATAGATACTCTACTATGACATCAAATATAGTAGAATATGTAAATGCAGTCACGAAGACGACAAAGAATTACCCAATTCAATCATTTTTAGAATCATTGCAGCAAACAATCCAATCTTGGTTTTGCAAAAATAGGGATAATGTACATGACACTTTCACAAAACTTGCAACCAAATATGAAAAGATGCCGAGGGAAACAAGCAATAGCGTGAGAAATTTAAAGGTAAAAATAGCAAATTATGTACACTATGTTGATCATATATATAACTTTAAATATTTCTTATTTTCGGGTTTCACCTGCAAGTCACACTTTGTTTGAAGTAAGGGAAAATTCTTCATCGTACATGATTGATATAACTCAAAATACATGTAGCTGTAGAATGTTTCAAGTGGATCAACTTCCCTGTCCACATGCACTGGCGGTGATAGCAACATTAACGCTGGATGTGTACGACTTTTACTCGGTATATTATACAAGAGATGCATATTTGAATACCTACAAAGAGACAGTCTTTCCTGTAGGTAATAAATTAGAATGAAGTTTGTAGGAGGATGTGAATAGTAGAGTTGTACTTGCTCCAACCCAAAACAAAAGTCCGACCGACCTACTGAGAGGAGGAAAAAGCCAGCTTGTGGGAGATCACAAGTTGTGAAATGTTGAAGATGCGGTGAATCCGATCACAATCGTCGAACATGCAGGAACATGGTGCCACTTAACCAGAACAACGGCAAATTGAAAGATCCAAAGATATTCAAATAGCTTAGCGTATATTTTTTTTTTTTTTTTACACGAGAATATTTTTTGTAATTGCAAATTGTTTCATTTTATTTACAAACTATGTATTGTTTGGAATATATGAGTTGACAGATTTATGCATAGAGGTAAGATTACATTTAGGATGTCACACATGTTTTTGGGAAGGGAAGTGTAAATAGACATTGATTGTGACTCTATTTATAATGATCGTAATCATCTGTGACCATTTTTAGCACAAAAGATAGTAACAAGCTATGAGTTTTTTATTTAGTTGTGGTCGTCTGCGATCAACTATAAATAAAATTCGAAATTAATTGATTTGAGTGTTTTAACTGAGTTTGAATGTCATCTTGGCCAAAATGTGAATATTATGTGTATACTATTTATGACAAATGTATAAATCATACATGTTAAGTATATGTGACCATTCGTGACAAACTGTTTCTATTTGTGACCATTTGTGACTTGCACTTATGTAAGACATTAACTATGTGTGACTAATTGTGATCGTTTGTGATCATTTGTAACATGTTTAGACTGCAAATATAAACATTTATCTCCATAACCATACTTGAAAGATATTAACAAAATCACACATAAAAGAAAAATACGTTCACCTCCTTTGTCCAAATTACTTGACAAAAACAAATTTACATTCAATTCCAAAACATATTACAAAAGATAAAGATAACATCTAACTTTGAACACCTGTTTTGTCTAACTTTGAACATTGGCATTTTGACAAGATCATTATGCAACAAATATTGTGCATACTTTATGACAAAAACACCACAGTCGTGCCTGTAATGTTGAGTGAATTGCCTATTTGGTCACTGAACTTTCAGCCATGCTTTCAAGGGGTCACTGAACTTTCAAAATCACCTAAATCATCACTAAACTTCACAAAATGTTTCCACGAGGTCACTGAACTTTAAAAATCACCTCATTCATCACTGAACTTTGCCCAGTGTTTCCATGGGATCACTAAACTTTACAAAAAGGTTTCTTAGGAGATCATTGAATTAGTGACCACTAGGAAACATTTTTCAAAGTTCAGTGATGAATGGGGTGATTTTTAAAGTCCAGTGGCCATGTGGAAATCTTTTGTAAAGTTCAGTGATGATTTGGGTGATTTTGAAAGTTCAGTGACTCCATGGAAGCATGGCTGAAAGTTCAGTGACCAAATAGGCAATTCACTCCTGTAATATTTAACATAGACAAATCATAATTAACTACAAAATATTGATGAAAAATGACAAAACTTGTAATGCCCATAATGAAACTTAACGCATTTATTTGTTGAGGTAAACCACTGACAATTTTAATATGCAGGTCACTGGATATGTCATCAATATCATCAGTAGTTTCCATCTACAGTCCAACAACTTTTAACAAATGTGTAAGAGTCCTCACAAGCGGTAAGACCCCTTCACGAACCTTATAATCCTTGTACGATTTGTTACTTGAATTGAATATGTACAGGATACGATTATTAATGTCAAGTTGTCACAACATCCAATGAGCATGATTTGTAGGCATAATGGGCATCAATATGGATTCAAGTTCTCTCCAAGGAGTATTAAATGATAACCGTTCATCATTGATAGTTTTGATTAGGTCCTCATTCTCGTTCTTTGATTGTTAACAAATTTGGTGTATAAAGTCTGAATGGTCAAATCGAATATACAGTCTGTTGTTGTTTCTTTCATGTGATGTAATAACAAAGAACATACATAAATAATGTGAAATACTATAAACATGCGAAAAATGACGGCAATATTATACCGCGTTGCTCAATGATGAATCATAATTGATCAACGTATGCCACCAAGTTTTATGGACGAGAACATTGCCATACACAAATTGAGGACTTATCACATTACCTGCATTGTTGAACTTTACCATGTACACACATGTATGCACTCATAAAACCAATAATAACAGGTTACATTTTGACACATATATGACACAATAACAAGTCATCAAACAAATAATAACATGTCACACTTTAACACAAATATGACACAATAACGGTCATCAAATAAATAATAACAAGTCACACCAAGACACAAAAACACTTATAACCACATTTCATGTACATGTTCTTTGGCTTGTATCCTCTATCAACCCAATTATGGAATGCACTTAGGTATGTACTATCAACTCCATTTGAATAATTTTGGAACACAACGTTTCCAGATGTAGATTTTGATCCAGTAGCAACATGACGTAGATCAACCTTAACAAATGGTGATTGTAGATTTTTTGATGTCACATGTAGTCCAGAGGATGGAGGTGCAAGCGTATCTTCCTGATTCAAAAATATAAAAAGAAAAGTTATTGAATTAGTGTATGCTAATCTGATAATCAGTCTGAATTTATAATATGAAACATTATGTTAAACTGACATCTTCAGTATGACATTGAGTAGACTCCAACACCCGTGCAAGACTCATCAACATGCTCCTGCACTTCTTTATTAGCAAAAAATGCATCATCAGAGTTTTTAGGACTCTTTGAGTAGTTAACCCCAAGATTAAATGAAGGAGGGTCGAGAACGTAGTCATCATGAAAGCAATGTGATGACTCAAGTGCCATGTGACCTTTGTCTTTTTCTTTTCAACCACATTATCACCTTTTGGCTCAGGTTCCATATGACCCTTACCCTTTCGTCAACCACCCCATCAACTGTTGGCTCTTCATCTATCGAACCTTTGTTACCACTCAACTTCGTTTGAACTTCATCTATCACCGAAGATAAAATGTCAGACATAAATTCAACAAAAGATCTAAGAGACAACCTGATGTCGTTCAAGCCATCTTTCAACCTATTCTGACTCCGAATGACCTCATCGAGCTTCAAAGAACTATTTGAATGACGCATTTTGTCATTCATGTCAGACAGTTCTGACTTCATCGACAAAAGCTCCTCTTTCAGCCCTTTGTCATCCACTTGAAGCTTGATTATTTCCTCATCCATCAATTGCTTCAATTGACAACATTCCTGTAAAAAATTGTAGTTAGTAGATTTGTGATCGTACAATGGCTTCTATGTCTTATAAAACTTAAATTACTTACATTAACACATTAACAATCAGGATGATAGATAGGATGAGGCTGAGCGAGAGAGCTAGAGCTAGAGCTAGCAACCCCTGTCTGTTTTTGCGACGGTACATCAACAAAATCATCAACTGGATCTCGAACATGTACCTTTGACAACGGGGGAGTAGACTCACTCTTGCCTACTGGAGTTTTAGAGATTCTAATATTCTGACTTGGTTGTTTAGGTTTCGAGTGCTAGATATCTGTCGATTGTACCCAACATACAGAACAACATAATCAATTAGCACAATAATACAAATCAGGTCACAATAAGTCACAAGTAACATATTTCAAGTCACGTCATAATATATCTGAAATTCATATTCAAAACTTGTCATATATGGCATCGTGAGCTCTACTTTAGATGGATCAATGTCATTTATCACAACCTGTTTGATATAAGAAGGAAAAAAGCTTAGCATATGTCATTTTACATATGTCATTTTAAATATGTATAACTAATCAAATGAGTACGTAACAATTCAAATATATTTAAGAACTTGCATTCTCACTTCCAAATACTCTGTCAACCAACATTGCCACTAAAGGATGTTTGTGCGCTTCCAATTCATAATTCGTAGATGTTTCTTACAAATTCTTGTGGCCATACAAATTCTTGTGGTCACGTTCTCCTTAAGTGCAAATATGCACTCATACAACCACACCTGAAAAGTCACTAAAAAATCATCAATCTGTAGTGACTTGTTTGTTTTGATAATACCTTCATCAATGACGATAATGTGGTCTCAAACAAATATCTGTCACAAGGAAATATTCCAGAGTGGCAAAATCATCTGCAAGTGCAAAAATATATTGATCCACGACCTTCGAGTAGGGTGTAGCAAATAGATACGAGGTGATAAGATAAACAATCCCAATCTTAACCACGTCAAGGTCTGGTGCATCATCCAGTGAAAGAAATACTCTTTTAACATCTTCACGTGTGACAACTTTTAAGTCCCTGAAATAAGTATCCTTCACTGCAAACGGTTTACCATCTAACATCGGTCGACCATCTATCTCATCATACCGCAATCCAGTGACCAAACAAAACTCAGCAATAGAGAACCGAATATATCTCTCATTTAAGTTGAACTACATCTCCTGCTTGTTGGGTTGCTTCACCTCCTGTAGTAAAATATAGTGAATCAACTGTGGCTGCACTACTATCTCCCTACCTACAATGCATGTAGTAAGACACACATGTGTTCTCCAGAATGTTCCTTTGAGCAGCAGTTAATTTCATCACAAAGTGTGTGATAACACTCTGTATAGGTGTTATAGTAATCTTCCCCGTAAACCAATTCCTTAGTTTTATTAAATAGCTCCATTTTTGCATAATCGTAATGTCATACATGTTACTGTGACCTTCAACAAATAACCATTTGGTCACAAATTTCGAAAAAAATTAGCAACACAATAACATTTTAAAACATGATAGAGATGATATTCCAATTCAACCAAAGGCGCTTTAGAAAACATATTCAGTTCACATAAATAATAATCAATCAAACAACACACCAAATAAGTCACAAACACTTCAAATTACAAAATACTCAGAATATGTTACAAAATCATATTTCAGTCACAAAATACCCATATCAGGTCACAAATTCGTAAAAAAATATACCACAAAACTCACAAATCAATCCACAAAATCAGATTTCACCTTCTTAATGAATTTCTCGCCAGAGTCCGACATTTTGATAATCTTTGCTGAGGAAGAACATCCGACATCTTTTTTCCTTTTACCTTTATCATTCTTCTTCGTATTCACATCAACACTACGAGTTCTACCATTTCAACTACCACAATGCTTGAAACTAAAATGTAATATGGCTATTTGAGTTAAATCTCCCATGATAATGTCGGTGATTGTGAGTTGTGATGTTGAAAATGGTAGAAAATGAGAGAAACATGAGTGCTGCTATAAAGAGAAAAAGAGACATACGTGGTAACATGGGTTTCGTGTTGGAGAGAGAGTTTGAATGATTGTACGTGGATGGTGCAGATTAATTGAGCTACTGTTTTTAGTTGATATAATAAACTTATTTTTATTAATTTAAAAAAAAAAAAAGGTGATTACTTGATTTTTGAATTATAAAATTCATCTCCTTATTTTTGAAATGTAAACTTGAAAACTAGGATTTAAGGTAATTTTACCATGTTTATTTTCAAAAGAAAAATGTCAGCAAAATTATTTCTAAAAAAAATTTGGCCCAGTGGCTAACACCAATATAGCTTGACCACCTTTATGCCTAGTTGGTAGTTAACCGAGTCCTAGTCCAAAATTGCAAGAACTATTAGCGGTGCTCCAGTTTCTCCCTGGTCAAGATTGTATGTAACCCCACAAAATCTCATTTCCACCATTGATTCATCAAACTGAAAACTCAACCAAAAACTAGTGATTCTACCGTAAAATATCATTAGTACCTTGGAAATTTTCTTGCAAATTGCAAGCTTTCCAAGAAAAAATTCACAAATATACATAGAGAAGAAGAGAAAATGTGGGTTGCTCCTTCAATTACTCGCCTTCATTCTCAATTCCTCTACTGCCCTTTAAAGCTCTCTTCGGCTACTTCTTCTTCGTCTCTTTCTCATAAATCCCTTAAAACTCAAAGGGCACCAGCTTATTATCCATGTGTTAGAGCTGTTGATCTTGACCAAAACACGGTAATATAACTCATTCTCTTTATTTAATTTTCTTGTTATTCTAATCCGACAATGTATTTACTGATAATGCAATTCATCTTCTGCCCTTCACTTAAGTTCTTTTTTCTGTTAATTTTCTGTGTTTCTTGATGTTCTAATTTGATCAGATGTTTTTATTGATAAAGCAATTCAGCTTATGCCCTTCATATAGGCACTTTTTTCTGCTATTTTTATGAGTTAGTTGATGTTTTGATTTGAAAAAAAAAAAAAAAAAAATTTGTTGATAATGCAATTCAATTTATTCCCTTTAGTTAAGTTAATTTTTCTGTTAATTTTCTAAGTTTGTCGGTCTGATAAAATTTATTTAGTGACAATGAGTTCTGCTGGGTTTAAAGCTTACAATGCCAAAAGAAATCAATTTGAGACTTATAACCAAATAAAGATTGGATCTTTGAATTCCCTTAAAGCTGAAGGGATTTTATTTATGAACCTCCAACAAAAAAGCTCAAGGATTTACCTTTGTAGCGAGCTCTAGTGGCCCTTCTCACCAAGCTAGCAATCCTTCTTCCACCTTGTGTTTCTTTAGATGCCCTTTGGAAAGGATGAAACTGGCCTCCTTGCCTCCTTGGTGCAAAACCCCTCTTAGATTTCTTACTACTTTTGGAAATATGCTATCTTGGAGAATATTTATAAAGAAACCTAGCCTCCTTTCCCACATTCCATGAATCCAGCTTATTCCATCAGTTAAGTGCTCATTCATTTCAATTTCTTAGTTTCTTGACGTTTTCATTTGATTAAGTGTATTTACCGATAATGCTATTCATCTTATACCCTTCATTTAAAGTTCTTTATTCCGTAAAGTTTGAGTTTATTGATTTTTAATTTTGATCAAATGTTTTTTTATTTTTTTTTCTGTTAACTAGCTGAGTTTCTTGGTTTTCTAATTTGGTCAAATGTGTTTACCAATAATGAAATCCAAATTATTCCATTCATTTAAGTGCTTTGCTTTTGTTAATTTTCCGAGTTTGTTCTAATTTGATCAAATGTTTTTACTGATAATGAATTCGCAGATTGTGGCAATAACAGTTGGGGTAGTGAGCGTTGCCGTTGGGATTGGAATTCCTGTTTTCTATGAAAACCAAATAGACAGCGCCGTAAGTTTTTAACCTGCAAAATAAAAAAAAAAAAAAAAAAATTGCAAACAGTTGGTTTCTATTTAGCAATGAGCTACGCCAAACATGCTCTAATTCATTTATTTATCTTGAAAAGAATATTTCGATTTTTATGGTGAGGTGTGGAGAGTTGTATATTTATTGCAAAAGATTGGATTTCTGAGTCCATTTTGTGTATTATTGCTAATGTTTCAGGCCAAAAGGGAAAATACTCAGCCCTGCTTCCCTTGCAGCGGCAGTGGTGCTCGTAAGTCATTCACTTCCTTCTCTGATCTTGTTTTACCCTATGATGCATGAAAACTAAACTTTGAAAAGGTTAGCATTAAAATTTGACCTTTGTGTCTTGTTGCGTTGAACTTCAATTTTGGATATAGCATTACCCCGTCTTATTGTGTCGCATTTCCTAGTTTTGTTTCGGTTTTACCTTATTTTGGTTTGTCTTTTAACATGCAAACAATATATGCACTAATGCACAATGCAAATAATGAACCTACATATGAGTAGGTTAACAAAACCATCTGTGGCAGTGCCTCAGGGGAGGACGGGGCGGGGTTAGGATGCCATCCGTAATTGAGATTCATATCTATGCATGCAAATATTGGTGTATGAAATAACTATTTTCTTACCTTCGAGCTCGAGTTCTTAAATATATTTTCCAATGTTCTAAAATAATATGATTTATTTTTAAATTTCAAACCTTTTATAGAAAGAAAGCACTCAATTGTGTACCCACTCTCTTCTATGTTTAAGAAAATCAAATCTAACTCGTGAGCTGGAGGCCTCACTTCCCCTTAGACGTCAAAATTTTCATATTCCAAACTACATAGAGCATTTTTTCGTTAATCTTAAGAAGTTTTCTTATAGTGAAATAAGTATTTTTTTTTTGTCAAAATTGGAAATAAGTTAGTTACTTTTTTAATAGTAAGGTAAAGTTTCAGAATAAGCAACATTTTTTCTTAGAAGTAAGAAAAAGTAACATGTCCAAATATGTTTGGAAACAAAGTAACTTTTACCTTTTAAGCATATCCAAACATTCTCCACCACATTCAATAATTGGTGTCATTTTCTGTATTATTGGTGCGGAGCGAAAGAAAAGTTTTTATTTCATGCAAATACTTCTGATCGAAACAAATATCTTTTTCAAGTTTGCAGTACATTAAATCTTCCATATGCTACTTGTTCATGCACTTATAGTTGTTTTGTCTCCACTGAGCCCTGAATTTCAGCGTGGAAATTGGTTTGCACCATTTTTGTTTTAAATAAGGTTTAAATGTGGCTATAATGGCCCCTTTCGTGTAACTAGTAATGTTAAGATAACTTCCTTCTCTCGTAGCTCAAATAATTGGATCCTGTCTAGTGCAAGAAAAAGATAGGTTGATATTACTCGACCACGAAACAGAAAGAGAAAGGAAAGTTGAAATTAATACTTAGAATGATTTATATAAAGACAACAGTGGTCCATCGAGGAGGATGGGATCATATATCTAACCATATGTTGATTCCGAGTTAGTTTATGATTAAAGTGTTTCCATTTTCATGAGGTTTGCTTTCTAGTTTTTCCTTGAGGACTTGAAAATATCGTATTTGTATTTATCTCCAGTTGCAATGTGTCATACAGAAAAGGGTAGGCATGCTACTGTCCTTGTTCTGGGAAAAGTTGGTCGAGATGTAATATGGTATATTGCGGCAAGTGTATTGGATAGACACTAGACTGAATTAAGGAAGAAAAAGAGCCTAAATTTGGGCTTATCATATTGTTAAGTTGTGTGAGCCAAACATAGCTTTACTGCATGATTGGTATGTAGTATTGGACATAACTGGATAATATAATATAAATGATTTTATCTTCTTTTCTTCCTTAGTACCATACCTTACCAAACAAGTCATTCATGTATTATATACTATGTGAAGAAATTACTTCAGTTATTCTTGAATCTTTCATTGTAGAACTTGCTCAATACTGTATTTATTCCAAGCCTCTAAATCCAACAGATTTTAACCTGTCATTTATGAGCATTTTGAAGAATGTTGGAAAATATTAATTCAAATTATTATTTTTATATTTATCCAATATACAGGACAAGACTCGAGAAAAGAATTCGAAAGAACTAGAAAGTACTTCTTACTTGAAAATCAAAGTGGAAACTGAGATGCGGCAACTGCATTTTGTGTGCTGATGCCTCTATTGCTATTTAGCTGTGATAAAAAAAAAAAAACTTTTTTTTTTCTTGACACTATCTCTAGCTATCTCTGTACATGGTATGTGACTTGAATCTGCCACTCTATTTGGTCCGTTGCTAAATCTATCGGGTCATGTTCTATTTATAATGGGGATTTTCTGCAGAGCAATGTAGATTTTGCATGGGGACTGGTAGTGTGACGGTCGAGCTTGGTGGGGACGAGAAAGAAGTCTCACGATGCATAAACTGTGATGGTGTTGGTTCTCTGACATGCACGACATGCCAAGGCAGTGGTATTCAACCTCGCTACCTTGACCGCAGGTACGTGCTTGGTTCATTAAATTCTCAAATTGAAATCATCAATTATAACTATAGTTTCATTTGTGCTCATATCAAGTGATTCCTATTCCCCCGTCTAAATACGAGGAACTACGAGGATTTTTATGCTAAACCTTATTCCTCCTTGCTTAGTATTCATATAAAAATTGCCAAAGTTTAGACTTACTCTCAACGTACTGCAACCCCTCTTTTAATGGTAATTTAAACGTTTTACAAATTATTATAACAGAATCAACCATGATTTTGTACATTATAGCTCCAAGATGTTTGATGTGAAAAAAATGCATGCATGTGTTTTTGTGTAACAGAGAATTCAAGGATGACGACTGAGAGCTCAACTATACATGGCCACAAATAGAGGACTCATAACATTGAGTCGAGATTCACATTGTAAACGACTTTTTCATCTTTATTTTTCTGAACTCGAGATGTCGGATGTCAAATGATTCATTATGCTGATTTCATGAAATTTACCAAGATATTCACTATAGATGCACATGATGTTTGTTCTGTTGTGAAATCGACAGGCTTCTTTCACATTTTTTATGGGTCCTTCAGCTAAATCTTTTGTTACACTAATAAAAATAGATCAATTTATTGGTAAGTTCTTTAGGACATTAGAATACAAAATATTAGGTTAATGTTCACAACTGCTAGTCTCTTGAGCCTGGAGGGGACAATCAGAAAATCCAACGCTAAACTTGTATCCTCTTTCCGAGCTTTGAAGAGTTGGTTCAAACAAGGCACTAAGTTGATGGTAGTTATTGTTTGGTTTGGTATAATACCAGATGCATTGTAAACAATGTGAAATCCTATCGTTTTTTGTTACATTCTTATCTTCAATCTTTCTACAAATTAACGTCTCGTCCTCAGTAACTTCTATTCAAATATTCTGTTTACATGCTTTGATAAAAGGGACTATTTTTCAAAAAAACCTCTAATTGGCAGGGCCAACGTAAACATCAATTGAACTCTAAACATGAAGTTGAAAATCCACTGAACAATTAGTCAAATATGCTAAGTTTTTTCTTCTAGATTTACTTTCTAAAAAGCTAGAATAGTATGTTTTGATATTTGTCAAAATAATTAGCTTGAAAGCAAGCAGCCAAACACGATTTCAATCACAAACTATCTTTCAGAAAAAAACTGATCAGTCCGGTAGCTAAGCACTATACCTGAATGCTAACTGGCAACGAAATCAATGTAATTCCTAAGCAACTGATACAAGATTAACTAAACTTTAACACAACTCAGCAGAAAAAGCAAGTACTTTAACAAACGAAAGCTATCTGCAATATTTGCCAAGCGGGTGGGCGGGGGATGGGGCAGAGGCTGCCTATTCTTTATGCAGCAAAGTAATACTAAACAAATAATGAAAAGAATGAAGAAAGCCGATTGCCCAAAATCTTCCCATCAGCCTAACTAGATTTGGCCTTGGCCACTAATACAATACTGAGAACTAATAAAACAGAAGCTAAAAGTTAAAATTAATGAACATTTGACATGAAATCCCAAGTAGCTTATAGACTACATCGTAAAACATTGCCATGACACTTCGGCGACAAAGGTTAAAGGCAATACATACCAGCTCTATCTGCGATGGTCTGAAGGCGGTGGTCTTCGACTTCCTCCTCTACCTAAAGCAGAGAATTGGTTACCTGATGGGCCAGGATGACCGTATCCTCGGCCAACACTAGGGTTAACTGGCGGGACCCAGCTACCACCCATATGGTTATAACTCCCACCCATGTGAGGTTGGTGGGCTCCTAAATCGCTGTATCCACCCTGTTGATAAACATAAGGACCTGGAGGAAGCGGAGCTCGACCCATATCCGGGGCAGGATGTGAAGGGTAACCGCGTCCACCATTTTGTTGCCTACCCTGACGAGTGTATCCATTTTGGGGATGATAATCCCGACCCTGAGGTCCAGTGTACTCATTGCGAGGATAACTATGTCTATTCTGAGCATTATGGGGAGGAGAAGCATAGGGTTGTCTATAAGACGTGGAGATTGAAGACCTGTGATGATCTCCAGCATTCACAGGAGAATATCCTGAAGTACCTTGCACCATTACACGTTCGTCACGAGAGTACGGATTTTGATGGTATGGACGATAGTGCCGGACATAAGCACTGGTATGAGACGGATGTGGCGCATATATTTGATCAGAACGACCGTTTCCATCTGCCCTTACCTGTAAACTATTAGCAACAAGTCGATGTGCAGCCTCTCCAAGATGCCGACCAGAAATGGCTCCATTGGTATTATAATTATGCCTGCAAAGAAAATTCCTAAATTGATCCATCCTTTCATATCATCTAAAGCACTGTGCAGAATCAAGTCTTTGATCTACCAACAGTTGAAAATTAAATCAACGAACCTCCCATTTTCCATGGGCCTCCTCCCAGAGTCCTCGTGCCAAAGAACAGGCTCTGGTTTTAGATCACCTATCGTCACAATCTGTATACAAAATGGAAGACAAGTTAAGATGGGCAACAGATTTACTACACCTGAAAAATCATTTTCACGTAGAATGCAATGTAGCCAAACTAATCTTGTGCAACTGATTAAGTTTAAACCAGTACAAACATGAAAAGAAAAGGTGAAAAGAAAAATATGGAGTTGGAAAGAGAAGTTAAAGGTCGAAACATGAACCCACTTTTTGCACAATTTCTGTATATATTCACCTATCAGGCAAATTACACCATTTATGTGTTATTGGTACCACCATGGAATCATGCGAACTCCAAAATGCAAATGCTACACAAGACTTGTAAAATGTTTGGTGCCATTTTCTAGCTAGGTTATCACTCAAGGAATCAGTGTGTTGAGCACAAAACTCCATTAGCCGTTGCAGAATTTCCAGTGCTCCAAGGCACAGGTAGAAGTTAAAAGAGAGAATAAGACAATTAGTTCGTTGACAAAGAACTAACTGTGACATGAAGGAAGGTGAATGTATATTACCAGAACGAGCAGAAGGGGGAGGAAACTGTTTCATTGGAACAATACGTCTAAGTTGAATGTTAACCCCTCCCTCCCTCTCCCTCTCTGTGTGTTTCTTCTTAAATTCTACCTTTTTTGGACTGAGGTCTCCCTCCCTCTCTCTCTCTCTGTTTCTTCTTAAATTCTACCTTTTTTGGACTGAGGTTTGTGTTCTCAATCTTTTTTTTTTTTTTTTTTGATAACTGTTTGTGTTCTCACTCTCAAAATAATAAAGGTTATTCAGGGGCATAATTATATCTTCTGATAATCATCTGAAATTTATGTGACGACAGCAGATTAATAATAGAATGAGATGGAAAATTCACTAGTGAGATTAGAATGTAAAACCAACCAAGGACAATGCAATCTGGCAATTTAATGTTAAAATATAGGTTTCATGGTTGTTCTCTTCCACTCTACTTTGTCGAGGGTTCAGGACAATGTACTGTCGCACTGTCTACAACAGTGACAACTTTCGTTTCAAGAAAGCAGGTGCCTGATAGCAATATTCTGAAGGATGAAAATATGAAGTCAACAAGAGGTGCACAGACTTTCACTAGAAGCAAAGATACAAAACAACTTTGTAGGGAAATAGGGGTTAAAAACACTATTAGTCACTCAACTTACAAGGAAGTTTCATGTTGAACATGATTTATTCCGAAGCGGTCACTGGAGTTGCTTTTTATATATGTTTGATACAAGTTGAAATCCATTAATTTTGCAACAGAATGTCTGACTTGCCAGACATCCTGTTAGAAAAACCAATGTAATTTAACTAAGTGACAAAACTGAAACAAAAGGCAAACTTCAGTGAGAGCTTTGGAACAAAATAATGTTTGGTAAATAACACAAAATTTCGTTAGGAGCAGAATGGCTAAATTTTTTGACCCAAAATCAAATATCATCCTCCAGCTATAAGAATAATGATACTCGAAATTAAGACTGAATCATCTCAAGTTACCTTCTTCGGAAACTTGACACCTGGGGGTGGTCGAGAAATATGCTTATGAGCATCTGGAAGCCTATATATTGCACATCTGAAAAATGGTAATTAACAGTAAAGGTGATGATAGAAACAGAAAAAAAAAAAAGAGCAGCTTCACATCGATGATGATTTCAATTAATCCAAGGGAAGGTTTTCTTCAAAAGTCCAGATGCTTACACAACTTGATTATCCATAATGTCTTCCATCCCTTGAACAGGAGATCTGAAAATTGGAGGGCAAGGATCCCCAGCACAAAGGGAAATATAGCCGTGCATCCCACCACTGCAGTAACCGAAGTAAAATCAGGAAAAAAAAAAGGATTGAACTTATGGGTCTCAAATCCATTTCAATAGCCATTTAGTCACAACTGCAAGAGGGGATTAGTTCAACATTTTCAACCTTGTGGCCAGCCATAGTGCGTGCAGACAGGCAAGCACATGCACAAAAATGTTCCACTTACTGTTTCCAAATAGGACAGAACACAATTTGTGAGTTGAACCCACAATCAACTTAAGCAAGAGAAATTGATTCCCATTTTCCAACAAGTCTTAATGAAAACCGAAAAATATATGCAGATGTAAACAACAATATTTTTGTACTAGTGACATCCCAAAATGTTTCAGTTTCCGTTATATATATTTACTTAATCTTCACCTTGTTTTATCATGTTTCCTACTTTATTAAACATTCTCAAATGTCAAATTTAGGGTAAGTGGTATACATGCACCTGGAATTAATTCTTCCATACTACAACTATTGAGTAGGGCATGTTAGAGAAGGCTGTGTGCATTGGCACTTCTGTATTCCAACAAATTGAATACAAGTTCAAAGCCAACCATATATCTGAACAGAGTTGCTCTGCAGTGCAACTACATGCCCACGTGGAAAGAAGGGAAAAAAGCTCTTATGATGATATGCTTCTACAAAATGGGAAAAGGACAATAGTAAAATTTCTTTCAAATTAGGTAATTTTGAAAGAAAAAAAAAATTCCACTACGCTCGAAAAGTTGTAAGAAGGTTCTTGTATAGATAGATGGGTAACCTTATCTCACTTTGGGCTACAGAATATGAGGATAGGTCATCACTACATTTTCTTTTCGATTTGGTAACTTAAGAAAATTTTCCACTACCCATATAAATGTATAAACAGATCAACTTATTAAGAATCGATGTATTTTCTTTGAATCTCGTTTTTTTATTTTATTTAGGTTTTTTTATTATTATTTTTTGGCTATCCAAGAGCTCTATCCCTCAATCTGCAAATGACTCTTTACAAAGAGTGCTCACATAAGAGAGAAAGATATCTGCGCAGTTGAGATGTGATATGATTGCATCACGATGTGTAAGGACACGATCTATGTACCATTAAATGAATTTAGATACTAACCATGTATGCTACACCAAGATATGACCTTGAATTAAAAGAAATGTGAGACACCGCTTTGACAGCATAGATTGTAGATTTTCAATATATGTAAATTTGGCAACACAGACCTGGCTCCTGGATCCAACCGCTCCTTAGTCCCAGCTCGTTCTTTATCTGTCAGCTGCTTACAGCGATCCTCAAGAGAGAATATATATGGAGAGAGAGTGTGAGATGATGATACAAAAAGCATGTCAAACATCATGCTGTTTCTCCGTGCTTCCTCTTCCTGAAGATATTAAACAAAATAAACATCCTGCACAATAACCTAGAACTTAAATTTTGATGGCAGCAAAAATAATTACCGTGAGTGTATGCTCAATCTTAGCAACCTCAGCAAGTAGACGGTCTTCATCGATGAAAGGCAGTTTGGCAATGCCCTAGAAGTCAAAGATTATAAAGAAGTATAACAAAGCATTCATAAAATCACTGTTCAAGCAAACATAATACAGTACCTGCCAAGAGTACCGTTTACCATTCATGTCCACTTCAAAATCTGGAGGAAAAAAAAGGCAGCAAGCAAAAGCGATTGTAATTTATATCTTGCTAAGAACAACAGTAACAAATCACTATTCAAATAAATGAGGTCATCAACATTAATCCTTTTTACCACTTGATTCAGTTCATAGTTCATCGCAACGTCTACTGGAAAATCCAATGAAAACAAACCGTTATTTTTGGTCTACCTTCCCTCTTGTAACAGTTTCTATGGGATCACATAGCACTTGTGAAAAGGAGTTTATCTATATCCCCAAGACATGCCCTAACATCACCATTGCCTACGTTTATCCTCAATAGGTGTCACCTCCATTTGGTTGGGCATATTCTAATTTCTAATCTTATACATTCTATTGGCACATTCATTTTAACGTATTCATTTTCACTACATTCTTTGTGCGGTCATATAAAAAAATTGCATTTAATAATACCTTCTTTTTTTTTTAGGTAAACATTTAATAATACCTGTGGGATAAAAATCAAGAATAGGTGAGTTTGGATCTGTCATCAATTTCCTGTATTGCTCAGGTAGAGCATGGGCACTGCAAATAAACTCAGTTAGAGCCTTCAACGGTCATAATTGTAATTATAATAAAGTATAAAAAGAGAACCAGTCAAACCTTGCAGCTGGGAAAACACCCAGCAATTGATTGAATGGTTTAAATGGAGACCCTAATTCAAAGCTTATGTTCAACTCTCCAAGATCTTTAAGGTCTGAAGCAAAAGGCGCATAATGGTAAGGATAAAACCTGCAAGAATATAGATGGTGTCGTCAAACTAGTGTCATCAGCGAGAAGAGTGCAGACGACATGTTTTGATGTAATACTGAGGAAGGGGCAAGAAGAGAGAATTAAAGAAAAAAATATCTAACATTCCAAATAGAGTTTTAAACTTTGAAATCCAATATACAAATTTCAAGCTTGAGCATGATGGTACTTAATCTGCACGTGATCACCATGCATGCAAGTCATGTTAAAATCATGAAACTAAGGGCCCATTGGCAGGGTTTTTGAAAAGTCAAAAACTGCTAAAAACTGTTTCTGAGACTGAGAAACTTCTTTTGGGCAGGGCATGTTTAGATAATCTTTTGGAAGTGCCTTATATGGTTAGAAAAGCTTCTAGAGAAAGCTGGTCCAAGGTGACTTTATCATAAGTTCTTCTACAAAAGGCTGAAGCAGAAGCCTGACAAACTGACCCTAAGTGTTGCAGGACCCAGGCTATAATTATGGCAGCTGAAAATTGGAATGACCAACATCATCCTTAAATTGAAAATTGAAAATCAAAAGCCACAAGATTTTCCTTGAAAGTAAAATGCACACACGTAGAATATACGGAAACTAGGTGTTGAAGCATAAGCCTTTTTACAGAGTCAGGAGTGGCAGGATAACCTGGATAAAAGACAAACTTAGAAAGCAGCTACTATGTTTTTAGACTATTTGAAGGTAACTGGAGTAGATGAGTTTTTGAAGGAGTCAATTCTCAAATAAGGCTTCTAGAGGTTTTGTAAAGCAGTGGGTTATATAGGCATTGACATCATATCTTCAACGAGATTTTGATTTCATCAGAAAAGTTAATACATGCAGAGGCAAAAAAAAAAGAGTATAAATCAAAAACAAAACCAAAAATCAAAGTACATTTTTTTCTTACTTAAAACATAAAAGAAAGGACATGTCACTAAAGAAGAAAGAAAAAAGGTTACCATTGCCAGGAACAAACCCCTTCATAATAGTAGTGCATAACCCAACATAACCCTTCTGTGTATTTCAGTACCTATAAAGATATCAAATATCAGGTTAATCATTATTGTTAAACACCATTAATCAGTTTCAGGTAGACGACCGAATATACGATTCAACAAAAAGCAGAGATACACATAATAAGCCACGTCTATTGAACTCAAAAGTTACTGAATATTTTTACTTCAGTATACCAGCTCTCAGTCAAATTCTACCTACAGAGCTGAGGCTCGTACCTATTTCAATGAATGAGTAGGAAGCCAAGCATATCTTTAAAAATTCCATTTTTCAAGGTGGATGCTTAAATGAGATATGATGAGCATGGTAAATCTGACATGAACAGCCAAAAATCTAAATGACCCCTAATCTTGATTTCTTGAACCTAGCAACTGATAATATTCTAAAATGGAGCCTAATCCTGTTTTTTCATGCTTTAACAGTACCAACGACATCAAGTTGAAAAACTTACTACGTCTCTTCGTACTGCTTCGAGTTCCTCAGGAGTTTTTGCGGAGAACTTGTCTTCATAATACCTTTCTTTCCATCCTGGTTCCCCCAATTTGACCTAGAAAAGGAACATCAGCTAAATAAATACCAAAAGCAAACACCTTGTCGGTGTTACAAACATCCAAATTTATGTCTTCAATTCCATGACAGATTGATCGGTGAAGATAAACATCATGATCTTGATGTGATCCGGGAATTTAAGCAAATTAATTTTGGCATACGGTATGGAAATTTTTATTATTAAGAAGCCTCCCAAATAATCGAATAAACTCATTCACTGTTACAAAATCAGCTGGACTATGTTCCTTTTCATGGTTCACTCAAAGATAACATGTTCATTCAGTACTTGCAGCATCATGATATTAACTTAAAAGATCCACCTCCACCCACCCCTCCCGAATAATCTTCTTCTGGGAGACGTTTTGATAAATTCAAATTCGTTAGATCCATATACAGCATCTCTACTGAGCACTTACAGCAGATCAATATTTCCCATTCACAAACATCATAAGAAATCAAGTTGGCATCACAACTGGTCGGATAGGCATTTGTGAACAAACTATACTACATGCTAACAGTTGGAATTTTACATGCACGGACACTAAAACAATTAAAAAAAAAAAAAGGACAAACATGCACATCCGCCCACAAGTACATAAACTGCAGTGTCACCACTGATTGTTCGCAGTCTATATCTTCTACATTGTTCCTCCTTACAAAATATATTTGTAAAAATTGAGAACATATATAAAGTTGAAAAGAGAAAGTTCAATGAAGTTTAAACCTTGTCTTCCTCTTGATTGTCTGAACTAAATGCATCAGACTTTTCACGAAGTAACTCCTTAAGCTTCACCTTCAGTTCTTCTTTGTTTTCACGTGCCTGAATAGAAAAATATATAAGAAACCACTTTAACAGGATTTTGATGATAATGGTAACTGATGCATAATTTTTTAACCCCTATTTGGTAGAAATTAAAGACAACAACTAATTTTAACCACACATTTTATGAGACCCACAACTTTTCAACCACACATTTCATCAATTTTTATCAAAATCTACTAAATATCTTATTTTAATCAGTGATCCTATTAATAAATGTACCCCAAGTCCCTACAGGCAAACCTCATACCAATAAATTTGGCCAATGGATGATAATCCTAAAGAATGATGGAGTAAGAATTACATTAAAGTGCCTCTCCCGAAGCAGGAAAACATACTTCAATTTCAAGACTATTCTCAGCTTCAACAATGGCAGAGCCTATAGTTGCCCCTGAATCTACACGTGCTGTTTTCTGAGCCCGGGCATAGGTTTGTTTATTATCAAATTTTCCAGATTGCTTGTGCTGAACTTCAAGGGTGGAAAGACTTGGGGTAGCTTGACCCAGTTGATCATGTCCAAGAGAAGTTGAAGAACCTTTCCTTTGATAGGGTGAAGGTGAAGAACCAGAAGCAAGACGAGAACCATGGAAACGAGCAACTGGAACTAAAGATTGAGGTTTAACTTGAGGTTCGGTATCATCTCCTCTTTTTGAATGAGATTCACGCTTAATTCTTTCAGCTTGTCTCTGAAAAGAAGAGCAGGATCATATAACAATTATTTTAGGTTCATTTAACTAAATAATCACATGCTAATAGTCTACAAAAAAATGAAATATATATGATAAGCACATTAATTATAAATCAAGGCAGCAAATTCCCTCAATCCACTTGAAAAGATTTGTAAAACAAAACTAGAATCATAGTCAAAATGATTGTTAAATAGATAAAAACTGGAGTAGCTATCATTCTGTGTCAAATTTTACGTTCAACAAGAAAAGGCAAGGTAGGTACTTTTGCAGTTCTGCCTGAGCTAACAATCTTCTTATAGAGTGAAAGGTAAGAAAACAAAAGTATTACTCAACAAGTCACAGTTATGAAAACTTCGTAAATTCCTGCGAGGGCTTTCTGCTTTTCCCATTAAGGAAGAAGGGAAACATTTGGACAACAGAAATAAACAGCATTAAATATAGAGATATGCACATAGGAAGGAATGTTACTGTCATGAATATTTATATGCTTATGTCCATTTGGCAGCAATATAATTCAACAATGCACAATAAGAAGATATTCATCTACATGTTACTGTGTGCATATCAACAAGACAGTGCCTCCTGTCACTGCTATTTTTTTTTGTTCACACTTGTAGTTCACTTGTATTTCATGTTAAAAGATACAGTAATATTTGGAACAATGGGACTAACATTAAGAGCGTCTTTAACAGCGATCCTTGCTAAACAGAGGTCATCGTCAACACACGAGCAGTAAAAGAAGTAAATAAAGCATTTCACTAATAAAAGTTGAAAAGGGAGAAAAGGTGGGATTATGATATAATCAACCTGATGCAATCTAGCCCTTTTCTGAAATATTTTGTCTTCAAATGATCCCACAGCTTGAATGAAGTGCTCCACCCTGCTTAGGTTTGGCTGCAAAACAATGGAGAAGCAACACACACAATATAAGAACAAGCCTGCAAACTACTCAGACTGAAGTAAAAACAAAGGTGGGTAACATGACTGCATAGACAAATTATAACATACCTTGCATCCATCTGTCAAATACCCACCCATAACCCTGAGTTCCTTCTTATAAACAGCCATCAACAAGTTAATTGCACCCTAAATGTGAAAAGAGTACAAACACAAAGAATTAACAATGAAAATAAAGGCAGGGGAAACATAAATAATGCAGTGTCATATACTAATAAAATACACTATTTTCAATGCAAGGCTTTCTGTAAATACCATGCATAAAACTTCGAGATCAGCCGTAATACTGATTTTAATAGACAATTTAGAATTTTACCCCAGTTAAAATTCAGCAAATTCAACTTCCTCCTTTCTCTGTGAACCCACATCCACTCCCTATTAGTTTTTCAGCATAAACTTCATTCACCACATTCAGCCAAAATTTCATCCTCATCAACTCTACTTGTTTGTTAGTATTAAATTCTATTTTCAAGCTTGCCATATTAAATTTCAGCAGCATGCTCATCATTTGCTACGTCGTTGCTTTCTTCCAATATTATAGCGTTTACCATTTAAAGCTTCCTTTTGTAGCATTAATGGTCATTACAAATTGGAAATAAAACAGATAAATAGAAGCAGGAAAAACTCGGGACTTTAAAGTTCTTTAATGGCGATCCTGATATCTTATTTATATTGTTTAGTAAGCATGCACGTGTAATTTTAAATTGACTTTGGAGACAAAGGTTGCAGCAGACTGCAGTCACAAAATTACACAACCAAATAACAAAAACAAAAGAGAAGCTCTAAAACACACCTCACGAATCTCCAGAGTAGGCATATGTGGCAAAAAGTCATTGCCAACAAAGAAACAAATGAATATGAAATCATCAATTATACACTCTAAATCAATCTGAAATGGAATATTAGGAATCCTCATCTCATATTCTATATATTCTCGAAGAGTCCAAATGTTGAGGAACTGCAGAATAAGCACAAATTAGCTTAAGAAGAGTTTATGCATAAAAGCTAATTTCAATTATGCTTCTTAGTATGTATATGAAGCTAACCTGGTATGGTTTTTTAGGCACGACATCATCATCACCTTTTTCATCAAACTCCCCTGCCTTTCGTTTTGCTTTTCCTTCACAATCTGAAGCAAAGTGACCCATTTGACCACATAGAAAACATTTATCTTGTTGCCCAGGAGTAAATACAACCTGTGGTGTAAATTTTAAAGAAAACAATCATTATTGAGATGAAAGTACATAATTGGCCTACTAATACTTACTACACATGCACTGCTACACATTGCAAGACAATATTAAGCTCAACCATCTCCACTAGTGCCAACTTATCAATAGAGCATAATTGTTAAATTCAGACTACAGAATTAATGTTCCTTAAAAGTAAACAAAAAAATTTCAGTACTGAGTTACAGTTGCCTTTTTTAATGAAGAGTATGGCATGTACCTCTCTAAGTATTGAGAAATGAACTTCATGGGTGGCCAAGGCCAACATGATCAAATCAGCATCCTGTCATGTTGCAATAGATAACTTTCAACATTTGTAAGAGCATGAGAGAAAAAATTAACAGAAGTTGTCAACAAGGACACTTACTAAACCATACAGACAATGGCGGGTATTTGGATCATAACCAGGAAGATTCCTTTGAAGGCGAATGTATGACATGATTTTGTGTTCCCCTTCACCAGGAACATTCGCATCAGAAAGTATAACCTTCAAGGAAGAAGAATAATTTTTTTAATGAAAGTCCCGTTTTAATGAACTGAACATTGATGCAGTAGCTGTACATTGTTAGAGATGCTATAGGCAATTTCACTATCGTGCCTCGAACTAAAAAACAATAACCAAAATGATTTGGAATAACAGCTGTTGGAATGAGTTGAAAGGAATAACACCTTAATATTTTTCCATCCAGGATCATTGTTTAGTCTAAGATGGATGTAATATTGCAGAGCAATAGATAGAACAGCCATAAATGGTGTTCCAGGTGTAATGACGTTGGAATCAAAAACTTGTGATTCCTGTTTGGGTGGAAGATTCCTGCCTTCTCTTTCAAACTCCGCCCGTAACCTTTCCTCTTCAGCTGCCTGCAAAAAAATATTCCATGTGAGACTACCCTATACGTCTTGAGACAGCCATTTTAACTCTGTCAATAGGAAATACATAAGAGGGCTGCATACTGATTCTGCTGCATCTTTGGCTGCTCTGAATCGCCTTGACCGTTGTTGATTCATCTTAGCCCTTGGTGCAACGCCATCTGCCATTCAATTCCAGTTTGATGTTAGTCAACAAATCAGTATCTACTTGCATTTTGAAGTTATGACTAGGACAATTTAATCTTTTACCCACCAATAGCCATGAATAGCAGTTTTCGTGGCCGAACCATCACGAAAAGCCTATCTATATAGTCAAACATGCATTGAAACACCTCATCAAAAGTGGTTGGTGATGGCTGCATGAGGAAATAAGGATATTTATATACGTCTAACAAGAGAACAATGAATCAATTACATAAAGTACTACTACAACTTACATATAATAAACTTCAATAATCAGTTGTCAAATCACATCGAATCAAACAATCCTCCAAAAAAATCATTTCAGTTGAAAAAAATCTTTGCCAAAAAGCTTTTTGTGTAAGAACGTGTTTTTAAATTTTTAACCATTTCTTACAATGCGATGTGATTACATTTGAAATAGATTTTAATTCAAGAAATGAATCTCTTCTTGTAAACTCTGATTTTGAAGATTAGGGAACATAAAGCAATACGCTTAGGCCAATACACCCAAAATTGGTAAATTTAAACAAAAATTCAGCAGCCGTCGCGGTTCCTGAAGCCTATTGTAAAAGATGGATGTCCCAAATCAGCAGAATGTTCACGCGCAAGTATTGTTAGATGCGTGTGCATATAATGTTATACTGCTGGTAATGGAAGTAAGTGGGCATCCTCAAATTCTCAAGATTAATGACAGTAAGAAACAAAGAAACTATTTTTTTTGATAGATAAGAAACAAAGAAACTATTGTCATGGTATAGCCAAGTACATCTGGTAAGTGTTAGTTACAAGGAAATTGCATGCCCATGTAGTGATGGAGGGAAATTTAGCCCCCGTTTGGCACCCATTTTTCTCTCTCTCATTTTCATTTTTTTTCTCTTTCTTCATTTCAACCACACATTCTATCAATAAAATAATATTAAACATAAACCTAAAAATTCTTCTTACTTTTTAACCACACATTCTTCCATCAATCACTATTCAAAGACACATTTTTCTACTAAATTGGGTGTCAAACACCCCTTTAAAGCAGACCAAGATAATAATATTGGCCACAACTTTTTCAACTCATTTTCAACCAAACACTCTCTCATGAAATAACATTACATGTAAAACGAAAAAAAATTCCTTATTTTTAACCACACATTCTTCAAAAAAAAAAATCATTATTCCACAACTCATTTTCCCCCAGAATTTCATTAGAATGGAGCCCAAACAAGGGCTAAATAAACAAATCATGTACTAATCAAGTATTCCTAATCGTTCTACAATACTTCACAGTTCTATAAATACCAGCTCTGATGGTATTCAACTAACAACCATCCTTTTTTTTCTTTTTATGATGCATAACTTACAACAATAAGCTACTTTTCAAAAATTTAAACATGCAAAAGACCTGAAGCACAAAAATCGAACTTCTATTCAATCTCAGGATTTCCGAATCAACTGAATCCCAAATTCTAAGTTCCATTTCCACAGCTACTGGTTTCCCGCAATAACAGAATAGGCAGACAGTTAAATCTCGAAATAAAGATAAGTCAAATTCATTAAAAAATCACAGAACCATGATATCAGAAATTCACAAAAAAAAAAAAACTTACGCGGTCTTCAGGGTGAAAGCAGGGGTGAATAATTCCATTCATATCCAGATATAAATTATCATACTCAATATTGTTCGGATTCGGTTTACTCGTATCCAGCGGGATCTTAACGCCTTCAATAACCACCGGCTCTTCCTCTATCGCATCCTCAATCACCATAGGATACTTCTCCGCCAGCCACCGGTAAAACGCCGGAACTCCCATTCTAAACTACTCCAAATTTCCCAATCAAAAAGAAATCCAGAAACCCCAATTCAAATCTGAAATCGAAAATTAACCAACTGAGAGCACAAATTATCAAAAAGAGAGGAAATTTTGTGCAAATTTCTAACGAGAGTTTGAGTTTGTGAGGAATATTTCGAACGATGAAGAAGGATGTGCGAGCGCGAGAGGGTAATTAGGGCACGACAATGCCGGATTTGGACGAAAATACCCTTGGCGCGTTAAAATGGAATTACAACGTAGTTTCCGTATCTAAGTGGACTACTAAGATTAGACTTTGTTACACTAAAGTGCTTTCAAAATGTACTTTCCTTATCTGGCCCTCTTTCAGCCACATTTTTTTCTAAATTCATTTCCATAAAATAATTATACACATTGTTCAAAAAAAAAAATTTAATCACATATTCTTCAAAAAAATCATTATTCTATAATACATTTTATCGCAAAATGGGAATCAAACGAAGCTCTAATGTTTGGTTAATTTAAGAAGTAGATTTACTTTAGAAAATAAATTGAGCTCTTTTGACAACTAATATTTGGGAAAAATAATATTTTGAATAATGATTTTTAGGATGATAGCCTAATAACAACTAACCAAGATGGGGTGAATTAATTTTTAAATTTTTTTTTCAAAAAATTAATATAAATCCAAGCAAATAAAGACTAAGCTTGTATTTGACACCCATTTTGGGAAAAAAATAAATTCTAGAATAGTGATTGAAGGAAGAATATGTGGTTAAAAAGTAAGGAGAATTTTTTGGTTTATGTGTAATATTATTTTATTGATAGAATGTGTAGTTAAAATGAAGAAAGAGAAAGAAAAATGAGAAATAGAATGAGTTTCAAACAAGGGCTAAATAGATTAATTCAAATAATAAGCACAAATATAAAAGGAGAGAGGATGTAAACAATATAATCGTAGAGGTTCGATCCGAAACGATGATCTACGACATTCATTACCAAACTATCCGGTACGAGCAAAGTTTTTTCACTATGTTGATTGATTTATCGTGCAACACGACTCGCTATTAAGCTTTCACGGGATCTCAATATGACTCACACTATTGAGTTTTACATGAACTTAATATGATACACACGGTGACTTACAACAAGAAACACTGATTTTTATACAATGTTAATCTTTACTAGGCTTTTACACGACTCATACTTTATCAAAGTGATTTTACAATGTAATTCATCTATTGATAAATAATACAAACAAGTCAAGTACTTAGAAAGGCTAACGCTTGAATGAATAGTAATAAATAATAGTTCAAGCGTTCGATGAAAAACTTTGATGAATAAATTAAGTACTAAAAGAGAAGTGAGAAACTTTGATGAATATGATAATTTTACAAATTTGATTCAATCAATCAAAGTTTTCAATATGTAGAAGTGGAAAAAATTTATGCAATGTAAGTGCGGAGATATTCTTCAAAAATATATTAAAATTGATATAAATAAATTAAATACAAAGAGAAATGAAAAACTTTAATAAGATAAATGATTCAAAAAAATTCGATTCAACAATCAATTTTTTTGTTATGAATAAATAACTGAAATGAATGTAAACTTAAATAATATTTTTTACGAGGAAGCTCTCTTCTAATTGTTTATGAATGCAAAGTGATTTGGTATTTATAACAATCAAAACGCCCAAAGTTGTGGCAAATCGGACTACCAATTCGGACTTTCGCATCCTGAACCGGACAATCCAACTAGTTGTCATGCGTCGAAGTCATAACAGGTAAAAAAATGACTGTTAGCAAACCGGACGTCCACATGGTCAACCGATCATCTGCTTTGACTTTTTTTTTTTTTTAAATGTGGGCTTTGAATGACGTTTTCACTTTATCTTTCAAGGTGAATAATATCGTAAAAAATTTAAATATCAAATTGAAATACTTACTTTTTTTGAAGAATAATTTTTACAAAAGTTAAAATTGAAAAAAATATTTGAAATCAAATGTACATCTCCATTATATTGAAGAAAGGTCATGCAGACTGATCGATTAGGCAAACCCACGGGCTGGCCAACTTGGCTCGCAAGTCAAATCGTGCAAATTGCTCAAAAAACTCGACTCGCGCTCACAACTTGCTTTGGATGTGAACCGACATGAGCAATTTACTCCACTTAACTTCCCTACACATTCCTCGTTTTCTCAATTCACGCACAAAAAATATCAACGTATAAGAGAACAAGGAAGCCAAGCTAAATCGTGAAATAATCAAGGCTCGATTCAAGTTCAGTCTGTTCAGAAAATGTGAGTGGCGACATGTCATTGAACCTTGCCATAATTTTTGCCCTACACGATCTTTGAAACATGCTAGACAACAACTTTTGATCTTTTGGTTCACATTTAGAGAATGTTGAGCCCATGCTACCTATCACTTAAAAAATGAATGATGTTGAAACTTACATTTGATTATTGGGCAATCCAGGCCCCAACACGTAGAAAAACATATAGTTATTGTCTTGGTTTGAGTAATCAATCTCGTCAATCTTATCAGTTAATCTCAAAATATTATACAAATTGTTGTAAGTACAAGAAAATTTAAAATGATTGACATTTCGTCAAATAATAGAGAAAATTAATGTGTT
This sequence comes from Fraxinus excelsior, assembly GCA_019097785.1. Lineage (NCBI taxonomy): Eukaryota > Viridiplantae > Streptophyta > Magnoliopsida > Lamiales > Oleaceae > Fraxinus > Fraxinus excelsior. The sequence goes on along the minus strand of CM032625.1, from coordinate 9,827,550 downwards.
TGAGCACATTATTTTGGAAGACTGTATTTTGGAATAGTATATTAATGGAGAATGAGTAGTTGAAAAAGAATGAAAAGTTATTGATGTGATGAAAAATATTATTTTATTGAAGAATGTGTGGTTGAAAATGAGTAGAAGAATGAGAATGCAAATTTTAATGTGTACCAAACAGGAGCTCACTTCAGTAATCATAAAACTTTTTCCATTTTTTACATACTGTAAGCTATTTAAGAGGTGAAAATTACTATTATTTAATTGTTATGGGATAATACTTTGTATTGAATTATGAGACTTCATTTTAATATTTGTATGTGTGGATTTGTTAGAGAATATACATATTGGAGGTTTGACAGAGTCTTTTGGTGTATATAATGTTTTGTTGCCAGAATATTTGGCACGACCAATGTTTAAACGCTTCATTTTCCATATTATAGTGAACTTTTACGAAATGAGATTTCATTCACATGACTATGGACTGAATAATGTATTTTCTTTGCTTCATTGTTTTCTATGGTTACTTGGAAATTTAATTAATCTTATGTCTAAGGTTGTGTAACAAGGAACTCATTAGGCATTGTTTATCCATAGAGGAAAGGAAAAAAAGGAGACGAGATAACTGGTCGTGATGAAAACCAGATTTAACGTTTCCTGAACATATGGTTGAATATCATTGAAACTGAAAGTAAAAGGATTCATAATTGGTAAAGTTTCTCCTTAGTCCAACGACTTGTGATTTTAACTGGAGCTGAACATGGGAAATAGATTCAGTGTTTCGTATGTGTCAGTTGCATAAAACTAAATTAATCATCAGTGTCATTAGTAGTACTGTCCATTACTAAATGTACAGCTCCATGTACATATATGCACGTGTATTTATATAATGTAAGCACCAGGAATATGGTAATGGAGCAAAGACCACCAGAGCAACTAAAAAAGGGTACTGGAAGACTACTGGAATGACAGGACTGTCTACCATAAGTCATAGATTGTGGGAATGAAGAAAACTCTTTTTATCACATTGGCCGAGCTCCAAAAGGCCAGAGAAGTAACTGGGTAGTGCACCAGTACCAACTTGCTGATTTGGAGTTGCAAAAAGCTGGAATTAATCAGGTGGGTACACATGATTGTATATCTTGATCTTTTAAGTTATTCTTTGCCTTTGCCTCAAGGATTATTTTGAGCTGACAGAATAGTTTGGATGATGAATGTCCAAGGAGTGATACGGTTTCTGGGGATATAGGAAAAAGTAGCAAGTTTGAATTAACCAATAGAAATAAGTTGATTGGCAGTCATTTTAAATCAGATAAAAGAATAATTATGTGGGATGATATAATTGTTTTATGGCCTTTATTAGCATTAGTGTTATATTGTTTTTAGTATGACAGTATTGATATATACCAAGATCTTATGTTGGATGATGAATTGTTTTACATTCTTGATCAGATTTTTTATATTATTGTTGTACTTTTTCTTGGTTGGACAAGGATGGTATTGTGCTCTATTGAGTCTTTCAGAAGGGTGGTTTGGGACCAAAGAATGGTAAACATTATGTGGCTCGATTTATCGAGGAGTGGGAGGATGATGAGATAGAATGGGTTCCCAAGCTGGGGGCTACAGAGAAAGTTGATTTTGGTGATGATGTCTATTTGGATGGCTGTGATCTTGAGCAGGGTTAATGCACTTACCATTAGGGCACAGTGAGAATTTAGTGGAAATTGTGAAGAGTAATTGGTTCTTTGATCCACAATATACTTATTTTATGACCTTCATATAGTAAAATGTTTTTCTCTTTGCTAGATTCTTGGAACTGACATTCCATCAGACATTGCTTGCCTTCCATTGAACACCTACTCTGCATACAATGCCAACTATGAAGAAAAAATCGCAAAGTCCATTAGCGGAGCCCAACAACGCATGGTTGATACGGATAAACATAAAAATTAGCCTGAAAAGCAAGATGATCAAAATCTTTATAATTTGCCAGGTTCATATGATACGGTAGTAAAAGCAGTCAGGCGTTAATACATGGTCGAATCGAGAGAGCCTAGGAATTTTGAGGATGTGGATTACTTGCTTGATGAACCATTCTTGGATGATTCTGATAATGTTCAATATAGTGATGGAGGATTCGTTGAAACTAACTCTCTCTCAAATCCTGGTGTAGTTGATACATCTACTTTTGATGCGCTTGAGGAGTACCTTACATTCTTTGATGCCAATGATGACAACTCACAGTATCTTTCTTGTGATCTTTCAAAGATGATGGGAAGCGAGGATCTAATTTATGAACATGCATTCCTCACAGAAACGGTAACCTTGTTCTTTGAGCTTTGCTGTCTTTGCTAGGTTCACGTTGTAATTTAGTAATTAAGCTTACATTACCATTCTTTTCCAAAAGGTCGAGCTACTATGTCAAGTGAACAACTAATTGATAATACAAATAATGATGCGCCATCGTCGTCTAATAAGCAAGAGCTGGCAAAATGTCAGTTAGGAACTGAAAGAAAAATAACTCTAATGCAACTTCTTGTTTTCTGGTTCGTTTGGAAAGGTGGACTGGGTATTACTAAGAAGAAAAATGAGTTAAAATCTCGTTCATTTTACTCAATCACAAACATGCATCTCAAGCATTTCACCTCTGCATGCAATGTTAACATTAATAACACTTTCTTTTTGGGATCTAATATGGGTATACCTTCTAATGGGTGCAAATTTTCAGTATCCTTTCATCGAGCAGGTAAGTCGCATGTTGGACAGTTTCCTGCCTCCCAAGGCGTCTGTTCTGCGTACTTTTAGCCAGACACTAATAAGGTAGCTGCCTATATATTTCAGTTATGCATTGAGATATGCTGATGTGATTTTGCCTATATTGTGTACGTGGTTATGATAGCATAGTTGATGATCTAATGTGTTCTCTTTTGCAGAAACTTTAATGGTTTGGGTAATATGATTTTGATTTATCTGTATAAATGATGGACTGTTCTATTTCTTCAGAAGGGAAAGTAAAATCAGCCCATTGTGGAACAGTTTTAATAGTTAGTACGTGACAAAACATTCACCATGCTATCAAATATACGATTTACACTTTTATGATCAATGCAATGTGTCGTTATCCTCTTCATCTCCAGTAATTAGCAGTCGTGTTTTAAAAATCTGTGCTTTGTATTTCAAATATAGGATAATCCCAACAAGGCAACTCATCAGATGCCTTGCTTTTAACCAACTGCCATGAAGAATGCTTTGCTTGTCGAAGTTAGAGCTCAGTACGGGAAACAATAAGCGCATATTTGGTTCGCTTTTCTCGACAGTACGATAGTTTTCTTTTTTTCTAATACTGTCCATTACTATTGAATCCTATTGCCGAATATGCACTGAGTTTTTAGCTTTGGAGTCAAGATAGTCATGTTGACCTGTGCCGCAAGATCTTTTTGAATTACGGGGATGTTGGGATTCTTAGTTCTCTAAAAGTCGTCACCATCTGCCGGTGCAGTTTTATCGATAACTTGCACAGGTAATAGCAATTATACTATTTATACAATTATACTTGACAATAATAATTGATACTATTGGTATTGTCAAAATCCGAGCCATTGATTTAAAATAGTTTTTGAAACGAATGAATGTGATATCACTACGTGTGACTTATCAACTAATATTGTACATGTAGAATGATATCGGTAATCATCTTTTTACTCTTACTTTCTTGGTCCTTGACTCCATTCCGAGTGAAACAGGGACGACTCGGTGGCAACTTGCTCACCTTCTTGCCATCTCCTAAGCAGTTTTGACTCATCTCAGCAACTCCATAGCTCAGTACCGTTCACCTCATAAGTAAAACAAGAACACAACGAAAACAGGAAAAAAAATTCATCACAATCCCATGCCAGGAACGTCAGAATGTGCAAATGTAGGCTTTGCAGGTGAGCTAATTCGGACGAGTCATCCGAGTCAAAATCTGAGGAATTTGTTGAAGTCCTTTTAGCATATTGACTTATCAGAATATAAAAGCGGTCGTGACTCGGCCCAGAGCTCAATGTTGCTTCTGATTCCGACATGGCAGTACCTCTGAAAATCCTCAAAACTCATGAATCGGGCCGAATTATGATGATTCGATTCCGTACGGGCCAGATATCGTAGAATTTCTTCAAACAGTGATTCATCGCAAGGAATTGTTATTGGGCCTGAATTGGTGAATCCATACTCCTCCTCGGCCTGGATCAACAGTTTCTTGAATACTGGGTGGTTTAAATATGTAGTTCGAATGACGAATCTTTTGCAAGTGGTGCCGACGGCGACCACCACGTGGCCGGCCGGGACGTCGGAGGGTGTACGGCGGGAGGTGGCGGCTGCCTTCTTGCGCCAAAGTTTTAGCATCTGGCGGAGACGGACAATGTGGCGGATTTTGCTACATGCAGGCATGATTTTTTATTTTCTTTGTCTTGAGAGTCTCTTTGAATTTGTTGAGTTTTGTGTTGAACGAGAGTGTGACGGGTTGAACGGGGAACGAAGGAGGTTATATAGAGTTGGGAGTAAGAAAATGCCCTTAATTATTTTTTTTTGGCAATAATCACAATTGAGGTTTGGTAGTGGGTGGGAGGGTGTGGTGGGATATATAATTTGATATATAAAACGTTTTCATTTATTGGTTTCATCAATTTCGTAATACATATCGTGAGAATAACGAATTATCTACATTTTTTCTTTCGAATGTGAAATGCGTGAAATGTCTTCTTCTGGAGTCCCGAGCCATCAACAAGATACCATTTCGAAGGGAGTCAAACTTCCTTCCACTTGATAAGCAAATATCTTAGAATTGCATTCCCTTACGTGTTAATTGCGGTGCACTCGATTTATTTAAAGTAATTCTCTCTTTATTTGTTCCTTGGACAAGAAGAGGCAAATGAAAGAAAGAAGTACTATAGCTTTCAAACGTATGATAAAGAAGTGCATTCAATTTATTTAAAGTAATTCTCACTTCAATTGTTCCTTGAACGAGAAAAGGCAAATGAAAGAAAGAAGTACTATAACTTTCAAATGTGACCACGAGGTATATAATATGTTCCAAATATTTAAGTAGTCATTAATTTCATTTGAATTTAATTATTACCACTTTATGTTTGTTTGTGTATCTTTAGTAAATGTTTGGCACTTAATACTATTTAAAACCCGCAATAAAAATGAACAAAATTGTAACTTTTTCTTCTCAAATTTAGCTCAACCAGATTAATTTTGCTTGGTTTTCGGACATAATTAATGTGATCAATAAAGGGTTTTGCTACAAGGTTTGGGAGGACAACAATTGCTAGTGGTATGCGTTTTCATGCCATGAAATTTGGAAGTAAGAATGCATTTAGAGCTTGTTTGAGAGGGATTTTAATCAAAATTCTAGCCGTTAACTATCAAATCAACCAACATTTTTTACTTTCCCTCTCACGGGTGGGGTCTACAGGTTGACTATAACGACTAGAGTTTTGATTAAAATCCCTCCTAAACAAACTCTTAAGTAATCCAAACCCTCCACATGCAAAGCTAGAGAAAAAGTTTATTAAAATCAATTTTGTTCTAGATAGTTAGTTGGCTTGACCCTATGCATAAGATGCTTTAGGTTTCATTGAATTTATGATTTTATATTCACCCTATACCAGGAACCCATGTGCAAGCCTGTCCCATCTATCCTTTTCTTTTAAAAATATTCCCCTGCAAAATTGGCCACTTTTTAATTACTATAGTTCTTTAATTAAATTACTTTTTAATTACTATAGTTCTTTAATTGGAATTTAATTAAACTATGTATTTTCTCTGATAAATTTATATTCTTTTTTTAGTAGACTAGGGTAGAGGTAATTATGGTTCAGAAGAGGTTAAAATTCAAAATACGTGATTCTGAAACTGAAAGATTGTTGAGTGATGACTGAAATCAAGAATAGAATATTATCTTCATTACAACTTTTCCTTGTCCAATTGTAAATAATTTTTTAAGATATATACTTATGACTATATTTGCTATGGTATTGTAGTTGTTCACGTCAATGTCCTATATGATCTAACAGAGGTCATAATTAAGATCAAAGTTCTAAAATGTGCGAAACGCTTCGCATACGGGTATGCGCGTGATAATATGAGCAACTTATATCGTTGACTGTATATGCACACTTAAATATTAAAATGCACAAGTATTTGTGTTAAACTTGTGTCAAAATTAGCCTAACAAGAGTCGGCCCATTTTTATAACTCAAAAAAGGCAAATTGAGTCTAACAAACATCAAATTAACCCAAATCACCCAAACCCATGAAAATCATATACAACAATCGGGTTTCGGCGTTTAAAAAAATTAAGAATCATAGCAAATATTTCGTAAAGTTGCAAACTATTTAAAGCCAAGCCCGAACTTCGTTCTTCGATCCTTCTCTATTTTTACTAGCAAGTGATGCTAGTAATGAATAATTTTGAATTGTTGATGGTTGTGATGAAAATGATGAGATTCATAATGATATCCTACTATTTACAAAATGTAATGGAAATTCTCGAGTTGAAATAAGGGAGCCCAATGAAGATGATTTTAGGTATCGTTCTACAGATATTGATTTAGTTCAATTTCAATTATCGCGATCTTAACCGAAACAATAATAATGTGATGTGTTTATTTGTAACAAAATTCTAACTAAAATAATCTACTCATGTAATTATGAGTAAATTAACTAAACTAAATGCAAATTACTCTGAATGCAAGTTGATGTGTTTTGATGGATGATAAACGCACTAGGATCTCGAGTTCACATGTAATAATCTTTTTTAACCTTAGTTTTACACTTTGCCAACACGATTGAATTTTGAAGAATCAATGTTCATATCTTATTCAACAATCTTTTTCGAGTAATGTTAAACATACTCTCATCTATGACCCAACTATATTTCTATGACGGATGTGAAGATACAAGAGTTCATGAATTTTTATGTACGTTTAAAAATTTATATAGAGTATAGCAGTATATTTCTATCACTTATTGGACCTTACGATAATTTACACTATGTTGAGCTTATTTTCTTTCTTTCAAATGCATATAATAAGCTACTATATTGATACAATTATCGTTCACAATAATTATAGAGAAAATATAACCATGTAAATCGTTTAAAATTCAAAAACATGATTTCAATGTCAAATATGCAAAACTAAAGATAAAAATTCATATTACAGGGTTCATCGATTTCCTAGTGTAAAGAAATTTAGTCTGACATGATATTGAGAATAAAACAAGAATTATATAGAGTAGACATCACACAAATTATGAATTTTGATTGAATCTCGATGCATTAGAATCTCTCGATATTTCTTCTTGTCTTCTATGCTCTCCAATGAGTTCTAATGCGTCCCTTTTGCAATTAAATATCTACCTTAAATATGTATTGATGGTTGGTATGCATAGTACTCCTCAAGAGGTTCCAAAAGTCTATAGGATTCGTGCAAATAATGGCCAAAAAGGAAGAATCCCGGTTGGAATAAAATTCACAACGAAAAATAGTTTATGATCGTGTTTGCCTTGGCGGGTGCCCATGTATCAATTTTTCCTCTATTTTTGTTTTTCAACACCAAGCGGTTGCGTGGTCCATATAACTGGGCGGCCGCCGAAGTTAAAATTACTTTCAAAATTTGCAATTTAGACATCCACTTCATTATTTCCCCGATTTTGATCCTTCACTTTAAATTACTTTTATTTTGGTCCTTCAACTTATTCCCATGTGCACATTAATCCCAAACCTTCCATCCATCATCAATTCATCCCCATTTGTTTCCCAATTGCTTGTGAATGGGTCGAAAATTGAAAACAAGATAAAATTAACTCAAATGAAGTGAAATTCAATACTTTGACGACATAAAAAGTTTAGTAATATGACCCAAATAAGTATATAAAATGCACTTATTAGTATCTAACTTAATTGTAGGAATTGGTTACTAAGTAATTGTAGTATTTATGACATCAATCAGTTTTTGTTAAACTTTGAAAAATATATATTAAGTTTAAGTAATTATAGTATTTATGATTTTGAGGATTTTTTTTTTTAAATTTGAAAAATATGTATTAATTTTAATGAATACAGTATTTTTTTAAAATATTAAAAATTGAAAAATACATTACATATATGCTTTGCATAGGCACGCATATTCTTGTAATACTTGATTCTCGATCGAAATGAATTACCACGCATTACGCATTTTAGAACATTGACTAAGATAATCGATGTGATGCATCGACTCAATCGAGATGTCATGTAGAGGTTGACCGTCTAGGCGAGGCATTATACCCAGCTGAGTAAATTCTAAGCAATTAACCTTTTAATGTAAAAATGCATCTTTTGCTTCACCTATTTCAAGAGATTTTTCATACGAGATCTCCATATGATTGATTGATGCGACAACCTTGCAGCACACGTTTCAATCAATTTGTTAGTCTACTTTTTCAGAGATCAAACATAGGCTATGTGGTAACTACTTTTTAGAAACATCAAATGCCTTTGAACCTATAACGGATGGAGTGACACCTAGAAGAAAACGTCTCGATCGTCGGATGAGGCCACTTGTTTTTTCATCCATCGACAATCATTTCTCATTTTCTACTGTAAAAAATCTCATTTAGTGTCATTTGAAGGTAATGTAATTTTGCATTCTCAATAGTAATATTGCTTGCATTATTCTCTCTATACACACGTTGCACATACACAATTGTGCCTCATATCTTCCATTCTTCTCACTCCCAAATTTATCTATACAAGTTGACTGATTTGATCGTCGGGGTGTTCACCTCCACCTCCGAAAATGCCATGTGCTTCTAATAATTTATCTAAGTGTGCGGGAGATATACCACATGGATGTGAGTGGAGTTAAGATCTATTGACCACTTCATCCATGCAGAAATTGAGGTCAACGATAACATCTACATTAAACTGCAGAAGTGATATTTTCTTTTACTTAAGAATAAAATTAGTAATGAGAAAATTTTCCGCCCTAACCTATCGTTGGATTGTCCTTCGTTCCATAAAGTAGATGGGATGGGATGAGAATCATGGTCTGGCCAAAAAATCCCCGAACTTGCCTCTAATTATTTTGTTTTATATAAATTTTTCAAATTTATATCATAATTAATAAATAAATAAATATTTGAATGTTAGTTAATTAATTAATTAAATTGTGCATAAATGAGGATATTTTTAATCCCTCCCCGCTCCACTACCATCCATCTCCATTCCGCTTCCCGAAATCCCGAATAGGACTGGGATGATAATGGTTGCCCCCATTCTAGACTCGTCATATTTTCATTCCTAAGAAAAATCTTAAAACTAAGTTTCAAGAAACTTTTTTTTATAACTATTTTGTCAATATTGCATGTAATAAAATTACAAATTTCAAAGTTCCACTACTCTTGCTTTATAAAATTTGGAAGAAGCTATTGAATGGTCAAGAAGGATTAGTAGGAAGCCAAAGGGACCATGAGAACTTTTAGGGGAAAGGGAAATTCATCCCCCTAAATGTCTCTAAGGGCACTCAAGTGTCCCACCTGTAAAGTTTTAAGGATCATGACATTTATATGGTTATTGGTCAAATGTATTTGAATAAGTTTGCATTTCAACAAAAAGGAATTATTTTCCCAACATAACTCTGTATTATCAATTGAAATATTGGTCAAATGTTTGTAAGAAAAATTAATAAGAGGAAATTCCATCACATGTCACCTTTTGAATTGGCATTTATAAAACTATCATTTTTAGATAATTTTGACAAAAATCACTTTTGGACTCGTTTTATCCACTAAAGGGTTGTTTGGATCCCTTTTTTTGAAAATTCATTTTTAACCGTACATTTTTTAATAAAACAATGTTACACGTAAATTTATTTTTTATTTTTAATTATACTTTTTAAAAATCACTATTTAAAAATGCATTTTTCTCTCAAAATGAAACTTAAACAAAGACTAGGATTTAGTGCGTAAAACTTAAACAAGGACTAAGATTTACCGCGTATTTCAAAGAGTACCGTTACGTCACGTATTAGTCAAATGCGCACCCGTATTGGGACTTCAAACTCGATTTGCTCTCAGTTGAAATTCGTGCCCGCCTTCCACAAGCAAAGAGTAATGTTATTCATCATCACTGGGATTACAAACACAATCTAAGTGGCGTTAATGTGACATTAAATGATATGTGAAATTAAATTAAATAAGTCATTTAATTTCACATTTCATTTAACATATCATTTAGAGCCACTTAGACTGTGTTTGTAAATACACTGGAGATGAATGACATTACTCACAAACAAATTGGACCAAATGGCAATATTTTTCCCATTAGTAAAATTATTTAAAAAAGAAAAAATTGACATCTTTGCTCACAAGCAGAAAAAATAGTAAATAAATAATTTTTATTAGTCGAAGTTACAAGATACAAGTTAATTTTAAAATAGTATTAAGTTTATTATCAAGATAAATAATTTTTACTATCATTTTCAAGTATTCTAAACTTACACGGACAAATCTATTTAGCACATTAAAATATATACAAATAGACATTGTAAAACAAAAAATATTCCACACACCTCTCTATATTAAATTTTGTTCAATTTTTGTCTAATGAAGCATATAACATGAACAGTAATAGCAAGATTTATTTTGAATTTCTTTTATTATGTTCAATTTATTTCTATATCTACTTGAATATCTGTATATTACTTATAACATGATTGAAATGCTAAAGCGACTTCAATATAATCTCTGTGAAAACTATCTCGGGAACGAAAATTTCTATCAATAATCCAATCAGCCCCTTGAAGTGATTAGGTCCTAGAGTGCAATAGTAGAAGAGAGTTTGACTACAAGATTCACCCGTTGAGCATGAACGAAAGTCGTTCTTAGTGATGTGATGTTCTCCGGTAAAAGAGCCATTGCTCAATAGATGAAATTCATTCGGGGGATAACGTATTGAACTTCCCCCAATAACTCACGGAAAAAGTTAATATATTGATGATTATTGACAATGACTATTGACAATATTATCATTGTATTCACTCACAGAGATGCGTCAATGATTAACGACAATACAAATATTGATAATTCGTTTGATAAACGAATTATCAACAAATATTGATTTTCGCTAAAATCACACTCCATGAATGTGAATCTTGTTAATACATATTTTACGAATCGTGTTATTTAGTTATAAAAAATCTCATGCGATAAATTCAATCCAATAGGATAATACTTTAAATAAATAAAAAAAAAAAAAAAAACTGAATATTCCTTAGGTAAATCTTACCTTCTCAAAAGAACGGTGTAAAGTTCCCAAAAAAATCAAAAAATAAATAAACGTAGAAAGCAGTACAGATAGAAGTGCACTATAGATGTACTCTTCAAACTTTTAAATTAATTTCAACAAAAATGTGTCCTACGTAACAATTTAACCTTTTTCTGTTTGTTGTCCTAAGAATATTAAATTTAAAAGTTTATATATTTAATGTGGTTGTCTCCAACCTTTTGACGACGTAACAAGTAAGTGCTCGACTTAACTATTTTTTGCAAGTTGATTTATATTGAAAGGTTTCCCATCTATCAATTAGTATATAAAAAGCGCGTCTTTTTCATGTACGACCCTTCAATCCGAACTCTGATCATCACCTCGGCTAGGCTCTCCCTTCACCGCCTCTTACCTTACGAAATGCCTCACTTCCAAATTTGAATGAATGGCCCGAGCAGGGACACGCTACTAGTGAGAAAAGAGCTTAGGTATGTTTTAGTTTTTAAGTCAAGTGAACAAAAATCGTACCAATTTGTCATAAACTTGAAAAGTTAAAGACGATTGTTATCAATTTTTAATTTTTTAAATTGATAAATAATTTTGTCTATATTATGTCGCATGAATATGTTCAAAAGGTACGGCCAAACGAATTTGCCAGCCTATGCCAGCATTCTTTACCAACAAACCCATATAACATAAATAGGTGGGAGAAAAAAAGGGAAATTATTGAAAATACCCCAAATTCAACACTACCCTTTCCAAAATACCCTTTGACTATTCAAAGGTAGCAAACTACCAAAAATACCCCTAAATATAAGATTTATAACCAAAGTAATCATAATATAAAGAAAGTAACAATTTAGTCCTAAAAGATTTATTTTAATCTTAAAACAATTATTTCTTTTCAAAAAACTAACCAAAACTATGATTAATAATAAGGTAAAAAGGCCTAGATCTAAAAGAGGTCCATATAAAATTAAAACGATTGTAAAAAATAAAAAAGAAATTGAATTTGAAAATGAAATCGACAAAATAGGATATCAAGAACAATTATATGCTGCTCAAGAAATATTAAAATGTTTTAAAGAAAATTTAATAGAAAATTTTGCCAGAGGAATTGTTAGATCTATAATTATAAAAGACATACAAGATATAATAGATAAATTAGAGAAAAGGAAGAAGAATATTACAAAGTATAACATACCTCTTGAATCAAATATAGATATAATAACAGATCTTGATATTATGAATTCTCAAACATTATTAGATTTTGAAGATTTAATTAGAACCCTATAAATGAGGAAACCTATTACAAATAGATTACCACAAGAATATAAGAAATTAAGATTAAACTTAACTTTGAAATTTTATATATCTATAACTAATAATAGATTAGAATTTGATAAATTAAAAGAATACATAGAATATACGACTATTTAAAGATTAATTAGATTTTAGATTTTAAGTTTTATTTGATTTTTGTTCGCTCTAAGTAGCACCCCCAGTAGATGGTATCAGAGCCATAGAGATCATGGACATTACAATTACAAAAACAGATTGGTATTACAAAATAGAAGATAGTAAAAGTAATATATTTTTAGAACATATTCCTAAGAAAATAAAGGACAATAACGTTAATAATAATTAAAGATTTACCTCAAGAAATAAAAGAACAAATTATAGATAACCTTATAATAGGAACATTGAAAGATGAATATATATATGAAAAAATTATTATTGAACTAGAAAAAGAAGAAATGATGTTATATTGCAAAGATTATGAGTAATAAAATTATAAAAATAGATAATTATTACACATTAGAAACAGAAAGATGAAGTTATATATTTTTAGAACATATACCCAATAAGTTAAAAATAATAACATTAAGAATAATTAGAGAATTACCTATGGAAATTAAAGCACAAATATTACATAAGCTAATTATAGAATCAATAAAAGAAAGATATATATATGAGAAAATAATAGAAACTTTTGAGAAAGAAGAAATCAATTTATATTATAAAGAAAAATATGAATAAGATGAATTGTAAAAACTATTAATGGAATTAATGGAAGTAAAAGAAATTCTAGATAAAAAGTTAGTAAGAATAAGAGAAATAAATCTACAAATACAAGATGAACTTTTAAAACCTGGAGATATAACAAACTCACAACAAAAATAAATATTAAAATTAAAACAAGAAAGGTATAGAATAAGAGCAAGTTATTACGAAAAAATGAAAGAATTAACAAATAATAATTATGTAAAACAAAGATGTGATAAAGTAATAAAAGATTGTAAAGATACTGAATGTAGAACATATTACTTATGTCAATCAAAGAAGAGATAAATGTCGATTGGTGAGTATATAGAAGAATTAAAAACACTAATAAAAATATTAATAGATGATGTTCAAAACATAAATAATGAAATAAAAGAAGTAAGAAATGATATTAATATTTTAAAAATTGAAGTAAGAAAAATAAAAGAAAATAATAAAGGAAAAGAAAAAACAATAGACAAAAAACTAATAGAAAAAGAAATGTCTAGAATAGGGAAAAAATATACTGAACAAGAAAATATAAGAATAGAAGCAGGAAGTATGGATGATGAATTTAGGAAAAAGATTTTACCAAAAATAATAGAAGAAGAAGAAAAAATGGAAAAATCTAAAGAAAAAGCAATAGGAAAATTAGAAATTAAAGAAAAGCAAGATGATATAGAAGATAAAGATGAATGAAGAATTAGACTTACTTATAGAAAATTTTGATCAATTAAGTTTAGAAAATTTAAATGAATACCAAGTCTTAATGAACACTGGAGGAGGACCAAATAAAGCAGAATCCTCTAATAAACAAGAAATATTAGATCCAGATGAAAGTTATGCACCTATATACATTAAACCATATAGACAATACTATGAAACAATAAGAGATAGACAACCACCAAAAGGAAACAAATACAGAAATAGATTTGAACTAAATGATAATTATGATAAACCTGTTAATCATGGAGGAGCAAAATTAGACTTAGATTGTAAAATAGATATTAAAAAAGCCTTAGAAATTTGGGCAAACTCAATGATATTATTCTTTTTATATAACAAAGATAATACATGGGAAAGTACTGAAAGAAGAATAGACTTTTTAGTAGCATCCTTTGAAGGAAATGTTAGAAATTGGTGGGATGGAATAAATAATGATACAAAAACACTAATAAAAAGAAATATACAAACAGAAATAATAAAATCAGATAAAGAAGGTATAGAAAGATTAGTAAACTATATTTCAGATGAATTCTTAGGAGAAGATTGGATAAGAAATTTTGATGGAGAAGCAATAAAAGAAAAAGAAAATGCTAGGATAAAATTAATAAACCTAATAATATGTGATATGTGTAAAATTAAAGAATACACATGTGAATTTAAAGAATATTATTATACCCAATTTTATAGTAATGAAAATCAAGATGTATATAAAGATATGTACTATAATAAGTTACCAGGAACATGGGGAATATATTTTAAAATAGAATTTGAAAAATACATTAAAGAAAATCCTGAAGCACCTAGATCTTTAGGATCAAGAATAAAATTCTTATTTGAAAGACTTGCATATATATGTCAACAAAGACAATTAATGAAAAAATCAGGAAGATTAACTAAGATATGTTGTGAAGATATGGAAAAACCTACACAATGGGGATGTAATCCTGAAAGGAAAAATACTAAAAGAAAATTCAAAAATAAAAAATTTAAAAAATTTAGAAATTTTAAGAAAAAATATATAAAGCCTAGAAGAAGATATTATAAAAGGAAATATAATCCAAAAAAGCAACAAAGAAATAGACCTTATAAGAAAGATAAAAGTCAATGTAAATGTTGGAATTGTGGAGAAATAGGACATATAAGCCCTGATTGTAAAAAGAAAAAGGTTAAAATACTACAAAAAGAATATTTAGATATAGAAAGTGAATTAAGTGAAATATCAGATATTGAACAATATTATGATCAAGAAGTATATATAAGCGAATCAGATTCAGAAAAAGATGAATCAGAATCTGAATAACGAGATTGAGGAAATAGAAAGAGATAATATAGATAAACAAGAATATGAAGGAATAGAAGGTTATGGATTAAAAGTAACATTTGATAATAACAAATTTAAGAAAATGAGAAAATTATCTTTAGATTTAAAAATAGGAAAATGGGAAGCCTTAGATAGAATATGGAAAAGAGAAAGAATAGCAATAAATGAGTATCATAAAATTGAAAAAGCTATAAATGTTAGAACAACTCAAGGAACACATAAATTAAATCTTTTAACAAGAAATACAGTAGATGAATTATTAACAAAAATTAGTAAAAAACAAGGAGAAAAAATTCAATATGTCTATTTAGCAGGAATACAAATAATGTTTAAATCCTTATTTAGAGAAGGAATAGATTCACCTTTAACCGTAAGTTTACATGATGGAAGAATAATAAATTTAAAAGATAGTCATTTAGGAACTATAGAAGGAAATTTAGCATACCAAAAATTAATATTTACTTGTTACCCAAAATATTGTGTCTCAATCACAGATAAGAACTTCAATGAAGTCTTAGGACTACATTTTAAGTTACATAGAAATGATATAATGGAACCAGGAGACAAGATTATGACTATAGAATATAGAGCTTTGTACACATTTACTAACTCCAATTATGGAAATATATACTCTAAAAAACCATACATAGAAGTTCACAAAGAATGTAAGGATATTAGTAAAATAATAGAACCAAGTAAACAAATAAGTTTAATTCCTAAAGAATATGAATTTAGTATACTTAAAGATAAACCTGAAATAGCAGAAGATAAAGAAGATGATTATTCTAATAACATAATGTTTAGAGATGGAAGATTAATTAAAAGATCAACAAGCCTTAAATTACCTAGAAAATATTTAGAAGGAACTAGTAATATAAAAGAAATCAAACTTCATAGAAATGCTGGAAATATGAAGATAGAAGGAGAATATTATAATGGAAGAGAACATATTGAAGGACCAAATATACTAATTGATACGGGAGCAAGTGAATGCCATATAGCTTCAATTAGAAATAAAGGATTAATGACTCATAAAATTGAACCATATAGATATGTAAATTTTGATGGACAAATACATACTACAGAATTAGAAGTCAAAGTACCAATAAAAATAGGAGGAATTAAAATGGTAGTACCATGTTATATGGATAATAGTATGAATACAGATCCTCATATATTATTAGGAATGAGTTTTCTAAATGGATTAAAAGACTATAGTATAAAAAGAGAAGGATTATACATAACACATAATGATCAAACTATATTATGCGAAAAGAGATAAATGAATAACCAAATAAGTTTTCCATTAGCCGTATATATACAAGTTACTATAGTAGAAACAAATATAACAACATGTGCCTTAATAGATACAGGAAGTGATATAACAATATTTAAAAACTTCTTAATAAAATCATGGAATGAAAATAGTAAAATAAAAATAACAGGAGTAACAGGAGAAAGTACACAAATAATTAATAGTGCTGATAAAGTCAGTATTATACTTGGAAGTAAACAAGTTATTATAAATAAGATATATAGTTATAATAAATTAGATTGTGATATATTATTAGGAAATGACTTTATTCAACAATTTCAATATTATAAACAAAATAATTATATGATAATGTTACAAACACCATGTGCACACTTATTAAAAATTCCAAGGGAATTTAGACCCTATAGAGTTCAGCCAGCCCAGCGTGGTGATAAATGGGAGAAAAAACCAATAATAAATAAAGACATAAACACAAAAATTCTATACAAAAAAGTGCTAAAAGCAGAAATAGAAATAAGTATAGAAAAAATTATAGAACAATTAGAAAAAACATGTGGAGAAAATCCATTATTATTTTGGAAACCATACCATCCTAAAGCTAAAATAGAATTAACAGAAAATGTTATAATTAGAGTCAGACCAATGATGTATACTATACAAGATACACAAGAATTTAAAACCCAAATAAAAGAATTACTAGAACAAAAACTTATTAGACCAAGTAATGGACCTCATAGCAGTCCAGCTTTTATGGTCATGAAACATTCTGAGCAAGTTAGAGGAAAGGCTAGAATGGTAATCAATTATAAAGAATTAAACAAATATACTAAATTTGATGGATACTTTTTACCAAATAAAGAAGTCCTAATAAATCTTGCAAAAGGAAAACAATATTATTCTAAGTTTGATTGTAAATCAGGCTTTTGGCAAGTTAAAATGGAAAATGATAGTATACAATATACTGCATTTAGTACACCTCAAGGTAAATATGAATGGTTAGTAATGCCTTTTGGTTTAAAAAATGCACCACAAATATATCAAAGAAAAATGGATAATATATTTAGAAAGTTTGATGAATTTTTAATAGTATATGTTGATGATATATTAATATGTTCTAATACTAAAGAAGAACATAGAAACCATCTAATACAATTCATAAATGAATGTAAAAAGGAAGGAATTGTTCTTTCAAAAAAGAAAGCTATAATAGAAAAACAAGAAATTGATTTTCTTGGATTATCAATAGATAAAAAAGGAATAAAATTACAAACTCATATATCTAAAAAGATAGAAAGTTTTCCAAATAAATTAGAATCAAAAGAACAAATACAAAAGTTCTTAGGATGTCTAAATTATGCAGAAGGATTTATTGAAAATCTTTCAAAAAAGAGACATAAAATACAAGTCTTACTTAGAAAAACAAATACTAAAGGATGGAGTGAAGAACATACAGAAGCTGTTAAATTATTAAAAGAAGAATGCAAAAATTTACCAAAATTAAGATTGCCAGATGAAAAGGATAATTTGGTTGTTAATACAGATGCTTCTGATAAATATTGGGCAGCCATATTAAAAACAGATTTAAATGAAATCTGCAGGTATTCAAGTGGAACTTTTAACCAAGCAGAAATAAATTATACCACTCATGAAAAAGAATTGTTAGCAATCATTAGAGGAATAAAAAAGTTTTCATTATTCCTATTATCTAAAAAGTTTATTGTTGAAACTGACAATTCTAATGTTACAGGATTAATTAAAAATAAGTTGCCAATGGAGCCTCAATATAGGAGATTGCACAGATGGCAAGCATATTTGTCATTCTATAATTTCGATATTATTCATATTAAAGGTATAAACAATTATCTTGCTGATTTTTTAAGCAGGAATATCGAGTTTGGAGATGGATAAAATCAAGCAGGAGATATCAGAAATAAAATCTGCTGCAGCATTTGCCAAAGATGAAGCTGATGATATAAAAGTTGGAATGGAGGCATTAGCTGAATCCTTAAGTTATAATGTCAAATTATTACTTGAGATCAGTACGTCCCATACCAAAGTTACCAATGAATTAAAAGACCGAATTGATGCTCTTGAAGCACAATTAGAGTCTACAAATACCAAAAATACAGGGATTGATGCTTTAGCACAATCTCAAAATACCAAACAGGGAATACAAACAGGTACACCAAGTGGAAGCAGCGGTGGACCCAGTCAAATAAAAAGAGATACAATCATGGAAAGTCCCCGAAAGGTGACAATAAAAAATGATGATAAACATACAAGGGTGATCAAAATCAGAGCAGATGAAGATGATGAAACCCCTTTAACACCAAGAGAAGAAGAATATAAAGCTTTTGCAAAACTTGTCTATGAACTACAAGATAATGAATCATATTTCATCTCCCCAGGAGAACATGTTTACCCAAGAATGATCATTACAAACGATGGAGACCCTAACATGGTTAAAATGGCGGCAGACTATGGATTCTTGGATTTAATTTATCCAGGAAAAGATTTAAAAGAAATTGAGAAATTTGATGATATCTTCCGAGGAGAAGTTTCAAAATTCGCCAAAGGAAGACCAATATATCTTAAATTTTACTCAATCAGTCCAGAAATTGATGGAAGGATATATTATCCTGCAGAACATATTATTACAGTCGGATATGTAGGCCGAAATTTCCAAATTGAAGTAGGCCAAAACAGAAAGTCATTGCCAAACATTAACAGATCATGGATGAGATCCCGAAGAGTCTTAGGGATGAAAGTTCTCTACAACATGGCAAAAAATTTATACGATAAAAAATTTCAATGCCTATGCCAATATGAAGGATGGACACTTATGACAAATAATGGAAATGATAAATCTACAATTTTAAAAGAATATATCCAAAAGTTTGATATCCATCAAATCCATGAAAGTCCATCAACCATACGAGAGTCATGCCAATTGATGGAGTGTCTCACATGCTATCCAAATGAAAAAAGGCCCCGCCACTATGGAGAATCTTGACAAACTCCATATGAAGACAATAGAGGAAAAGAAGATGTGAAAGAAAGGTGGACAGCTGGAAGAAATAATAGAGCTACAATTATGTAGTGAAGAAATTATTGTAATAATAGGACTCCATTAGTGGAAGTATGATGTAATGAATGATGTAAGAGGCCAATAATCGAGCCTCATGTAGTAGTATAAATAGAAGCCTTTAGGCTAAGGTAGAGGCAGAATGAGTTGAGAAAAAACACTTGAACCCCTCATATTGCGAGAAAAACACTTCTGTCTTTTGATATAATCTTTGTACCAATTTCAGAATATCAATAGAAAATCCATTTCTTACATAAAAGAATGAGTTTCTAAATCTTCATTCCCATAGATTCTTGATAGATCTAATAAGAAATCTCTTTCTTATTTTAACAACAAAAACAGTTTTTCTTTAATCCAAGTCTAGGGATTTGTCCTTAGAACCGATACAGTGAAGGCAAAGAAGCTGAATAGCAAGGATTCCGTTAAGGCAGAAGGCCATTGAAGGAAACAATTTGCACATTCAGAGCCTGAAGGTCACTCGATTCTAAGAATAAAGAGCCAGATTAAAATTAAGGTAGAACTACTATTTCTTGTTAAATTTTGAAAGAATTTCTTAAGATCTTAGAGAATCGCAGGGATTATAAATGTTTATGATTATTCATGATGTTTGGATTACTGTCTACCATGATGTTTATATTTTATAATATTATGATGATGTTTATATAATATCCAGTTATGCCGGATATACAGTTAAAGGATTAAACGATTTATTAAAAAGAATACTTGGAAAAGTAGAAAATCTTATATCTCAACTAGAAAATACAGATGAAATATCTGAAGAATATATTAGACTTATAAAAGAATGTGAACAAAAAATAGCAGATTATGATAATATATTAGATTTATACTTTAATCAGAACATAAGAAATATAGAAGAACAGATTAGAAACCTACCCTAAAATAGAAGGACATGTCTTGCAATAAAGAAACCTATTTCATTAAGGATAAAATTGACTTTTTAACAGAAATCTTTAAAAGCCACTGTTCACAGGCTATTTTGAAAATTCTCCCAGAAAAAAATGGGTCAAAATAATTATAATTTTCATTCAAATCCGTACCATTTTGTTAGAGACGCTCGTATGTTTTTTTGTCACAACTTTGATAGATGGTATCATGCATAGACGGAGATAGGTCGCCACCCAACATTGTCTGTTATTCCTAGTTAATTTATAATGTATTTTTCAGTTTTGTCCTTCCAAAAATTTTGACCCGCCCTTGCAAAATTTTGAATTTTTTTTTTCCATTAATAAATATTGACTCAATAACTTACACTTTAAAATTTAACCATACAAAAATCTTAGATCTAAATAAAAAATCCAATAGTTACTTAAATAAATAAATAACCCAAATTCAATCCAAAAGCAAATGACTCATTTATGAATCTATTACCTACTGTTGCATTAAAAATAAAGGAAGTCAATTTAAAATTTTGACAACACTTCCCGATGTGTGCCAACTGTTGGCATTGACAAGCAAATTAATGAGTTATAATCTTGTTGGTAGATTGATTCGTCTTGTCTTGACTCTTCCAGATTCAACAGCAACTACACAACGTGCATTTTCAGCTATGAGTGTCATTAAGACAATGTTGCGTAATAGAATTGAAAATGATTTTTTGTCCAGTACCATGCGTGTATATATAGAGAAGGAGATTGTTGATACTTTTCCATTAGATTCTCTTATTGACGAGTTTGAAGTGATGAGGACAAGGAGAGACCAATTTTAGATGTCCAAGCCATCTCTACCATCTGTTATATAGATAGACAGTTTACTTTTTATCTTTTTTATATTCGTCTAATGTTCATGTTTTTAATTTGTATATCGTTAGACACATAGATGGATATATTATTTTTGTATCGACAAAATGATTGTCTTTTTAATCGATCAATCTAATTTGCCTATTTTGGTATTCAAAATCATCGTTTTCAATCATCTTCTAATTAAAAAAAATAAAAAATTCAGGGGCTCATTAAACTGACAAAAAGGTTGTGAATTGCAAAATGAAACATTTACTATAAAGTTATATACTAGCTCGTGACAACGTGTATACTTTATCTTTAGATGTTAAAAATATTCATATTATTCCAATTCTGAGTATTTTTCTTTTTCTCTATTATTTTCGACCGAGATATATAAAATATAGATCGTGTACATGGATTAACATAAATGTGTAAAATACCTAATTAATCTAATACATAGATGTTGATGGTTATACCAATCGATCGTAAAAGAGAACTTTTTACTCGTTCTAATCAAGATTCCTCCCTATTAATATGGAAGTTTTTTCCCATACAAGAAAATGGCTCAATTGCAAAGTTAAAAATCGCAAGTCTCGAACAAGCAATTGAAAAGTTTAAAAAACATCCCTAGGGTCAGGTATTGTACCTTCAATGAGGATAGTGCCAAGTACACGACGCGTTAAACATGTTCAAATTGAATCTTATCCACTATAGAGTTTTTCAATGATTGTAGTATTTGTCTTTAAACGAGTTTAAGAAAGAGTCGAACATTAACTTAGCGACACAAGACGACATAGGGGCATTGTGCAACTAAATGATATTCTCTCTCTCTCTCTCAAATGTCTCTCGTAGGTTGTCATTGTTTAAAGATTGCCGATTATGGTAGGAGGATTGAAGATTTATTTAATCTTAGCGTCAATCATTTCATAAGATAGATTTCTTAATCTTAGCAAATGATTGGAAATGATTGATTATATACAATTTTAGCTATTCAAAGGTTGAAATAATTAGCAGAATAGTTGACACACTTGTGTACAACCCTAGGAATCTTTGTTTGGAGTAACTTTATATTTATCATCTTCAAGTTCTTGACAATTAATTTTGATTATAATATGTTTTGCTGGCATATAATTAAAAAATTCAAATTGAAATTAAGAAAGAAAATTCCCACTTCGAGGTACCAAACCCGGTGAAGGAGGAAGGTTGGATCGAGAACTAACATATGAATCCTCATATATGTCGTTGGAGCATCAACCTATGGCAAGTGCAAATGACTCAATTGTATTGACTCTTCCAATGCAAGTAATTATGACTTGAATAACACGGCACAAAAAAAAAAAAAAGTTCATATAGTCAATTTCAAATTTAATAATAGAAAATCCAAAAACTCGTACAGAAAAAGTTGCGAATTACAATTCGTGAAATTCTTATGAACAAAGTCCGTCCTTAACATCATGTTAAGAAAAATCCTTCAAGATGACAAGAAAGATGGTAGTAGGTAAAATAATAAATAATTGAACCAAACAAGTATTCGAAGCAAACTACTCTTCACTATTCAAATGCTTGATAATAAAAGATTATTAACAAAAAAGAAGATATGGGCTCACAATATATATATAAGAGAGAGCATGTTATGAGTCCGGATTGCACGGGAGTTTTTGTCACAACTTTCTTTGTATTCTTCCTATTACAAAATTCCAACCCGCACATGGGAGGAAGATGCAACTTAGAGCATCATTTACCAACCTGAAATTCTTTACTATGGAGAATAACTTGTCAAGAAACATAAATCGAAAGGAAGAAAAGAACACTCGGTTTTCATCTCGATTCAAAAACTAAGTCCGCTTGCTTACATAGGGTTCGACGAAGAAAATGATCACAATCTGTCCATAAACTGATATATTTCTTTTCTCTTTATGCAGAAGAACAGATTTGCCCTGCAAAACTGCAAGGAAAGTGAACGATATAATTATGCTTCACGCACGTCTAAAGAGCCCCACCCTACCCCTCCATCTAACATACAAAGAGGGAAGTAGGGTCATGCCTTTACTAAAATATATTGCAAATAGGTTGTTCTTTCACTTAATATGGATATATAGGAGGAGGGGGCCCTTAAAAGGAATATGTGGTGTTTAGTTTATGAGAATCGAACAATATAACTGGTCACGATTCCACTTAGATATGTTGATAAAAGCTGTCATGAAATTTTGAAGATAGCATAGCCAATCATGACATTAATGGAATGAATGTTTGCACCCCATGTTCCATGTGATTTATCACCTGTTGATGCTAAATCATGGATCTTACGAAATGTGTAGATAAAAGCCCGTTTGATTAACTTAAATTATAATTTAAGATTTGATATGGAGTATCACATCAACATGACTACGTGAGGGTGAGCCTACCATGAAAGGAAATCTTTAATGTAAAGCTCAAGACACAAAATCCTCGATGTAAAGCTCAAGGAAATCGTGCTTCGAGTGGATTCTCGAGACTGATCCTTGGCGATATAGGTCACGAAACTTTGTATAATATAGCAAGCTGTATCCACTCCAAGCACTATCGTCTGTAAGAAAGATTTCGTTGTTCGATGATTCAGGTCACAAAACTTTGTATAGATCTTTGACATGTGTACTGTTTAGGTACTAATAATAACTGGATCCACCAATTAAAAGGGTCCCTCCAGAGTACAATCATGATTATTTAGATCAATAGCCGCTTGATCTCTTGTCCATACAAGTAGTAGACCAAAAATCCTAGCTGGAGCCAGAAAATATTGTTCACAAAATCAAATAGCACAGGAATGTCCACATCAAGAGTATTTTTGATATACTTTACAAGATTAGACAATAGTAACACTAACAGTATCCGAACAAAATTTGACGAAACCAAATAAATTCGAGTAAACGAGTACGCGTATGCATCTCTACATTCCAACTTAGTGGTGGGTCCGACGTTTAGCTGGAATCTATCGTTGATGCAAGTTATGTGTCAGACCAAAAACCTTAAACATGCATTACGAAGTGAAAATACGAGGATGTGACAAATTTAGATCCAGGTCCACAAGCCTAATCAGTAAAGAAAACTAGCTGCATGTCCTATATTGAGTAGTATGACTGTCCAAAAACGTCCTAGGAAGTCCAGAAGCTTGTGTCAATTACAGAGATGAGCGTGACTCTTCTACACCAGCTGGAATATGATTTGAAAATTGAGTTGGTTCAATGTTCTGAATGCTAATGGTTATTGGTTACTACTGGAAAAATTCACATGCAGATGATGCCGGTCTCTCATTTCACATTCGATTTTCAGGCATCTTCCAATTGCAGCAGATGGCATAGTATTTTATCAAACTTATGTAGATTTACAATTATTACTGAATTGCTAGTTCTTTTTTGTCATCACTTCTCAATTTCTTACCCATTGATATAACTGAAATAGTATAGCAAACATGGTGTTTAAATTAAAGGAAACAGTACATCAGCCATTGGGGTAAGTAAAGAAACACTTCTGCACATTGTTCTTCGATCTCATGACGCAGTTTCAGGCCATGCTAGCTAATCATGTCCATGTTGTTCAAAGCTGTGGCAATCTGTGCCAGTCTTCTGCACCCCAACACCACCCAGAAATAACTTTGCTCCTCTCTGACATACTGTTGCAGTGCCTCACTATATTCACCCCCATTAAACTTGCAGGCATTGCTTCGTACAGCAACTCTGCAGCTCGTAAAACACATCATCCACCAAGGATGTGGTGAGACTATCCAGCACATGCTCATCGACTTTAATGGCTTCCCTCAAATTTTTCGCCGTAAAGAATCCTTCCAAAATGACAGTAAGAACCAGCAATATCCTGCCCAACATTACTGAGATTACCACTCCTAAAAGCATTTGGGGCTTGGGGAACCAATTCTGGATCCACAGAGGTCAAGCTCCTTATTTTGATCAGTGTACTCATTACTCAGCGTAATCCTCAACCGTGTCATCGACAGCACCTCTTCCAGAGGAAACTCAATATCTCAAGCCGAGAGCAAATTACTCGTATGAATTGATATTAGCGGTCAATTTATCTAACTTCCTGTACTCGTGTATATTCTTAAAATGTTAAATCCCCTTAAATCACATTCATCAATGAAGCTCACAAATGGCATAAACAATGCTATAATCGCCAAACAAATTCAACAAAATTCAC
This sequence comes from Fraxinus excelsior, assembly GCA_019097785.1. NCBI lineage: Eukaryota > Viridiplantae > Streptophyta > Magnoliopsida > Lamiales > Oleaceae > Fraxinus > Fraxinus excelsior. Next base: position 9,801,888 of record CM032625.1, on the reverse strand, counting down.
GATGGGTGAATGCAATTCAGAGTCTGAATTCATGAAACAATTCAAATCTTATGAACAAAGCAGAGATGAATTACTATGAGCCGAAAATGTAAATTTCAAGAGTATCAAATAAAATATCGGCATAATATCCAGTTAGGAATCAAATAAAAATGAAGGAAAAGGTCGGGAAAAACAATGCCTCCAATAAAAATACGCACAAAGATGCTGATTGCAAATCATGGATCAGTAATTTCTCAATCCATTTTCACTCTTTTTGCACTTTGAACATCTGGGATGCCAGTGACTCTCTGCTGGGATGTTGTATCATGCAGAAATGCACAGTTTATTCCATTCCTACAACCCATTGGACTCTTGAAGAATATGCAAGGCCTCATCTTAAATTTCTCTCCTCTTGGTTTCTTAGGATTTGCGGGTTCTAGAATTGTCTGACTACATAAATGGGGCAAAGTTTCTTGTCTTTCTCCTCCATGTTGCTGTATCAGGCTCTTGTAATAGTTTACGTCTTTAGTTCTAGGAGCTCCTAGGGATGCAGAAGGAGAGCCTGATAAAACATTGGCTACACATGGACGGAAACTGGGAATGGTTCCCATGTTATTTTGAGGATGATAGAAAGATCGGATTGGTGAAGCAGAAGGTAGATCTCCTTTATTGAAGATTATTGGATGTGGATCGTATAAATTATTATTAGCCAAAGACCTCAAGTCAGGCATACTTGGTGGACAGGTAGAAGGCAAATTATGCAAGCCGAATGATGACATACTCTGCACGCACAGGGATGGTATATTTTGCGAGCCAATGGCTTGTATATTCTGCAAGCGGGATGAGGGAATATTCAGCAAGCTAGAGGAGAGCACATTCTGCAAGCCAGAGGAGGGCAAATTCTGCACAATGGATGCTGCTCTGGGATTCATGGTGAGTCGTTCGATCATTTTTCGTTCACTGAGAAGTTTTACGAGCCAGTTTCGATCAATTAATTCCTTCAGATCAATATTCGCCATAACTGCAGTCATGGCAGCTTTTGCTGCTGCTACAAGATCGGATTCAGTGACTGTTGATGGGAATTGAGCACGAGGAATGGTAGCGCCACAGCCCTGTTGTGGGTTTGGTGCCATGTAGTCGACTGATGACGTACTGAGCTCCACATCCTCGTCTTCAATAGGAGTGATAGGAATCAGAAGAGTGTTTCGGTCATACAGAAAAGTGTTTTCCACTCTTACTAATGCATAAGGGCTGCACAAGGATAAAAGAAGCAAATGTATAATTCAAAGAACATAAAAAAGAAAAGAAATGAAAACTTATAAAAAAGAGAGACAAGAATTGTACTTGGAAGGGATAAGAGAAGGGTGTGTATAAATAGCTTCAGGTACTCTCATCTCCCGTTGGTTTTGAGCTTCAAATTCCTTGCTTTCTTCCCCAGCAACCACTTGCCATGCACCATCTACTACAAACTGCAAAAGAATAGGAGGAAAAATGTATAGTAGTCGTGTAAGACATGGCTTCAACCTACATACTGTGCTATAATTCTGCAAGGGAAATTTCTCAAACCACCCACCCCCTTCTTTATAAATAAATGGAAAAAAAAAAAAAAAAAAAGGAACTACTTTGGCCTTCTCCTCCTGCATGGAGTACAAAGATGATGCAGGACAAAGGAGAAGCAGCAAGAAAGGGGGGGGAGAAACCAAAGTGAATTGGGGGGGTGGGGGGAGGAAGAAGCTGGAGAAGAAATCGGGGGAGAAGGGGAGGAAAACGTAAAATAACTAAGCTAATATTGCTGAAACATATAAAATAACAAAGCAGATGTCAAACACTAGTCAAAAATCCGATCACGTAAAATAAGTGAGGTAAAATGAGAATTTAACAAGTCACGGGATTCGGTCACGTGAACATTAGGTAAAATTAGAATAATAGCAGCACAAAGAAATTAATCGATACAATTTTTAACGAACATGAATGTACACTAAGAATAAGAAATATTAGCTCCCCTTTTTCGTTCGTCGAAGTAACCGAGCACCGTGTAACTAAGCACCGAGTAATTGAGCACAAAAGATAAAAAACAGTAACTTCTCGTTTTGTTCGTCGAAGGAATTGAACTGATCAGTAGGTCAAAAAGAGATACCTACAAAAGATGTTAGAAAAATACCTTTTTTTTGCGCCTCTTTTTTTTCACTTCTTTTTTTTTTCTTTTTTTATAAAAACTAAAAGCAAATTACAAAAATAGGGACCTGAACCGAGGCCCAAAAGACCAATAAACTACTCACTATTCAAGGCCACACTGAGGCCTAACAAAAATAACAAACTAGACTCTTTTTATTTATTTTTATTTTTTTTACAATAATCAAAGCAAACAATTATATAAATGGGCTCAAGTCACAAACAAGAAAACCAAAAAGACTGAGGCCAACTATACTGAGCCCCAAAATACATCTAGGGCTTAAATAAAAATAAGGCCAATCGATCGTGAAGACTGGAGCGCGAGTCCAGAACTTGAAAACTGGAGAGCGAGCCAACTGCCGGCGAGGCTTCTTGCAGACCAGAGAGAGAGAGACGGGCGTGAAGGGAAACTGACGATGGAGTGTGGCTGCCGAGTGGTGGTGACTGGTGTTTGACAGAATCTGATGTGGGAGGATTACGTGGTTCGAGTGGTGTGGCGGCGTCGAGTAGGAGTGGTTGAGGGTTAAAGAAGGTGCCAATTAGTGCCAATGACTAAGTGCAGGGTATTTCTAGATTTTTTTTTCTCTGGTTTGAGTTTATGTTGACCGTAGAAAAGGGGGGTGTTGGTTTGACTGTTGATGCTATATAGAGAAGATGAAGCTGGGGTGATTGGGTCAATTTTGGGTTTGAGTGGCAGCAGGAACTTTTGGCTGGTGGCAAATGTTCGGTATTGTTGGCCGGAGTGGCAGCAACAGGTGAATGTTCTCGATACTCTGCTGGCGACTGGGGATAGAGACGGAGGAGTTTGGACTGGTGATTGCTGGCGTCGCGATGGCCGGTGGGCAGTTCGTGGTCGTTGTTCTTTCTTTTCTTTTCTTTTCTTTTGTCCGGCAGCCAACGGGTTTGGGCTTGGTTGTGGAATTAAAGGTAGAGGAATTAGATGTTTGTGTTGTTGTAGTGTGGGCGGTGTTTTGCAGATTATGGGTTGTGTATAAATGGATGGTGGGGGTCGTTTTTATCGAACAGTTAAGACGGAGGTGACCAGGTTTTGACTCTGATATCAAATTTGATGCAGGACAAAGGAGAAGCAGCAAGAAAAAGGGGGGGGGACAAACCAGAGTGAATGATGGGGAGAAGCCGGAGAAGATACAAGGGGAAGGGGAGGAAAACGTGGCAGCCGCCAATCGTAATTTCATTCAATCATCGTCTAATTCAATTACTATGAAAAATTCAATAAATAGTAAAACCTAACAGGCTTGGACCAACTCACTACTACAACCCCAATAATAATAAAAACATAATTAATAAACAATAAAATAGATCGTGATGTCCGCATCAAAAGAAAGTAGTACGATTTGGAAGAGTAGATATATCAGAGGATGTGGGATACCATAAAATCTCCCATTAGCAAGGCATAGTTAGAACATTTTAAATGTGTCAATTAGTAGAAAGTTCAAGTTTGAGAATCATGTCCTGAAAGTGAGCAACTTATTCTCACTGTTTAGAGCCCAACCCCACTACCCCTTTCTCCCTAAGGATAATGCAAACATTCAAACAACTACGATAAAACATTATCATTGTCCCCGCCCTAAATCTTAAACCTGAAACAGCTTTGTGCTTAAATTTTAAAAAATGACAGAGGACATGAACAAAGGAACTCACTTGGGGAGGGCATCTCCATTTGACAAGAGGTATTTTGGACAACTTATTCCTCCAAAGATTTGGTGTCTGGATTCTTTCAAAGCCAGGTGGAAAATCGTCATCGGATTCCAAATCCCCCAAGTTGACTCGTGATGGAGATTCTTCTGATGAAAACAACTTTACCTATTGAATGCAAAGTATTCCATCAAGCAGTGATATAAGCTTTGTACCTAATTAGGTAACTCATTTTAGTCAATCAACAGATATTAGTCTATAATAAAGATAAAGTACTCCACAAATGATGAGTCGTAGAATGCTTGATTTATGGGGATATATTCTATAGTACACAAACAATTAGAAGAAATATATGAAACCGGTTGGCATATCAGACTTAAAATAAATAGCACTCTTACATTAAGCTTGTAAAGTAGCACAGTGAAAAACCCAACTGGAATAACCATTAACCTGTCAGCACACCTAAAACAACCCACTCATCAAAAAGAACTTCATGACTTGGAGAGATTTCTGTGTCTTTTGCACTTAAGCAGGTACAAGTACACCTATCTAGCCCACTTTCAACCGACTCGTATAACTCTGACAGATTCACTCATTAGTATAACACATACTGTGGGAATTGATAACACGGGCTCCACCATATCCCCAGTCCAAAACTCTAACCTCTTGGAGAGAAAGTGAGCAATAATCCATCCGTGGGAAGAATATAACCGACATAAATTAAAGACGAAGCATATAAAAAACATAGCAATTATATCGTTCGTCTCAATCTTTAAAAAAACAAATTAAGTGAAATTTTAAATAAATTTGGTGTCGGCTAGGTGCATCATTTTTTCACTCCGTTTATTCCATGGTTACACCTAGTAGAATATCTAATGCAATCAATCCCTTTGCAACCATAAAAAGTCATGTTCATTTTGGTCTTCTAACCTACTTCAAGAAGATCATACCTTTATAATCGTTGACCGCAATGAAACCAGCATATCCATTGCCACCTCCTTGTCTATTCACCCTTCTTGAGCCTTTTCTAGTCACCAGAGCAACAAGAGAGCTACTTTACCTAAGAAGCACTGACACGAACACTCGTGTCGTACATGTTGACGTGTGATTTTTTAAAAAAGTCCCGACACAATAAGTCGCTAACACGTTGATTATAATATTAAGAAAGGAGATTTGACTTCCTTTGTAAGTTTGATTTTTTATTGGGGTAAAATTGTAAGAAATTTGATCCACATAAAAATATACTTTTAAGATTTGTTAAAAGGGTAAAACTGGAAAAGAGACTATCAAATCGATATAGGAAAAGTAAATTTCGAGGACCCAACACATTTGAATTGAAAAGGAGATTTCACTAATAGGTTTATTGTCCAAACATGATTTCATTTTCAAAAGCAATACAAATGACTTCATTTTCAAAATCTATCCAAACACGCTTCTTCTTCATTTCTTCCTCCACGGCCATCTTTGACTCTTTGCATTTCTTCCACCCTTCTCTACATTCCTTCATCAGTGTAGTAGCCTCTGATTTTCCTTACCATTTTCAATGGAACTCTTCTTCCTCAGCCGCTAACTTCATTTCTTCTTCTTCAACATGCTGCAAGGGGCCTCTGACATGCGTCAATCACGTTTCGATGATGTACTGGTGTTTGATATGCGTCAAACACCAATACGCCGATGCCGGCAACGTGTCAGTGCTTCCTAGTATTTTACAGTGTTGATTGTTGCCAAGGTCTAGAGGATGAAAAGCAAGAATTGGCTAGGGTTTCTAATTTTTATCCTCGTGGCTTTCAGGGGTGTTCATAGATATTCCAAGCTTATGGACATTCTAGTCCTTTATTTTCTTGCACACGTCCCCTCGCCATAGGATTCATAACAGATTTTGATTCTAGATGGTTCTGTAGACATGTGGCTTTCGCCCATTAGCTAGGTTATTATTTTCATTAGCTTTTTCATTTCATCATTTTTGCATGTTCATTAACAACCTTACGTCATTTGGTTCAGCTTTTCGCCTACAAGGGTTCAGCCTGCCAAGGCAACGTCTTGCCTTTATGGACTCGTGGTTCCACCCCATTTGTACGAAGCCCATAGTGCAGTGATCTTAAAGCTTCACATTTTCGAATCGTCTATGGCAAAGCCTAGTTTGGTTCCATTTTGTAGTGATGTCGTTATGGTTACCATGTGGCTTCCTTCTCGCTACATGGGTCTACCTTGGCATCTACATAGGACTTTCATGTGCCACATGAAGCCATGTAGTGTCAATAACCACAAAAGGAAACTCTCTACCACCACAATTTATGTTTTAACACTTAGCCCCAAGCTAGAATAATGGAGGATTGTTGTAGGTTGAACTTCAACATAAAACTTTATCATACCTTAGAGACTGTTAAATTATGGAGCCTAATTATTGCCGCTTTTTTGAGTATGTATGCGAATCGACCTCCGTGATGAGGTCGCCAGTGTGGTTGGAAGGGTATATGATGCCCTCTCTCACACGAGGTCGGGAGAGGGAAAGGATGAAGCCCAATGCTAGATTTCATTAAGGGAAGTTTAGAAATTTCTGTCTTAAAAATTTGAGTCCTTGTAAATTTCGATTTTGCCCTAATTTGTTGAACTGTCATTAGGCTTTTAAATCAACAACATAAAAGAGAGAAAATAGGTTAAAGAAGATTGTTGTACGATTTTCTCTTGTAAACTTCTTTTTATTATAGTAAATTACTACATCAACGAAATATGACGTAATCTCACATTGAGACGGACCTCTATAAATCTTGTATGTATTTTTTCACGTTAATTGATTGCTCTCATTGAAATAGAATTAGAGTTTCTAATTCTCAGCAAAGCATAAATTATCTTATTCATCCCAACACTTAATAAAAAAATAAAAAAATTGAGCTAGAAATAAAATGAAAATTTGCAATAAATAGAATAAAATAGAAACACGATGTGAAATCTAAATATGGACAAACTAGACTAAATAATTTTTTATTGGTACTTAGTCCATTTTCTTGCCTCTCAAACATCCAAAGAAACCCTCCAAAATATTTTGATGGTCAACTTTTATCTATCCTACTCCTTATCCTATATTAAAAGCGATTTACTCGTGCAATTAATGTCATGGATGTAAATATGGAGTAATATTCAACATTTTCCATTCATGAACAGTTTAAACATATTCATGTTCATTAACATTATGATTAACACTAAATGAACTACTCTGAACTTCAAAAAGGGAAGAGCACTCATTCTTATTTATCTTTCGGCTTTTCCAGCAAACTTACACATAACCAATGATTATTTCATCAAGCAATCGTTAAGTCTGTCACAAATGTGCAACAAAGACCCTTTTTTATTTCACATTCCATGAAAAAAAAATCAAATAGAAAAATAAGAATCATATATTCATGTCGTCTTCCACTTAAAATTAGAAAAGATTATTTCAACTAATTGCCATTTAGCCATTTTTGCATTGAACTTAATATTTTCCATCTATTAGAATATTAAGATTGAAAATGGACACAAACCATTAAAGACCAACAAGAATTAAAAGATTTACCTGACAAAGATTAACATCGGAAGCCCAAGTAATCCTTTTTGATTTCTTCAATTCTCCCATAATTTGCAAATACAAGTTATTGGTTGTAATGTTCAAACATATATAGAAAACTATTGATTCAATTGCCTTTTGCAATCGCGGCCACCAACTCTCAAAACTGAAATTTCAAAGAAACCCTAATCTATTTCCTATTTTTTATCGCTTGTTTGGTTATGCTTTTAAGAGCTTATAAGTTATGGCATGTGGGTCCTATGAAGTGTGTAGATAATAAGTGGATAATAAATTATAGATCCTGCAAAATGCGGAGATTAAAAAATTGTTTCACCAACTTAAAAAATAAAAAATAAAAAAATAAACTTCGACAAACATGCACTTAGTTGATCACACTATATATAGAGGGGATATATCGAACGATTCTGGAAAGTAACCCTGTATCCTCAAAGCTTTTTGATTTTTTCTCTTCAATACTTTCGAATATCTCTTATCTTTCACTGCTATAGATTTTTTCAGTAACTATCAAATTGAGGGACTATTTTGAATGGTCACATGGCATAAGATGCTTTGTAGCATTTTCCATTTCTGTGATTTAATTACCCAAATTGGTTCCAAATTGATGCGAACAAAGTCAAAACAACGTGTCCTAGATTGTCTTGTCATTATAATTAATGTTCCTAAAATTTCAGTTTTATGTATTTAACAACTAGTTGACCTATAATATATTAGCTTGATATAAATTGATCCAAAATTGTGGCTAAGATATATCAAAATATTTAACACAAATCCAAGATGCTTAACCACCTTCAAACATACAATTGCATGAATAAAATCAAATCCATTTTTTCATGTAATTAAGAATGTCAACAAATATACAACAGCCGATCCCTTAAAAAAAAATACACATTATTAATCAAATAGAAGGCACATATAAACTCAGTGACCATAGAAGTTATTAACCTATAATTATAAAGCAGGCGATCTCCATATATTCAATAATGGGATTGAGTAATTGCAGGAGGGGATCTGCAGTTATGGAATTTTCTATTCGCAGAATATTCCTCCACTGTCATATTTGATGTTTACACAAGGATTTCTGACCATCCTTCTGCCTCTTTTCCTCTACCACACATCTATCTTATTACTATCTTTCATAGCTCGCCTTGACAATTTGCATTTGGTGAGCACGTGAACCATTTCTACAAAATCCAAAATCAACTAAAGGTTTCATGCATATTCGACATCACGAGTTGTTTTAGATCCTGGAAAAAACCCACATAATGGTTGTAACTCCAATGTGATTTTAAACTACTTGTTCAGAACTTATTTCAGTAGCAAGATACTATTATGATATCATAAGATTTACAAATAATTTCGTCATAACATACATATACACACAAGATAAGAAAAATGCAGTTCATGTTTTGAAAAGGAAAAAAAAAAAAAAAAGTCTCTCATGAAGTTATTATCAAACTTATGATGCATCACATAAAAATATCTTGTGAATCCAACTGAAAGATAGCTCATAAAAAATCAGCTAAACTGTGAAAGAAGAATCTCTGTTAACTATAATCTGCCAAAATCAAAACCTTCCAGAATAAAAAACATTTGGACATGCAGAAATAAACTATTCTAGTCAGCCTTACAAAGTTCAAAATCAAAGGCACAACCAAATATTTTATTTACACAGTAGAAGGAGAAAAACATGCCAGTAACTAGAAAAGGCATTGACTTTAAATTGCATCTGTATGTAAACCCTTACCAATTAACTCATTGCGTGGCATTGATTTATGGTCATCAAGCTGATTCCAGAATGCTGGATTTGATGAATTGCAGTTACTGCTTCTTCTCTTCCACTTTCCTTGGTTGCAAAAAAACAAAATGATTTATAGACCAGGACGACGTGATACTAGTTTTAAGAAGTCAAGAATATATTCAGAACTATCAACTCCATAAAAACTACTGTTCAATATTACACTTTAACCTCACAAGCCATTATACTTTCCCTTTGTCAAATAAATTATCCATAACCATGAAATTACAACAATACAGTAAGAAAATAAATAACCATCAGAATTACATAATTCGCGTACATTTCAGTTGCTTAAAATCACATCTGCTCATGAAAAGGCATCATATACCAGGTCGTGAAAAGTATAGCATCCAAGTCTCATCTCTCTTATATAATGAAATGTCTATTTTAAAGTACACACAATACATAGCAAGCAATAATTATACAAAAGATTTAAAAAAGGCACCAGAAAAAATCATATGAGAAATGTCTTCTCTAATCACCCATAGAATATGACAACATTATCTCACAAGCATAAAGACAAAATAAAATAATCAAATTTGTTACTTCATAATCCCATAATATCAATAGATTCAGATTGAAGTCAAAGAACACCAGGCATAACCTAAATTTAGTTTATCTTATTATGCATTCAAGAAGCAAACATTGGCTAATGAGAAGATGCTGAAAGAAAAATCTTAGCAACTGTTACATTTCTAAGTCAAACCTAGAGTGATGCAATATGAGATATTATACCAAAATGGTGGTATTTACAACAGATATGATAGCAAGAATGCATGACCGTTTCAATTCAAATGTATCAGCTTACGTCTTTTTGGGCACGCCAACACTTGGCAGCAGCATCCACGACAATATTGCTAAGCACTTGAATCTGGTGCAGATTATTCCTTTTGTTTAATCCTTGACCAAGGTTTTGTCCCATTGGATTCTCTGGCAATGTTTTTAATGGGACAACTTTTATAGCGTATCTCTTTTTCCTTCATTAGGTTTTTCTCACAGGGTAGGTTTTATTCTAATAACGTTTTAATGAGACATATTCTAGAGAGATGAATGTCCATAATCTACTGGACATTTACCTTCAACGTAACTTTATTTTCCACTCCTATGTTATAAATTGTGTGCGAGACTTCTAGGAGTCCATCTCTTAACGGAATTTCTTCCTGAGATTAAAGATATAAAACCAAGGAGATGAAACTGCATCCTTGGTTTGTCATTTAATGCCAAGACATAAATTCAAATTCCACCTGCAATCATTAATTCCTGGATACAGAAAAACTTATATGTTATGTTGGTAATTCTTGTACTTCAACATCCGCATATAATTGAATATTCATACTTCCTTTTTGGAACATCCACAACAAATAATACACCTCCAAAATAGCATTTTAGATTTAAATAACACCCTTGATAGTGCGTGGTGTGACTAACAAGGCTTCCTGACTACTGTTGTGGTGAAAAATTAATTAAAAAAAAACTATATCAAATATCCATTTCTTCAACTCTCATCTCAAAGTAAACAATTCCACAGATTGAAGGTCACGGGTGATTTCTCACTTCTTTAAGGTGTAATAAAGCAGAGAAACAAACCACAGTTTTTCCTTATTTAAATTAATAACCACCCTCTTACTAATGGGCTTATCAATTGCAAATGCCAATCAAATGACTGAATTTCATCCTTGGAGCGGAAAACACAACTCTTGGATGCCAATGTTCTTATAAATTGCAAATGCTAATCACGTTGCTAAAATTCAAGCTTGAAGTTCAAAAGAATACAGGGCCGAAAGAGCCAGCCACTCTTTATTCACCAGTCACTAATCTAAACATCCATTTCATAATCAAACAGTCAAATAGAAATCCCCATCCTTACAAAGAGAATTACCAACAGTTTGACAATTTTTCATTGAATATCCCAAACCCACCAAAAGCTATTTCCTTCATTCACGCAATATAGACAAGAATTTAACGAAAAATACTTAAAATTGTTCTAATTGAAGCATAACAACTAGAAAGCTGTAACCTTAGACCTCAAATAAGTACAAATAGACCGCATATTCGACAAATTGTCAATACCATAAAACACAAACCCAACAAAAACTAATTATCACACCGTTCAAAAAAGAAATCCCACAAAAAATTTCCAATCAAGGGTGAGACCCATTACCTTGAATCCAAGGAAAGGTAAGTGGAAATCTTCTTTTATGTATAACAACAGCCAACAGGCCACTGCTCATCAGCTTCGCCAAACATCTGCTCCGTCTCACGAGTGAGAATCAAGCTACGGATGGTCTAGGCGAGGATAGAGATGGCATTGAAGGTCTCTTCGACGCCATTAACGAAAGTAATTTGTGACTCTTCCGTTCGCCGGTTGACCTGGACCTGGCCTTGCGGGCTTTCCTTTGCGCCAAGAATGCCATGGTCGAGTCACCTTTCACAAAAACTTGCAACGTTTTTGCTGCTTCTCTATATATAACTAGTGAAGGTACAAGGCACGTGTTTTAGTTTAATTGAGTATGTGATAGCGTGGAATGGTATACATATTTGTATATTTGTATATAAGTAAACATGAAATAAATAATAATATGTGGAAGGAGTTTTTGAAATATAAATACTTGCACTGCAAAAAGAGAATAATATAAACTTCAGTATGAATTGTGGAATCATCTTGTACAAAATTCAGCCAATGAAAACTATACTTTTGTTTATAGCACACGTTCATTATATAGAAAGCATTTGGAAGTTGGTGGCATCCTGTAAAATCCAAGGAATAGTCCATGAAGCTATTTTCCCAATTGAAAACATACATGAAATACACAACTGAAAGCAACCAAATAACAGGAATGAAAATAAATGAAGTATTCAAAAGCATGATGACATTTTAATAAAGAAATTGAAAGCATATAATTAAACATGTTAGAAGGCTACACTTGCGAAAGCAGAAAAGCAAAAATCTATATAAAAGTTTAAATGTTAAAAAACAGAGAATTTAAAAAAATTAACAATTCTGCTAACTTCAATAACGTTAGGAGAAATATTGAAAACAACAGCTCCATAAGGTAGTATATTTTTCTCAAACTAATCTGATGCTATAAAAATGTATGAGTAGTTGCTTTTATTGTTCACCATATGTAATAGTCTGGCTGATGGTTCTGCTAGAAGATATGTAAATTCATTTAAGTTGGCAAAAGGTACCTGTGAGAAAAACATCGGTAAATCCACAAAATCAGGACTTAAAAAACATGGCTTCTCCATGAATAATAAGTTCCGAAGATAATATAAACCGTTATTTTAGCATTCAATTTCACTCCATCATGAAAACGATGTGATGAAGATGGAGTAGATGGAAGGAAGGTTACCAATTTGAGTACTCTCAGGGCAGTGATGTGAGTATCTCACCGTAAATTTCACGGCTGTGGGATTAGTCACCTGCACGCAAGCTGGCAGACACCTATGGTCATAAAAAAAAAGACGGAAGGAATTATTAGTCGAGGTCCACGCAAGTTGAGACACCTACAGTTATAAAAAAAAAGACGGAAGGAATTGGAAATGATTACAGGAGGCAACTCAACTCATGAGACATCAATCCAAAATTGGATTAAAACTATTCCAAAAAGAAATGGATGACATGAAGCAGTTTGGGCTTGCCTCAACTCATGAGACATCAATCCAAAATTGGATTAAAACTATTCCAAAAAGAAATGGATGACATGAAGCAGTTTGGGCAGCTTCTTGTAATGAAGGACTTTATTCTGCAAGTAATATAGATACAGAGTTGCACTGACCCAAAGAGTTTGTTGCCTCTACTGCATAGAGTGATGAAGCCTTAAAAAAACTTTCTTTGTGTTCAACTTAAACTAATGTGGTCATCTATATAAACAATGAAAACTTGTAGTAAAAAACACAACATATACACTATACACTGGGAGAGAGCTGAATACAGAGGCAACAATTTTTAATACTTTATTTATGTCATATTTTGTAATGTAGACATCAAAAAAAATTTAAGTATTCCAATTGACTCTTTATATTTAACAATATAAAGCTTAATTTTATTTCTCTGAAAATATATTTATTATTCTTTCTTATATCTTATTTTCTCCGACTTGCCTCTAAATTATTATAATATTTTCCTTTACTTGAAATTAAAATCATTTGAATGTGTTTTATTATCAGACTTATCATTTACTTTAAAATGTTAATTTAAAGAGTGTTTTTGAGCATAAATTTAAAGATTGACTCTTAAAATAAAGAGTATCGTAAGAGCTATTAGTATTATTAGATATAAGCTTTAACTTATTCAAAGAGTAAAAAATTATATTTGTTGTGATAATATAACATTAAAATTTAAATTCAGCGAGGGCATTAACTTAATTCGAGGAATTCCAAATCTGTTATAAATTAGTATTTGTAACAAGAATTGTTTAACAGAAGACAACATTTTACCTTGAGATAGTTCCCATGTTAAGCCTAACTTAAGGAGTAGATTACATATCAAAACTATGACAGTTTTATTGCTGCCTGCTTGCCTTTAGTGATTTGGTAGGAGTTATTAGATATATAATTGGGTATCATGGAGACGGGAATGGCAATATCAATCTGACCGTGAAGGTAGAAATGGGAATTGGGAAGTTATAAAGATAATTCTGGTCTATTATTATTTTACATAAATTAATAATTAAATCTCAAATCTCAATCATATATGGATTCTACATATGAGCTATGGTAAGTTCACCACTGGATAAATACTACCAACCTAACACATTTTCCTAGGCCTGATATAGGTATTGCTAAAAGGTTGGCCAAATAAAAGTACACAGATTTGAAACTTCGCATTATTTTCTTGAAATTGCAACACGAGAAAGATGAACCTGAATCATTTAGACATTGGCAGTCATTCCCTTCAAACAGCAGGATCTTCAAGTGCTCCAGTAGATAAATCATTTATTCGAGGATAAGCAGCTTTCTCGTCAAGTTGATTTTGTGCCATATTAGCATCTTCAAGTTTGGAAGCTTTGGATCTGTTGAAATAACAGTAATCTGGATTCTGATAATTTTAGCAAGATGTATGAAATGCATAGGACACTTTGCAATGAAAGTACAATTACAGAAGAATCCTCAAACTACATCAAATGTGAAATTACCTAGTATAGGCAAGCCCTGTCAGTGACAGATTTCACATGTAATAAATGCTAGCTGTATGAACAATTGAATTGCTTTTAATAGGATATAAGATGAATTTAGTACAGACGCCGAAAAAATATCAGGAGACCAGTAAAAACTTCCAATAATTTCACCCTCTATGATATATGCAAACACCCGTATGCATCACTATCTCTAAGATTGATGTCTTTTTTCATTCATTGGCCACCATTTCCCGCTGCCAATAAACCTTCACCAACAGCTTAGACAGAAGTCCAAAGATCTGTCTTGTATGCGGTGATAGGCCATAAAATAATAATGGATAGAATCTTTGTCATTTAAAATTAGTTAAAGGTATAGAACTTACAATCTAACTTAGATGTATTTGTTTTTTATGTAAAAAAAGAAATGTCAGAGTAATCAAGAGTGAATAAGAAATGAAAGATTTTTAAGATTTTTGAAACATGTAGATTTACACCATCCAAGTAGAAGTGAGAAGTTAAAACAAGCAAATAAGTCACCCCCACATAAGGAGTAGGGAGATAGAATCATAGAACAGAAATGTATACAAGAGACTCATCCTTTGTGACAGAATGGGCATGGCAGTATATGGACAATTTTAGGGTTATACCTCATTGGGGAAAAGACTACCATGTTGATATGTTTTATCAAATGCATGGTGGCGCACAGTAGCCATAGCAAAATCCCTATCCATTAATATTCTCTCGTTCCCCACGGATCTTGCAAAAGCAATTCCCACCGGCATTGGATGTGCTTCATACATTCTACCAGTTGGATGAAGATGGCTATAGACAAAGTTTCTGTCTTTTCCTGTGAAGAAGTTAAATATTTCCTTAATTCCAGTTAGGCAAACTAATTTGTTTTATAATGTTGAAAAATTATCACCAAACATAAGAACTTTCTACTTTACCAACCTGAAGATGAGAACGCGTGAAAGTTTGGACTTATAGCATACAGATAGCTACAAGTTCCATAAAACATTTCCCTATTTTCGAAACTTTGATAGGTGAGTGTGCTAATAATCCATTTCCTTGTATGTTTATTATCCTCATGAGCAGCAGAAATCAGCATTAATAACAGATGATTGTAGCCCTCGACATTTGACCAGAATCGATTGAAATCTTTCCCATGAAGAGATGACCTATTAAAGGTTTGAAAGAGATGTTAACTAAACAACTGCACGATTTTTTGAATAACAAGAGCACATGATAAACTATGGGAATTACATCTATATAACAGACATGGTTCTTATTCTTGAGCATTCAAGATATTTCTCATGTATTCAGAAAATGATAGAAGAGCAAATAAAAACTTAAGAGGAAAATTT
Source organism: Fraxinus excelsior (assembly GCA_019097785.1). Classification (NCBI taxonomy): domain Eukaryota; kingdom Viridiplantae; phylum Streptophyta; class Magnoliopsida; order Lamiales; family Oleaceae; genus Fraxinus; species Fraxinus excelsior. Next base: position 9,786,237 of record CM032625.1, on the reverse strand, counting down.
AATCAATCAAATGAGATTAAAAGAAATAGATTTACATGATTTCATCATATCATGTTAAGAAAGATATTTAAATAAAAGGAAATAAAATAATGATAATAAATTTGATTGTATATGCATAAGTATGACAGATTTTAATATTTTTGGCAGCCCAAAAATATAAGATATACACTCGAGACCAGTAAGTGCATGATATTCAAAAAGGTTATGAGTAAAATAAATTCTAAAGTAAATAATATTTTTTATTCATTAAAGTTGGAAAAGATAGTAAGTTCCAGTAAATTAAGAGTGGCAATGCGGCATATTGGCATATTGGCGACAAAAGTTATTTCAAAGTAAATTTAACTTTTTTTTTTTTATGCTTTATAGACCGGTGGAAGAAATCTAAATAAGTTTTTTTGTCAAAATCTTACATCTAATTTCAATGGTGGAAGATAAGCAAACAATAAATTGCTAGCAAAAAACCAAATAGGAGAAGTAGAACATAAAACAACATGCAGAGAAAAAAGATGTTCTAAAGCATACCTCATTCGGAACTCTAAAATACTTAAATCATATTTCTCTTGGCGTAGCATTCCGGCATTTGCCAAAACCTATCTCCATCCTATCGTATAAAACCATTAAAAAAACCATAAAAAAATCAATCAAGAGAAAAGGGTAAAGGGTAAAGAATACATCAAGGTTTCATAATAATAAATTCAAAAGAAGAGATCAAGAACGTTGGAGGTACATATAACTTCACAGAGGTGAATTTGTACAGGTTCCAATTTACCAAATGCTCATTGTATGTCTCCCCATTTTTACCAAATGCTCATTGTATGTCTCCCCATTTTTCAGTTTCACCGGCTATTACAAATGACAGGAACCAGTATAGTATGACGAATCAAAACTGAATCCACAACTCTTTATTTTTCATAAGTGTTGAGGTTATAAAGAACCTGCTTCACAAATTCACTCGGAAACCAAGAGGATAAGCAAGTTGGTAAAAAAATAATCACTACAAAGCAAGTTAAGAACAAATGATACTATTATAGAATAAAGGATAACCTTTTTATTTTCAAGTACCTGTAGCTTTCTTTGCAATTCTTCAAGCTTTCTTAAAGACAAATCCACTTTATCCACTGCCAAAGTAGTAGAAATATATCCACTTGAATTTGAAATTTCAAGCTTCTGCATTTGCTCCAAAACTTCTACAAATTGCTTCTTTTTATCACATTTCCTCTTCTTCATTTCCTTAACTGTAGAAGGATGGCTCTAAGTTGTTTCTTCAGGTTTTAAGGATTTTGATCAAATTGTCAATGAAAGATAAGTGTTAAAATTCCACAACAAATTGTATCTACGTATACTTTTTTTGTAGCTACGTGTATACTTTATATTTGGTAATCTTAGTATTTAAGTGAATTTATGTTTCCTTTTACACGCTTAATAGTGATTATTAACAAGTTTTTATGCCAAAACAGTATTTCAAAAGCACAAAAACCTTTAAATCTAAATGCTCTATAATTTGAGACTGATTAAATTTATATTTGAATTCGAATGATTTCATTGGTATATTCAACAACTCACAAGAAAATATTATCAATATTTCAAAATCATCACAACATTTTATTTGCTGCAATTTATTGATTTTGATCACTAAAATATTTGATATCCTCACCTGCCTAATATGTACTGGTCGTTCTATTGCGGAGCAGATGGCAGCAAGTTCAGCTTTAGAGTCAACAATTGCCTGCCTAATCTGAGCTGTACACCTGTTTGGCTGATCAACTCTTGTTTTGTACACCTCCAACGATTCCCATTCTAGCTCAAGCAACATTCTCTTGTGCAACACCTGCAATATGTGCATCAATGAATAGCCGGTTCACACCTCCTATTCTCTTTTTTCTACTCAATGTTATGATTTAAACCATTGTCCTAACCTCAGTCTGTACTAACCATAAACAACAACACTGCCAGCAATTGGCGGCACAGTCTCAGAACCACAACCAACTGCCGCGTAATAATAGAAGGCATCAGTTCTTCAGCCCTAAAATCCATTAACTTTTAGAGTTATTACAAATCTGAGAAATGACAAAATTTCACCACCGAAGTGAAGAAAACCACATATTGAGATACCCTTTACAATGTTCAACACACTCATCAACCCCAAAATCTTGAAATGCACTCCCAGCATTTTTTCTCACAACCTCATCAAGAGATGACCCAAGAAATTCTGAAAGGACAAAATTACATTTTTGATCAACCTTATCTAGAAATTGCTAATGAAAATCAAACCTATCAAGAAACATCCCCCGGATATTGAAACATCTCCTTGGTGCCTTGGTGTAGCATTGCATTCCACTACACTTTTGAACAAGTCATTGGTTAGCGCTTCAGTATTTTAGGAATTATTAAACTTGGGACAAATACAGACGGTTGTCCAATGTTTGACAGTTTCTACGTGTGTTTTGATATTTTGTTTGTTTTTTTCTATTTGCTCGAAGATTGAATACATAAAATATAATAAAATATAAAATAGAATGCTAAATTTAATAAATGAATAACACCTTCAATGTTGGCACCTTCAATTTTAGAATGGGTTGGAATATTTCAGATTGTCTTGATTTGCCTGCCAGCACAGAAAGAAGAATGTAAAGAATATGAATAATATTTATCACACATAATAAGTGGCTGCAATAATATTATCAAGCTTGTCATCTTCAAGGATAGCTATTAATCAACTGTGAAGGGAGGTTATTCGAAGAATTTGATACCTCTGTAGTTTGAATGATATATGGTTGCTTAATGAGATTTATGAAGGAGGGAAGTATTTGTTCCAACAAAGATCAACCGCCATTTTTCGTCTGTACATTAGCATTCTATCCGACGAAATTGATTTGATTGGATATTCTAGAAGCAAGCACTCTATATATTTTAGCAGGAAAATAGAGCAGTTTGGCCTATAAAAAAAATGTGGATTAGATTATATATATAATATAAATTGAATAAAATAATGAATATATTGCTTACCCGTTATTTGCACATGGTAATTCAGATATTATATCTATCTTCATACTTTTTTTTCTGTTTTTTCTGAAGTCTAGCCCAATGAAGAATGATGACGAGAGTAACAAATATTGGATGACATTCAATATCGGCTTGACAAATTCCATGCTTTCATATGGTGTATGAATGGTGTTACTACAATCATATACCTTCAATTTCCATTCCTCCAGATTTACATGAAGAAGATACCAGTTATTGCCTGGAGACTCACAAGGAATTAATAAAGAATTGCACTTCGCCCATGCTTTACCGGCCATTGGGAGAATACCAATCATATATGCTTCCAATTTTCTGATATCAAGATATCTTTGACATATGCTTGCAGTTTTTTCCTTTATACATTTCTTCATTGTGTTATGATTATCACATTCAATTTGAAATTCAAAATCCAAGATTGCATACTCTTTTGAAACAAGATTGGAAGCATCATCCATATATTGCCTCAATAATATAACTTCTTCTTCAAGAAGCTAGTAAGAGAAAAATGGATATTAAATAAGTATGGATTCAGTAAACCAAATGCCAAATGAAAATATAGTAGAAATATGAAAAGTTTACTGACCTTAATGTTGATGGCCTGTGTTGTGTCTAAAATAGCTTCCAGTGTAGATCGTTTGTATAAATTGACATGATTCCACAATGCACTGCATAAACATAAAGATAATTTAAATTGGATAAAATATGTATAAGTTAAAGTATGATAGGGAAATTATTTATAATTCTTACTCAGGTGGATTTGCCACCATCCAGTTTGTAAGTTTTGTGTATTTTTCCAAAGGATAATCTTCTAATGGAAACTGTTCATGGAATTGTATTTTCTCTTTATCCTTTTCATATCCTCCTGCGAATGTTTGAGATGCTGAACCTCCATCGAAACTTTTATGGAGAGAAATATCTTCTCAGAGGGAAGCTATAGCATTTTGCATATTAGACTGACATTCTGATAACTTATTCAATATACTGGTGTTTTCTTCACTTATGTAATTCAAATTGCTTTCAAAGCGTGTCTTCATGCTTAAATCCATGTGTTTATCCCGTTCTTCTTCAGATTGTTCATGTTGTTGAAAGCGTTCTTCATGCCAATCACGCTGGTGTTGAAACAACTCTTGTTGGTTTTGAAGAAGTGCTTCATACTGCTTTTTTGATACATCAAGGAAGGAATTGTATAAATGTGATATATCTGATGCTATATGTTGTATGTGTACCTCCAACATAACTTTCATGTCTTTTTTTGTTTCTTCTCTGTGAGCGTTGAACATCTCTTGAATTTCTTGTTTGGTGAGATGATTGGATTCACCGGTAGAAGTTTCACCAATTCCAAATGAAACATTTGTATGCGTTGTAGGAGGATAATCATCACGATAGCATGTTAGATTGTTGTTTTGTCCTTTAGCAATATCATCTAGTATATGATGATCATTGTCATGGGGTAAAGAAAGTGTGGCATACCAAATTTTTTCTACCTCTTCTTCATCCGGTTTGAGAATGGCAATTACTCTAATCTGAAATAAAATAAGTTGAGAATTATATAATTAAATTATATGTCTTTAAAAATATAGCTATAGTTATAGGGTAATGAATATAATTAATTGGTTGAAATACCTTTTTGGTAGCCAAAAATTTTTTGACAGTTTCTTCTGTCAAAAATTGTGTTGGTTTCCATCTATGCATTCTTGGAGCTTGCGCCGTTTTGTATCTTCGTTGGCCAAATCTCGCTCCAATTTTAGGGAAAGCTTCGTATATCCAATACTGAAAGAAAATGAATATGAATGTTAGATATTAGATTTTATTGTTAAAGGTTTAACTACACTAAATATTTATAGTAATATATGGAAATACCTGAAATGCAAGTGGATAACCATGTAAAGTATATTTGCATTCATTGTCTTGGTTTAGTTGTAGTTTATGTATTCTTTGAAGATGAGATTGCTGCAATGAATTTAACAAAACAAAATACGCACTGCGTCCCCATGGATAGTCAATAAAACTGTCAATATCTTCCACCATGGCAAGAGTTTTAGAATCAATGTGTCTTCCAGTAGGTGTTAACACACATTCTACCAGCATAACCAAGCCGAGTTTAAATTTATCTTCTTTATTTTGACAGGCATGAAATGCTTGAAACAACATTGCCATGGTAATTTTTCTCCTTCCATTAAAATACTGATTTTGAAGTCTGTGATTGTCATCCCTGAGGTTAACTGATACTTCATGACATGGTAAGCCTGTGATAAGACAAAATTCTTGCAAGCCAAAGCGGGCTAGACGATCATTTAATTTAACCCAGATTTCATTCTGTTTTCCACTGTCTACCAATCTCATTATGAATTCATGCACCAATTTGCTGCTAAATTGTTGTTTTCCTTCATCTCTATACATTATGCCATAGATAAATCCATGTAGATTACTACTCAACAGAAAGGCTTGTTCATCTGCATCTATTAAATCGACAAAATCTTTCATATATGTATAATTTGGGAATTGAGTGATTGTAGCAGAATACCATTGATTTGGTGACAATATATACTGTAAAGACATCTGTAAGAAGATACAAATTGTTAAAGATTATCAAAGTAAAGTGTTTGCAATATAATCAAAGCGAAAATTAACACCTGCACGCACATGGATATGAATTGAGGTTGATTTAGAGTGTAGGCTTTTTTAGGTTGTGTGCTTTACTTTCAAACAAGCATCATTGAAATACCCAGATTTGGACATTGCTACTTGCTGGTGAATCGAAATTGAGAATGAAAACCTCACATCTGAATGCCAAATTCATCCATATTTATCCCTCTTAACAAAATCAAAATCTAAATATATCAAACTCCAATTATTATCATTATCATCAATTTGCTATTATAAACCATATTATTGACTGTCATCTTCATTCCTATTATGAATAAAATGATATTTTATGTATTTTGGATTACTTGTACTTGTTCTAAAACATTGTAAATTCTAAAGTATTTCAAACGTGTAAACTGATTGAAATAGAATATGAAATAAGAAGAAAGCCATTACATATCATGAGAAGACCTCCTACACAAACATTTTTTTATAATTGTGCATATAAACAAAAAAGCATATTTTCATGCATCAACTCAAGCAAATAAAAAAAAAAAATTGAGATGTATCCTAAATTAAGTAACTTAGCTAAAGGGGGGGTAAGGTCATACAATATGCATGAAACTTTCCTTTGTAAGCATAAAATTTTCATCCCAATTTAAAAAGGAAATATGCACCATGTAAAAAAATAACGTCTACTAATTGCAAAATGTGAGCTAATGAAGAGAAGTTTTAGTTGCCGAAAACTGACATTTTAATATCCGAAAGAGAGTCGAAGGTTTTACTCAACAATTTCCTCTGTTCCCAGCAAGAATTTCCAACTGAGAAAATAAGATTCTGCATTATTATCTGCATTTGAGCGCTAAAATGCTGACAATGAGATACAACCATATTTCATGTAATACTTCTTCGTATTCCTCATTTCCAATACCCCAATATCATCTAATTACATACATCAATCTTATCGACAGCCCCTTTCTTATAATAATTTCAATATTCATCCAAAGTATCATTCTTATAATTTGAATATTCATTGAAAGTAGGAAGATTTTCTACTAATCTAACTAAATATCAACTAAATTTTATTCAACAATTTATTTCGAATTATACCCTATATATGAAATAGATGAGTCATTTATCATAAATAAAATAGATGAGTCATTTATCATAAATAAAAGCCTAAAAGCTCTTAAAAGCCCTAACATTTCATCACAACCACAATATATAATTTTTCCCTTAAAATAGAAGAAGAAATGGACCACGATATATAATTTTCACCTTAAAATAGAAGAACAAATGGCCTGCCCGTTCCTCTGTTTTCTCTTTTTCCCTTTTTTTTTCTTCTTTCCCTTTCTCGGTTCTTTTCTTTCTCGCTCGGCAGTGGTTGCTGTGCGTGTTTTGCGTGTTTGTGTTTGTGTTTGTGTGTGTGTTGTGTGTTGTGTGAGGAGGAAAAAGTGGTAAATTAGTGGTGGGGAATTGCAAATGAACTTCCCAAGTTTTCAAGGATAAATAAGTAACTCTCGAAGTTAAATTCTAATTCATTTTAACCCATAGATTTATCCATTGTAATTAACATAAGCACCAAGAATATGATTTATTCCAATTAAGTCTATATAAAACCTTGACTTTGACAATTGAACCCTTCACTGTGAGAAAATATGAGAAAATATGGGCTGAAAATAAGAATTGAATTTTTGAAGGAAATTTAGGACTACTTTGGCATGAAAGGTTGCAGAGTGGAGAGTGAGAAAATATGAGAAAATATGGGCTGAAAATAAGAATTGAATTTTTGAAGGAAATTTAGGACTACTTTGGCATGAAAGGTTGCAGAGTGGAGAGTATTGAAGAAGAGAAAGAAATTGTAATCTTTCTTGTTGTATTTAAAATTGCTTACCAAATGTTATGTTGAGTTTTGAACTTCATAGATGGGCGATTCCTTTTGGCACTATAGGTGCAAATATTGGTGCTTCACCGGCTATTATTTGGAAGTAGGAAACGCGGCCAAGAACAATAAGAAAGTTGGACGAATATCAGATTATCAAACATGTATTCCATCTGTATACCCCTCCTTTCATATCTCTATTTGTATACACGCTGGATTTATATAAATTATCGGCTGCTATTTAAAGTTGTAAAAAAGATATAACTTGTGACGATTACAATTATTTGTATTACATTATTGAATATGCCTTTGTATCTAGTTGCATCATTACAGCCGTGTGGAACGGAGGCACGGGCCGTGCCTCCGTTCCACACGGAGGTACCTCCTGCCTCCGTGTGGAGCGGGGGCACGCCCGTGCCTCCGTTCCACACGGAGGCACCCCGTGCCTCCGTATGGAACAGAGGCACCGCCGTGCCTCCGCTCCACACGGAGGCATCCTGTGCTTCCGTGTGGAACGGAGGGACCGCCGGCGGTGCCTCCGTTCCACACGGAGACATCCTGTGGCTCCGTGTGAACGGAGGCACGGCTGTGCGTGGAACGGAGGCGTGCTGCGGAGTGTCTTCCGAAGTATAACTTGTTTGCGTTGTTCCTTTGCATATCATACCATAAATTTCTCTTGGTTAAACTTTGGTTGGCTAAGTAATATCACATACAAAACCTATTTTAATGTCAACCAGCCTAACATAAAAAATTATCCTCTCCAAAACATTTTGGATTTGAAAAGCTTAAATTGTGCATATTTAAAGTCATACACTATACTTATACCTATCCACAGCTGCCAAAGCAACTAACTAAAGTTAGTTATTTTTCTTATTTTGGGTGATTATAGGACTTCTTCCTCTTCATCAGCCATTCTTGTTTCCACATGAATTTGAATCACACCTAATACAAAATACTTCAGGAAGAATGAATTGAATCACATGTAATACAAAATGCTTAGAAAGAATGAATACATACTTTTTGATTTAGAGATGTAAAAAAACACATATATAAAAGGAGATATATATATTTATAAAAGGCTGTTTTCAGTACAAAAACATTATTGTACATATTCTTCTCCATTACTAAAGCATCATTCTTCATATTTTTCTCTCTGTATTAACAATACCAAAAGTATGAACAGCAACAAGAGAAATATTTTTTGAATGATGCTATTTAAACCATTTGTGCAAAACATACAAAAGATGGTTTAGATGGAGATTTTTGTTGCAATGATTACTCCAGCTTTCCTTTTCCCCTGACATAAACATTTTCTGAATTGCAGATATCATTTTTTGCCCGGGCATCTATAGCGAAACTCTTTTCTTCAGTTGAACTCCGTTTTGCTGGTGGTGAAATGTCGTGAGTATCAGAAGAAGTGTTGCTAATGAGATCCGGAAAATGGTTGTCTTTGTTACTGGATTCCTCTGTTTCATCATCTATAGTAGAGCAGGTGTTTTTCTTACTTGTTTCTTCTGTCTCATCGATAGCAGATGATGGAGGAAGGACAAACACAACATCATACTTATATTCAGCAGTATTTGGCTCTAGTTGTGTCACCTTCAGATAGAATATGTATTCTTGAGGATGTACAACTTCTTCTATGTTGACATTATTTCCCTGACAATTTAACTTTGTTAGCATAAGAGTAAGCCAGCTATGAAATAGAAAAAATGATATATATCTTACCAGTCTTGAAGTATACATTAAACTTTCAGCATCAGATTTTAATAGTATCTCAGCAGGATTACCAATTGCACTTGCTGTTAACATTCCAGTTGTATCTTCTAGGTGCACATTAGTAGTTGCCCTAATAGAAATGAAATTTAATATATGTAAAAAATGTCTTAATGATAAGGAAATATGATATATATTGATAAGAAATCTAATTAGTATTATTACCTAGGCACGGCTTTTGAAGAAGGGTATTTGCAGTAAATACAAGCAAAATTTTCCTCGAATTCTGCATGACTCATCTTATTACAATTAATACAAGACATATACCAGAAAGTTTGATTTCTCGCTATAATGCTCGCTTTGGCTTTAATCCAGAAATATTTCCTCTGTCAAAATATTTGTAGTCAACTAATGAAATCACAACAATAAATAGTATTTATACAATCCAAAAAACTTCAATACTATTTATATAACTCAAAAAACTTACCCCTAATAATCTGCCTTTCATATTCTGTATGTCAGTCAATTTTTTATGTGGTGGAGTACACAATTTTGTTGGTGTAGCTGGAAGAGATTTCTCCAATGTAAACTCATTTAATTCTTCATTATGCGCTTCCACCCTTACATTATATGATTTGAAAGCTTAACATAATTAATAACATATAAATAATATAAATAATGTAGAGTATAGATATTTACCATCCTCGAAACTCTCCAACTTTCTCAAATGCAGCATCTATGAAGAATGTGCTATTTATTTTCGTTGATAGGGTTAAACCTGCATTATTCTGTATAAATTAATATACATTTTAATTAAAAAGGAAAAAAAATTGGATAATTGTAGGCATTACCATTGAAAGATGAAACTTTAAGACGGTTTGCCAAGATGATAGGTTTTTTCGCAATTTTTTCTGCAAGCACAGTACATTCTTTGTCCACATAGCTGTCCCACATAGTCAAAATGATTGTATTGAAGGTTTTATCAATCAGTACAACATTCTGAACATAAGTTTGGTTTCCATAGCGGGTTTGTAATGCCAATAAAGCAAGAGTGTCTACAGAGAGAAAAAGCAGACATGTCAACATTGTGTACACAGACATAAAGCAGATATGTAAGCTTCATACTGACTTCAAATTACACTACCGTAATATGTAATATGCACAATATTTGAATGGTTGAAATTGTTAAATGTTAAGTACTTGAATTTCCTACCAAAATAAGAAATAAGAAATTTAGCAGAAAGTACAAGATGTTTTTTTTGAAATAATTAAAAGAATTTAGGATAATATATATACAAAAACCTCTGTACCACTGTTTAATTTTTTTTTAGTCTTTTTCTTTCTTTGCTTTTATCTTCATCCGTCACTATATTTGTCCATTGAGATTCCACATAAATAACAAAGAATAAGCATTAAAGAATTAAGTTTAATTTTCAGATGAAAATTAATCAAAAGCCAACGAATTGAAACTGTCTCTGTGGAAAGAAGCTACTATGCTTCACACTAATTTATAAATCTTAATGATTAAAATTGTAATAGAAATTACAACATTATAGATGCAAGTTGCTGCTTTCATACATCTTCTATCCATTTAGAGGATTTTCATTATGGCAGAGGTTTTCATTTAGTAGCTTTCCTCACGAGGACAAACAGAAACAAAAGAGCTAAGCTTTATTGGAGACAAGTAAGAAACAAACAAAAGAGTTAAGCTTCATTGGAGACAAGTAAGAAACAACCACACGACATCATGGACAGTTGTGTCCAACAAACAATAGGATTGAAAAACCTTCTGTTAGTATTGTTACAATCAGGACACTAAGCAATTAATGTATTTTTTTGAAACAGCACTAAATGGATGAAAATAAATGCGGAATTAATTGTCATTTCTAACCTGATAAAGACGTTAGAATATTGGAGCAAGACGAGTTTTCAATTCTTCATGTAAAACATGATACCTGTAGCCTGCCATAGTTCTGTGTTGGTCCATCTCATTGGTCACTGGTATATCAAACACAAATTCAAACCCTAAGTCAGTGTCCCCTATACAAATAAAAGAAGTTAACCTAAAAGGTGAAACAAAACAGTACAAACTATTATAGTTTTTTTCTTAATGGTATTGATGGTATATAATTTTCCCCATTGCCAAGAAAATATTTTACCACAGTAATTTCAGTGACAATGGAAGCTATATTGTTGACAAACATCACAACTTGACTTCTTAGCCAAAACCAACATTATATTTTGGTGTTACATTTTCAACGAAACAAACCCAAGATATCCAACTAAAACATAAAAAACAATCCATCCACCATAGATTATTAGAAGAAATGTAAAATTTTTAAATTAAAAGATTTAAATGAGGAAGAAGTTGAATAGCTTGACAACGCTATGGTTTTTAGCACCAATTTTAAAAAACGAACAAAAAAAAGAAGGAAGATGAATAGAAATACTCCAATAAATATTACAAATTATATAATATGGATATGCAATTGAAAATCGGCATGCAAGTAATTTGATTTATAAACAAAAAAGCTCTACATTGATTATGTTACTCCATTATATCAACTAACAGCTGAATTAATTATACAGGTTAATTTGATACTTTGATTTAGCAACAAACCTAATTTCAATTATACCCACAAATCGATCAAATAAGAGGTAGTGTGAAAATATCTATAGAGATGTTATAAAAGCAAGAATTTCGGAATATCCATTTTTTTTTTTGCATATAGTATGTATATTAGATTTATTTAATGGCTTAATCAAAACTTTAATGGTTTTACTTGTTTTTGCTCTTGACAAAGCAACATATAATTGTCCATGAGAAAATACACATTCTGGAAGGTATAATCCAACAAAGTCTAAAGTTTGACCTTGTGATTTATTTATTGTCATTGCAAAACATGAGCGAATGGGAAATTGAGTTCTTTTGAAGGGAATTGAAGTTTTGTCACTTTCGAGGGGTATAAATGGAATTCTAGGTAAAAAGATTCGTTTGCCACGGTATTCTCCAATGGCAATTTCTGCGTCAATTATATTTTTATCAATCTTCGACAAATAAGTCTTGTGCCATTACATAAACCTTCGGATGGGTTAATATTTCGGAGCAGCATGACTGGAGAATTTTTTTTTAAAATAAGTTCATGTGGTGGAATACCGTTTGGAGTCAATGTATTTAAAAAATCTTCTTGAATACTTTGTTCAGATTTATCAATAGATTCATCAAAACTGTAATATGTAAATATTTCTCCTGGAATTTTTTTGAGCAAAATATTGTTTATTTGATCCACGGATTCATTTTTTGGGGTTAATATAACTCTATTAATCATACTATCTAAATTTTCCACATAAGTTTCTATATTTGGGAAAACAATATCAATTAATTTTTTTAAAGATTGAAATTCCTCTACAAATTTTACTGTTATATTAACTGGAAGTGTAATCATTTGACATGAATGTTCTTTTTCTGTACCATTTCCAATCCGAAGTAAATAATTACAAAATGATGGATCAAATTGAGCTCTCATATTTTGTATTAATGATAAACGAATAAAACAAGGCCATAAATATGAAAAAACGAGACTTGCTTTCAGTATATCTTCTTTGTTACCTTTTTGAACAATTGGTAAAACTTGTCTAAAATCACCACCCAAAACAACCACTTTCCCACCAAATGGTATATCTATTTCATTTATATCCCTCAACATTCTATCTAAACCTTCTATAGTATAACGATTTACCATTGGTGCTTCATCCCAAATAATTAGTTTAGTCATTCTAAAAAGATCTGCTAATGCAGACTGCTTACTTATTGAACAAACAACATCATCATTTATATCTAAAGGGATTTTAAATCTAGAATGTGCAGTTCTACCACCTGGTAGCAAAGATGCGGCAACTCCAGAAGAAGCTGTGGCTATAGCAATTAAATTTTTTGACCTTACAGCTGCAAGTAAAGCTTTATACAAATATGTTTTGCCAGTTCCACCAGGTCCATCGACAAAAAACATACCATTATCATTAGTGAAAATTCGATGTAAAATTATATTATAAGCATACAATTGTTCTTTATTTAAAGAAGTCACATCAAAATTGTTACTTTGAATGTTACTATTTTTCAACTCCTCAGAAATCATAGTAGTTAATATTTCGTTTTCTTCTGTATTTATATGGAATGATACCAATTTATAATCATTAATATTCTTATTCAATGGTTCTAATATAGAATGTATATATCGTAAAGCTTTTACTTCAGCGTTGTGTAATGACATACCTTGATGTATAAAGTCTTCGAACATATAATTTTTGAACTTATTCCATAATAGCTGTGGATTGTTAGGACTGCAAAATGTTAATATGGTAGTAAATAATCTTCGTAATGAAAGAGGCATTTGATAAACAATTGCTTCAGTTAGACATAATTCACAGTTATTATCTCCGCTTAATAAACCATGTGAAAGAGCCGCTTCACGAAAACTGGACATTAGTATGCCATTTACAGTTCGTAATTCTTGAAAAGAAGTCGATCCTTTAATATGGTTTAATAAAAGGCGCAAATAATATCTTTCCCCTTCAGATGGATTAGCTGTAACTATTCTACCTATTACAGTTTTTTGCTTTCGTGGAGTCCAAATTCGTCCATTTGGATTCCACACAAAATGAGAAGGAAAATCTTTATATGTAAGTGATCTAGCTTTTTCATCTGTAATATTAGTAGAAAAATATTCAGTCAACGTGGTTTTTTGTACATAATCTCTATTTATAATTGATTGTAAATTGTCACTATCTCTATAGGTAATTGGTTGATGGTCTTGAAGATGTAATTGTAATGAAAACACTGATGGAAACATTTCAGATAATATAAAGCCATAAATTCTCCACATTGCCTCTGGAGGTGAAATCCATCTAGCAGTTTGATATCTTGAAATTTCGTCAATGTCATTGTCTTTGTTATTCTCATTTACAGAAAAATTTATTCGATCATGTCCTTTATAAACATATTTATATAAATATTTGACAGCTTTAACAGTTGAACAAACTTCAACGTTAATATATTTAGATGTTAAATAAGGATTGTAAGGTACAATCCATCTATTATCTAAGAAATGTCCCATAATTTTAACTTTTTGACCATCATTATGACGTTTATATCGCGGATATGAATCGTTACCAAGAGAAGTTATATTGGTGTATTCTTTAGGATATTTATTTTTACATAATTTATGATTTGACATGCATACATTATTTGGATTTAATATTCCGCATGGACCGTGGAACATATGTTTCAGAACAATAGGATATAAATGAGGGTAAAAATTTTTGTCTGGAATTTCACAAGAAACAATGTTATCAACAAAATCAACAGAAGTAATTTTTGAACCATATTTAAAAATTAACAGGAAATGAACATGTGGTAGACCTCTTTTTTGAAATTCGACAACATATATATATGCAGCAACATGACCTAAAATATGTCTTTTAAACAAGTCAATTTTTAATTATTCTAACTTAGCTCTAAATATACGTGCAAATAAATCAGGTCTATTTTGTTTCTCATCATTATGCTTTAGTTCTTCTTCTATTTCTGCCCAATTAGGATTGCAAGTCATAGTTAAAAATACATCAGGTTTACCATATCGTTGAACTAATGCCATTGCATCCATATAACGTTTTTTATTATCTCTAGGACCACCTGTAAAGGAAGAGGGCAAAACAATTCTCCTACCAATCTTATACCCCCTATTTTCACCTGTGTCAACGCTATCAACAATTCCTTGATAAAGCTCAGATCGTATCTGTTTTTGATTATTACGAAAATAATCTAATCTAGAAGTTTCAATTTTTACGTACATATCAACGACGTATTGTTGAAATAGTCTACCAGTGTGAAGCAAAAAAGATGTACCTGAATCTCGAATTTGTAACTTGTAACAATAATATTCACGACAAGACACATGCAACCGCGAATTTCTTTTCTTCATACCTACAAAGGAAAAAAATAGGCTGAATATAATATAAGAAGCAAAATAAAAATAATAGGAAACCAATAGAAAGATAAATAACCTTTAGTTTCATTTTCAATCAATTCATCTGGAGAATTTATGGTCTTGATGTTTACATGATTTGTTTCAAGAAGACATCGGGAATTATTTTTATTCACTCTTTCAATACCTTCATGCCATCCAGATTGACCAAAAGGGAATAACAATGGATATTGAAGAGGATCATAACATCCAAAATAATAATGTACTCTATATGAACTACCAGAATGACCATAAATTGATATATCACGAGTTTTGTTATTTGTAGTTGCATCATCGTCAACCCAAACCGCAGCTACTTGTGAAGATGTTGGAGTGTTGTATACTCTTTGGTCTAAACCTGGATCACATTTTATTTGTATTCGACAGTTATACAATCTATCGATATTGCTCAACGATCGAAAAAATTTAGAGTAAGGATTATCGCTTAAAATATTAATTAACATCCCCAAAGTTGATTCACAAAATTTTTCAGAAATATTTAATCGATTAGATAATTCATTTTTAGTATCATAAAAATATAACTGTAAATAAGTTGGATTATTATCAGATGGTAACAATTGGTTTATATAATGATAAACTTGGCATTGAATTCTAAATGTATAAATGCCTTTATTTCTTACACAAGTCTTTGTCACACTTTACACCAAAAGAGGTGAATGCAAAATGATTGTTATAACTTCTTGCAATATTTTTAAAATGTAATGCTTCAACAGAATTTGAAGTAAACAGATGATATAATTTATTAGGTACATTATCTATGTGTAATTTAATCTTGCCATCTGAACAACAAAATCCTTTACTTTCTCCATGAAACTTTTTTGCACCACAATGTAAACAAAATGTAGGCTGTAATAACAAATAACATTCGGTGGGAATATTTTGCGTGGTTAAATTTGGACTGTGTACAATTTTCTGCACACCCTCGTTATCAGATGTAAATCTATCTTCCATATACTCATTGACATTTTCTTTAGAAATTGTAGCGGTGAAAGATATACCATCACTACAATCAGTAGCTGCAATAAAGATATTTGAAATAAAATTAATAAAAAAAAATATTGTTATTTTCTAGAGAAAACCAATTTCTTATGCAAATAAAATAGCAAAAAACATTTATTATATATATCGTAAAATAAAAGAATTCTAAAAATGGCATGCCTATTTCAATACTTTTAGAACTAAATTATTAAATCATGTATATTATATGAATAGAATAGAATCGAATTCAATAGAAGAGAAAAGGGAAAATCACATGCTTATGTCGATAGTCTCACAACTAAATGACTAAATTATATACATATGAATAAAATGGCATGGAAGATAGATAGAAAATAAAAGTTTTGAATAAATCCTTATTCCTGTATATAAATAATACCTTCATCTTGAAGGTATTTTGAATGCGCTAATTGCTGCTCTTTTGCTTGAGCATGCTGCTCTTTTGCTTGAGCATACAATTTTCGACGGCGAGAATTTTGTTTGTCTTTTAGTTGGGGATAAATTTCTCGCCGTTTTCTTCTACGATCATCAATGCCATCCATGCCATCCATAAGATAAGATAAACAACTGAATGTAATAAAATATGGCTTTAATAATGGATAAAAACAAATTCCTTCTAACAAAATGAACCATTTGAAAAAGCAAAGCTTAATCTAAAATTGTTGAAAAAGCAAAGCTTAATCTAAATTTACAATTACACAATAAAATATATAACCATAAAGGAATCGATTGGAAAAACTAACCTGTAGCAATAGATTCAAATTTGTAAGCAGGGCAGGATTAAATTGAGTCGGGTGAAAGTAAAACCACCAAAGCAGGATTAAATGCAATCGGTGTTGTAACTTATTGGTGGTATTTGGGATTTTAGGGTTTAATTTTTTTGATGAGCGGTATTTGGGATTTGGGATTTTAGGGTTTATATTTTGAGACCAATTGAATCGATGGAATTCCCCTTAATAAGACGACTGGTTCTTAATTAAGAAAGAGGAGAACTCGGAAACCGACCTCCAAGACGGTATCGAAACAGATGGATACGCTGGGTACGGTTTCTATTTATCGCCTCCCGGGTTCACTCCCTCTACCAGCTTTTGCATGCAAAAATAAAAGCCTTGATAGTGACAAGAACAACTTCACCGGTGATTTCAGAAGCTCCTAACACTCGATCTTTGATTGACTGTTAAAGTACGAAGGATTGGTCTACCGGTTAGATTTCGTTGAAATAATCTGTAGTTGTTTGATATCTTGAAACAGAAATCTTTGTCAGCCAAGATTTGAAGATTTTGCCGATGTTCACACCATCAAAGAAATTTCGAGAATAGAGGGAAAGTTGAAGAAGACACGGAAGATGGTTGAAGAAGACACGGAAGATGGTTGAAGCCGTTTTATACGAAGAGGCAAACACGACGTCGTATTGACGACGATGAGATGGCAAACTCGCTCTTTTAGTATAGTTAGGATAATTCTCTTGGTTCTAATTTTTTGTAATGGGTTAATTTCACGTACGATCACTAAACTTATTTAAAAATTACAAAATAGTTACTGAAGTTTAAAACTTACAGCAACGATCGTTGAAGTTAGGAGCAAAATAAAACATGCCACCACAAATGAGAATAAACAAAATTATACTCTGTTTGATTCACATTATTGAGTGAAGAATGCATTTTAAATAGTGATTTTATGAAAAATAAGGAAAAGATTTGAATTTACGTGTAATGTTAATTTGTTGAAGAATGAGTGGTTGAAAATGAATTTTTATAAGAATGTGGATCAAACAAGGTGTTATATTTATACTCTTTCAGGGAAAAACAATGCCTCCCATATATACAGATGCTGATTGCAAATTATGTACCAGTAGTCTCTATCCATTTTCATTCTTATTGCAATTTGAACCTCTGGATTATTAGTGACTCTCTGCTTGGATGATGTATCATGCAGAATTAATGTACAGTTTACCGCTTGGACTATTGAAAAACATGCATGGCTTAATTATCTTTGATTTCGATTCCCTCCATTTCGTAGTATTTATAGGTTCTTGAATAGTCTGACTACCAAAATGGTGTAAAATTTCGTCTTTCTCCTCCATGTTGCTGAATCAGACTCTTGTAATAGTTTAAGTCCTTTGTTACCATGATACTCGAAGGATGATAGAAAGATCTGCTTGGTGAAGCTGTAGATGGTGAAAGAAGTTCAGGTCGGGTAATGTTAATCTCTTCTATTGACAACTGGAAGCTGATCACACAAATTCTTGGCCAGAGACCTCAACTAGAGCACATTTGGTGGGCCGGTGGATGGCATGTTATGCAAGCTGATTGATGGCATACGTGGAGTACTGGACGATGATATATTTTGCGTGCCAACAACTTGTGTATTCTGCAAGTGGGAGGTCCACGGGCGGACGCATGAGTTTAACATTGGGGGGGCACAATCGAACTTGCAAAGAAGTTGGGAGAAATTTTACAATCGAAAATTTACGTTCAAAAAAATCATACCCCATATAATTTTACATCCGAAAATTTATATGGGATATCACTTTTTTGGATGTAAAATTTCGAAAATTTTCTAATAAAATGATGAAAATTACGTTGAGAAATTTGTATCGTAAAAATAATAATTGGTAAATTCGATATAATGAAATGATTGGATTTTTTTTTTAAATGCGAGTTATACGTCTTTTTAAAGACTCACGTTTAACGCATTTTAACTATTTTCGATATATATTTGAGCTATTTGATATACCCATAATGTAGTTCTTGAAATAAACTTCGAAATGATACAAACAATTTTTAGATTTGATTAGTTTACGATCGTAAGAGAATTTTTAAAATTAGTATATTATTTGAATTCAAATTTATTTTGATTGTCCATGTTTAGTGGAGATTAAAATCAATTTTTTAGTATATTTTGATAAAAATTAAACAGTTATGAATTCCATGAAATACGTTATTAAAATTAATTATTAACTTTAATTTAGATTAAAATTAAAATTTCAATCGATACCAAACATGTTTTTTTTAAAAAAAAACTCAAAAGTTGGGTGGGCACCTGCCCCCCCCCCAGGACCCCCCTTGGGTCCGCCCATGGGGAGGTCGGTGGATTCTGAGTGCTGGATGCTGCCCTGTGGTTTGTAATGAGTTGCTCGATCATTTTTGGATCACTGAGAAGTTTTATCAGCAAGTTATGATCAATAAAATCCTCCTTATCACTGCTTGACATAATAGCAATCAAGGCCGCTAGAGCACCTGCGACAATATCAGGCTCGACAACTGTTGCTGATAATCCGGGATGAGGATTGGTAGTGGCATTGCCCTGAGATGAGGAAGTTCCTAGGTTCAATAGCTGAGGCTGTGAGATTATTGGAACAGGATTTGGATCCATGGATGGAGTCGACTGATGATGCATCTAGTGCAGCATCCTCGTCTTCAATAGGAGTGATTGGAACCCTAGGGGTGTTTTGGTCATTGGGAAATGAGTTTTCTGCACCCACTGGGGCAGATAAAATTGTCGTTACAACGAATGAAACATAATAAAAGTTCAACGTATTGCATTAAATAAAAATAAAAGGAAAGAATGCAAGAATTCACTTTGGAGGGATAGAAGAAGAAGGTGGATAAATAGCTTCGAGCACGCACACTCATCTCCCGTTGATTTTGAGATTCCATTTCTTAGCTTTCTTTCCCAGCAATCACTTGTCATGAACCATCTACTTAAAACTGCAAAAGAAGGGGGAGAAAAATGTAGATAAGTATTTTAAGACATGGCTTGAACTCAAATACTGTGGGCAAGTATTCTGCAAGGTTTATTATGTGCATGCTTGTCAAAAGCTTATAATTGCTTTTAAGCCGATAAAACACTATTTTTATCCACAAATTTCGTAAGACCCACGAATTTTACTTACTTTTTAACCATCATTCTTTGGGAACCACTGCTTATAAGCAATTTTAAGCTTTAACAAACAGGCACTAACCCATCCAGTGGGTGCTGAAAACCTGGCCCCTTTCCTCCTGTATGCATTACACGGAGAGCTGTTCAGTTTAGAAGAACAAATATTCTAAAAGGCAGAATTCCAATTAGCGAAGGATTCGTTTGAAATTAAAAGGTGTAAATTGGTAAAAGGTCAAGTTTGAGCATCTTATCCTGGAAAGTGTATACCTAACTTATTCTCAGTGTCTACAGCCGCAACCCCTACCCTTTCCCCAAGGATAATGCGATAGTTCAAACAACTACAATGAAACATGGTGGTAGTTCCCACCTTAAACATGAAACAGTTTAAGGGCTTCAGAAAATTAATAAAAAATGACAAATGAACTCACTCTCGGAGGGCATCTCCATTTGATAAGAGGTATTTGGGACAGCTTATTTCTCCAAAAAAAGATTTGATGTCTGGATTCCTTCAAAAAGCCCGGAGGCAAATTGTCATCAGAAACTGTACCACCTGAGTGGACTGACCATACTGTCTTTGCTTGCAGATGATCTTGAGATCCCGCCAGTCCAACTTGTGAAGGAGATTCATCAGACGAAAACAACCTTACCTATTAAATGGAATGTATTAGTCAATTAAGTAGGAATATAAGCTCGAGGAAATTACACCAAACCATGTATTTTCTTTTGCATTTTAAAATCTCAGATTTTTAAGTTTTTTATTCAATTATCAGGTTTTTATAATTTTAATTAATAATATTTCTATAAAGTTAAAATAAAATATATACCCACTCCACTTTCTACCCACCCAACTACCTACCCCACTAATTTTATTTTATATATAACATCCAAACCCTAATTCATTTAATGTCTCCTCCCTCCCTCTCTCACCCCCCGCCGCCGCCACCGTCCACCGCCACCGGCCGCCTCCACCATTCTCCCTCCTTCTCTCCTCCCTTTCTTCCCCCCTCCCCCTCCCTTTCTTTCCCCCCTCCCCCGCAGCCGCCGCCCAGCAGCATCGTGGTGGCTGCTTCTGCCGGATCTGGTGGCTGCTTCTGCTCACGCTGCTGGGAATCTGCAGCAGCTTCGCTGCTGAAGCTGCTGCCTGTTCAGCAGCTTCAACAACGAAGCTGCTGCACCAGCAACAGCTTCGCTGCGACGCTGCTGAACCGGCAGCAGCGTCACAGCGAAGCTGTGTGTGTGCGGCTTGGGCGCGGCGTGGGTGCTGATTTTGCTGTGTGCGGGTGTTGGTGTGTGCGGCGTCGCAGCAGTGTCTGATGTGTGTGTGGGTGTTGCCGGCGTTTCTGCTGTGTGTGTGCGTGGGGTTCTTTCAGGCGACTATGGTGGTGGTTTGGATTGTTTCTGTGCAGGCGGTTTGGGTGGTGGTGGTTATTGGTGGTGCTTTCAGGCGACTATGGTGGTGGTTTGGGTAGTGGTTGTTGGTGGGTGTTTTAGGGATTAGGGTCGATTAGGGTCGAATGGGGATGGGACGAAGTGTCTGTGGCCAACTGTTTGGTCGTTCTGTGACCTTTTATTGTTGGTGTATTGGGATTGAGGGACGGGTGCTGCGGATGGGACGAAGAGTTTTTGTGACCAATTATTTGGTCGATCTGTGACAAAGTATGGATGGTGTTTTGGGATTGAGGGACGAGTGTTTGGGTGTATGTGACCAACTATATCGATCTGTGACTAACTATATTGTTCTATATGGCAACTATTTAACTGTGACCTTAAAAATTTGTTAATCTGTGACCAATAATATTTTTCATTTGTTAATTTGTTAATCTGGGACTAATTAAAAATATGTGACCTCTGTTATCTATAATTTTTTTAACTTGTGACTAAATTAAAAATCTGTGACCTATACTAATTTTAACTTGTAACAAAATTAAAAATATGTGACCCATACTAAATCTGTGACCTATACTGGTTGGAATCTGACCAATCGCCGGAATTAAGTGGCGGCGGAACAATCACCGGAGTGGTCGTCGGAGTAGTCGCCGTCGCCGGAACAGTGGGGGTGGGGCTGGAGGTGGGGGATGTGGGGTGGGGTGGGTTAATTATAGTTAAATATTTAATTTAATATAATTGTAAAATATAATTAATTATTTTTTGAAAAACCTGATTTTTACAAATTTAAAATTTGGGACCTGATTTGTGATTTTGGAAAAGAAAAAGCATGATCCATGCATTTTTCCCTATAAGCTCTATATATAATTATATAATCAGGGACCTCACGTTAGTCAATCTGCAAATAGTAGCCTAATTCCTATAAAATTGGAGTTAACTATTTAAATCCTTTTCTCCACTTCGTTTGGTCCATGATTGCATCTACCGGAAACCACTATAGGAAATTCCCTACTAGTACTACTACCACCTATGTTTTGACGACTAGTTCCAAGCCCAAATAAAGGAGAGTTCTTGTATAACTTGGAAGCCAACTTAAGATTTTGTCACACGCCTTATGACATGAATCCTTCTATTCATGCCAACCCATTAAAGAAAAAACAAAAAAAAAATCTCGAACGCAGTAACAAAACTTTGAAAAATTCAATAAATAGAAAATAGAAACACAAGAAATAGCGCTCATTTGATTTTGAATCTTTAAAAAGTGTTTTTGGGTGAATGTGCATCAGAAAGAAGGGAAAACTATGGGAAAAGAAGTGATCCTTATGAAGGGGAAAACTATGGAACCTTTTCAACTAAGGATTGTTATATGAACATCTGCACAAAATTCTACAAATTGGAGATGAAATAAAAGTATATGAAAAAAAAAAAAAAAAAAAAACTATTTGAGGATGTTATTCTAATTGGAATTTGATTTACTGATGCAAATTATTCAACTTTTCATTCATTAACATTTTAATTAACAACTAAAGAACCGCTCCTAACTTCCAAAATAGAAAGTACAATCATTATTCATTTATATTTTTGGTTTTTTTTTTCCAGCTAAGGGAACTAATGATGATCGATCAATTTTCGAGTAAGTTTTACCAATGTGTCAACCCTTTCAATTTCGGCTGGGTTTTCAATTCAACAAAAATTTCATTAATAAACTGAACTGAACATCAACAGGAAATTCAATTGAAATACAGAATGAGAAATGGGGTTGAGAAGAGAAGATAGAGGAGACGAGAGTTTAGAAGAGAAGGAGAAGATGGAAATCTACTGATGCAACCCAAAAACGTGTTATCCAACCCTACATCTGATAGTTATAACAGAAGAAACGTGTGTTTGCATTTTTACAATTAAAAATTAAAAGAAAGAAACGGCGTCGTCTCTTGCTGACTGAAACGGTATCACTTCCTCATTCAATCTTCTGGTAGGTTCGTTGAGTCCTACTCTTCTTTTTTTCCCCGGCTGCTGAAGTTACTTGGTTCCTGCTCCTCTTTATTACATTCCTCCCCCTCAATTTGACCTTGACCCCAAGGTTGAAAGGAAGGATGAGAGGCTTGAATAGCTGCTGCATCCTCCCAGGTGGCTTTATCCTCCAAGGTATCCTTCCAATGAATTAGCCGCTGAGTAACGGCCTTGTTATCCTTCTTGATGAGGCGAGTCTGCAGGACTGAAAGGGTTCTGGGTAGCTTTTGCCTTGTTCTCCTTCTGGCATTAGTAAAATAGGTACTTATTGTTCTCCTACCTTTTTCTTCAGCAAAGACACGTGAAAGACTGGATGTATCTTAGAAGTATTGGGTAGGTTGAGTTCATAAGTCACCTGTCTAATTCTCCTGGTGACTTGATAAAGCCCATAGTACCTAGCGGCTAATTTTTTGTTGGTTCTGGTCATCACTGATTGTTGTCTGTAAGGTTGCAGTTTCAAACACCCAATCGCCTTCCTGAAATGTCCTTTCATCCGCATAAAATTTCATTCAAGCTCTCCCCTGTGCCAAATGTTCTTTCAACAACAAATCCATATGGTGTCTTTCTTGCACCAATTCCTCCACTGCAGCCATGTTAGTTTGTTGATAAGGTCTAAGAGCCAGTTGTGGTGGTTTAATACCATATAAAGCTTCAAAAGGGCTCATCTTGATTGATGTATGATAGGTGGTATTATACCACCATTCAGCCAAGGGCAACCAGTTGATCCACTGCTTAGGTATGTGGAAGGTCATGCATCGAAGGTACATCTTGAGGCACTAGTTGAGCCTTTCAGTCTGACCGTCCGTTTGCGGGTGGTAGGCAAAACTTAGCTGAAGTTTAGTGCCCAATAATCTGAATAACTCTTTCCAGAAATCACTAGTGAAAACTTTGTCTCTGTCTGATACGATACTTAAAGCTTGTAGATATTGTCCAAAAATTCCTTCGCCACTGTTACTGCGGAGAATGGATGGGATAAGGCCACAAAGTGCCCATACTTGGTGAACCGGTCCACTACCACCAATTTCACAGTCTTCCCCTTTGATGGAGGTAGCCCTTCAATGAAGTCCATGCATATGTGACTCCAAGAATATTGTGGTTCAGGTAACAATTGCAAAAGGCCAGGGTATGGAACATGCTCACCCTTGCATCTTTGGCAAGTGTCACAGCTAAGGACCTCCTTCTTGATCTCTTTAATCATACCAGGCCAGAAAAAGTGTTGTTTGGCCCTATACACACTAGCTTGAACTCTTGAGTGGTCTCCATTTTGAGATGAATGGATGTTCTGTATCAACTTAGATTTGATCTGACCTCCTACCCCAATGTATAACTTCCCCTTACATTTGAGCAGTCCATTTTCGTAGGTGAAGCCAGGATTTTCCCCAAGGTTTATCAAGGTAGCCTCAATTAGTTTTTCAGCCTTCTCGTCCCCCTTCTAGGTTTCTATCACTTCTTGTATCCAGGTCGGTACCACATGGAAAATGGCTGCCACTTCCAGGTTAGTCTCATCTCTCCTTGATGGTGCATCAACCACTTTCTTATATTGTATCTCGTAACTAAGCCCAGGTAACTTGGTCAGCCACTTTTGTGGAGAGTGGCGGTGATTCTTTGCTCTAGTAAGTACTTTAAGGACTCATGATCAGTTTTGATCACAAAGTGATGGCCCTCTAAATAATGTCTCCATTTTCCCATTGCAGTAACCAAGGCTAGCAACTCTTTCTCACTGACCCAAATTTTTTGGGTATTTAATAAATGGAACCGTTGGGTCCAAATATAATTATGGAACCATTTGGGTTCGGTTCGGTTCCGTACCGTACCGTAATTAGATTTTTTAACATTTACAGCAAGTCAGCAACACTAAATAAATACAACTAATGACATGTTTATTCGTAACTTTTACAAATTAACGTAGCTCAATTTAAAAACATATAAATAACAAGTTGTCGTTGTTGTCCAATAAGGAGCTTCAAATTCCATTTTAATACTTATAATGCACTCAGAGATCTAATCTGTAGCTACTGCCGCCGGTGAAATGAAGGAGCTTCAAAATCAATTTGGAAATAGGGATGTAGGTTTTAAAATTATCAAATGATTTGAATTTATACGGGAGTGGGCGTACTACTTACCAAATGAAATTGGAATGGAAAAGGGAATGATAAGGCCCAAATGTTGGGCTAACAAAAAATTATTTTGGCTGGATTTGGCTGGTTTGTTTAATTAATTTGCTTATTTGTTTAGAAAAAATTAAAATAATTTAATTAATTCAATATAAAAAATTAAAAAAATTATTTAGATTCGGTTCTTCGGTTCTTGGTCTAGAACCGAGAACCAACCCAAACTCATCAATTCTCGATTCAGATACTTATTCGGGTATTTAACTTTTGAATAATCGCTCGGTTCGATTCGAGAGTTTTATCCAGTCCTATTTCTCATAAATGGACATCCCTAACTTTTTCATTACAAATGCCTTTACTAATATAGGCAATAGGCCTCCTACCTTGCGTCAAGACTGCCCCCATTCCTTCATGGCAAGCTTCAGTCTCCACAATGAATGGTTGGCTAAAATCTGGAAGGGCCAACACTGGTGTGTTATACATTGCTTCTTTCAAACTTTGAAATGCAGCTTCAGCATTTGCATTCCAATTGAAGCAATCTTTTCTTAGGAGGTCTGTTAGGGGCTTAGCCAAGACCCCATATCCTTTCACAAATTTCCTGCAGTATCATACCAAGGAACACCCTCAATTGTTTCACATTATTAGGTTTAGGCCAATGTTGCATGGCACTCACTTTTAGAGGATCTGCAGATAGCTATGTTGGTGAGATTACGTGACCTAAGTATTCCACTTTAGTTTGTCCAAATGAGCTTTTAGATTTCTTAGCAAATAGTTGATGCTTCTTCAATATTTCCAGCACAATTGATAGATGATTGCAATGAGATTCCAGGTCCTGGCTGTACACTAGAATTTCATCAAAGAAATCTAAGACGAATTTCCTCAAATGGTCCTGGAAGATTTCATTCATTAAACATTGGAAGGTGGCTGGTGCATTGGTGAGTCCAAAGGGCATCACCTTAAATTCATATAAGCCACTGTGTGTTTTGAAGGTTGTCTTATATACATCAGATTTTGCTACCTTGATTTGATGGTATCCTGCCCTTAAATCAATTTTAGAGAACCATTTTGCTCCATGTAGTTCATCAATTAGTTTGTCAATCAGAGGCATTGGGTACTTATCCTTAATGGTGAGGTTGTTCAATTGGTGGTAATCCACGTAAAATCTCCATGTCCCATCTTTCTTTTTAACCAGTAGCACAGGTGATGCGTAGGGGCTATTACTTTGTTGGATGATCCCAGTCTCTAGCATTTCCTTCACCATTCTTTCCATTTCAGACTTTTGTATAAATGGGCATCTATAGAGCCTTATTTTGAAGGGTTCTGCCCCCCTCCTTAAGGGGAGTTTTGTGTTCATTAAATCTAGGAGTGGCATCCCTCGTGGTTCTGCAAAAACTTTTGAAAATTGTTCAACAATTACTTACACTTCATCAAGGGGAGTGTCCCCTTTATCTTCATTCATAGCCTAGATTTTGGCTACAATTCCATAAGGTTGTTTGTGAAACCATTGATTTAGCCATCCCTTTTCCATCATCAGAAACTCTTCATTGAAGTTCTCACTCTTCAATTCTACCAGTTCCCCATTGTTTGTAAACCGAATGCTGCTCTATTTGAAATAAAAAAATGACATGTCATTCCCACCTAGCCTCCACACCCTCAGCTGAAATTGACATTCCATTCCTTGCATAGTCTAAGTGAGTGGGTTGCATATGGCTGTACTACTCAACTTCTCTCCATTAGCCACAATTACTATCACGGGAATGGTGGGTTCAACCTTGTATTTCAGCTCCTGAATCAATTTCTCATCAATATAACTGTGTGTGTTGCCACTGTCAATGAGAATAGATACCTTCCTCCTCTTTACTTGCCCATGTATTCTGATGGTTTTTGGTCTTAGGCTCCCAGTCAGAGCATTGATGGAGATCACTATTATCTCCTCATCTTCAAGGTCATTCCCCAACTTTCCCTTTTCTTCATCTTCCAGTTCTTCACTCTCTTCAACCAACATAAAATTCAACATCCTATTTTTACATATGTGTCCAGGGTTGTACTTTTCATCACACCTAAAACACAAACCCAAACTCCTTTTGGTTTGTATGTCAGATGGAATGATTGTTTTGAATTTTAATGGGTGGTTTTGGGTCTTTTGGCTTATTTCAGTGTTGTTGCGGGTTATTTGTTGATTAAGTTCAGTGGGTTTTGGGTATAGGGTAGGCCATCTGGGTTGGTAAGAAGTTTTGATTGGGATCTTTGGTATTTTGTTCAAGACTGATATAGTTGTTTTTTTTTTTTTTTTTTTTGTAGGAGGGCTACTTCAAAGGCTTGTGAGATAGAGGTAGGTTTAGTGATTTTAACCATGGATTTAATTTCTCCTTTCAATCCACTGGTGAATACTAAGATATAGTATAACTCAGGAAGGTGGGGAAGAGACAACATAACCTATGATTTGAAATCCTCAAAGAGTTCCTGATATTCAGCCACTGATCCTTTCTGCCTGATCTTGCTAAAAGCTTCTATGGCCTCTTCGCCTGTAGTCTCTGCAAATCGCTTGCATACTTCAGCAGAGAAGAGTTCCCAATTAGCATTGGGATTGCTACTTATAAACCCATGAAACCACACGTCTGTTCTCCCTTTGAAGTACATCTCAGCAACACTGATTCTCACTTCATCAGGGATTTGGTGTATTTGGAAGTATTGTCGAGCCTTCCTCAACCATTCTCTAAGCCCCTCTCCACTAAAATAAGGGAAGTCAATTTTAGGTAACTTAACTCCTCTTCTCATATCACCACCAGCGGTATTACTCCCGGAAGTTGATCCCAGATGTGGTGAAAGTAATACCTCACCATTATAAATCTGAATATGTGAACTCCCCTTCTGTTTATCTCTATGTTCCCCCTTTTGTCCCATCATTTGAGCCACCATTGCTACTAGTGATTCGTGCTTGGAGTTCAACTCTCGTATCATTAACTCCATACGGTCATGTTTGTTGCATAGGGCCTTCAATGTTTTATCTGATGTCTCTACCTTGCTACCTACTCCTTGAAGAGTTTCACCCAGATCTTCAATTTCCCTGTCCAATTTTTCAGGTGTTCTCCTACCACTTTAGCTCGAGTATCCATCTTACAGAATCGTAACTGCTCTGATACCAATTGTAATGGTTGTAATCTTCCAACCAAAACCAATAATCAAAATTCACAATTAATTGCAGAAAGTAAGCTCACCTAGGTTTTCAATTCTACAGAAATTTCATTAATAAACTGAACTAAACATCAACGGGAAATTCAATTGAAATATAGAATGTGAAATGGGGTTGAGAAGAGAAGATATACGAGACGAGAGTTTAGAAGAGAAGATGGAAATCTACTGATGCAACCCAAAAACGTGCTCTCCAACCCTCCATCTGACAGTTATAACAGAAGAAGAAACGTGTGTTTGCATTTTTACAATTAAAAATTAAAAGAAAGAAACGGCGTCGTCTCGTGCTGGCTGAAACGGTGTCGTTTCCTTATTCAATCTTCTGGTAGGTTCGTTGAGTCCTACTCTTCTTTCTTCCCCAGCTGCTGAAGTTACTTGGTTCTTGCTCCTCTTCATTACAAAACCATTGAAGACCAAGAATTAAGAATTTTTACAAGATTTACCTGACAAAGATTAACATCGGAAGCCCAATTAATCCTTTTTTATTTCTATGATCTACAAGTTATTTGATTCGATATCTCAAATGTATTAATACAACAACATATTCAATTGCTTTTCGCAATCGAATAATGGAAACCAAAAAAATCCTAATCAATTTTCAATTTTAATTCTGTACATCCAGATTATACATAATAGTGTACAGATATAGAGAGGGAGAGAGACAATCTTGCTACATGTACATTCTGGTTTACACATTGGCTTACCGAATTTACACTTAGCACAATCTCAAATCACCTTTCACATCTCACACATTTAATCCAATCATCACAATTTTACCACATCACTCATCTGTCAACAAAGGTGTCAAACTTAATGTACAAATAGCTTAATTGATTTTCTTATCTTTCCTTGCCTGACATATATATGCACACAGATGTGCTCACTTAGGGTAGGGTGGGTAATTTCACATACACTCACAATATAGGGTAGGGGTGGGTTTTTTTTTTTTCATTTTTTATTTTGGTGGACCCCACACATGTGAGGGAGTGTAAAATTTCTGTGAAAGATTTTTCTGTACGCTTGGAATAATCCATATGCACATGGCGCTTTATGCATTGTTGTTGAGGGCTCGAACCGAAGTGTACAACTCAATCCACTAAGTTCATGGTTTGGGCTGTGTCGAGCTTGTCGAGTATAGCACATTAGCGTAGCGAGCTTGCCTGTTTTCTTGGAGAAATTTTCATAGGGAAAATTGCAGCAGCGGTCCCTAATCTTTCAAATTTTGTAGACTTTACCCTAACATTTATTTTGTACCAACAAAGGTCCCTAACATTTCATAAATATACAGTTGGAGTCCAAATTGATGGAAAACCTCCATTTGACCGTTAGTTGACAAAAAAAATCAAAATTTCATTAATTTTGACCAAATTAAAAAGGGCAAAATGGTATTTTTCTATTTATTACAATTTATCCCTTATAATAATTAATAAAAATAAATTACAATTATTAAAATATTTCCACACAACACCGGCACCTCCACACTCGGCAAGACTCCCCACTCCCACACCCGGCTCAACCACCTGTCAACATCGTCGGGAAAATCCCAAGACACCTAACCCAAATTGAGAAGTAGGTTTTGAAATAAGGATCAAATGTTCATCTAAACCTAAATCTCAATCCTCAAATACGGTACTAACTATGGTGAAATTCGATATAACATTTGTGGCAATAGAAGTCGAGCTTCTCTAGAGTTCAAGAATCGAGTTTGACTCGTATGGAGAGGTAAAGGAGACGATGTTGCCTAGAGAAGTGTTGGTCCAGGTGGTCATTTCTGGATCTTGGTTCTTGAAACTTGGAGTAGATGTTATGTATACGAACTGCATTGATTGTATGTTTGCATTCCTCCTGTGTTAACTAATGGTTGGTGGCAGTGGTTATCTGTTGCTGCCGAAAACGTTCCAAATGAGAAATCAGTGCGACTATAGATATGAATTTGATTTTTGATTTCAGGTTGATGGTGGTGGGTGTGGGAGTTATTTTCTCTTGGAATGGCGAGAGTTGTGGTGGTGGTATGGGTCGAAAGTGGCGGTTATTTTCTCTTAGTTTTTTTAACTTATTTAACATGGGAAATAGCAAAAGGACCATTTTGCCCTTTTTAATTTGGTTAAAATAAATCAAAATTTGACTTTCTTGGTCAACTAACGACCAAATGGATGTTCCATCCATTTGGACTCCAACTGCATATTTATAAAAGGTTAGAAACCTTCGCTGGTACAAAATGAAGGATAGGGTAAAGTGGCATATCTGATTTGAAACCACCTACCAACAAACAACCTACAATAGATCAGATTAGAAAAAAATCGAACGAACTTCGTTGCACATAGCAAGGCGACGCATAAATCGCTATTGTTTGCAATTGTGACGGCGCCTTGCTACACCGAGTGCAACGACGCCGGAATAGAGAGGAATGGGTGGGTAGAGAAAGAGGGGGAATTGATTTAGGGTTTGGGAGTGAAATTGGGTTGGGATGAATGTGGTGGATATGTAGATTAATTTAATCTTGTAATATTTATTAATATTTAAAAGATAAGTTATCACATGATTTTTGAACAAAAAACTTCTAAACCTTATTTTTGAATTGACAAGTTAAAAACCATGCAAGGGTGTAATTTTCACTTTTCTTTATTGTTTTGTTTAGACGTTGATTGAGTCTAATTTTTTCAAAAACTCATTTTTTTAAACTCGTTTTCAATCACATATTTTTTAATAAAATAATTTCATACATAAATCGAAAATTTTTCTTTATTTTTTTATTTTTTAATCACATTTTTCAAAAAAATATTATTCAAAAATACATTTTGGGTCTCAAACAAGGGCTTAATTACATAAAAGTTTCTTACATTTTACATTGTATATGACTTTTTTTTTCCTTAAATTTCTATCTAAATAATCTAAAATCTAGCAAGTCAATACGCTCAGCTCGTCACGGGCAGGTCCATGGAACGAGTCGAGCGGAGTCTTGGCAATCAGTCCATGGATTAGTTCGATTTGATTAATTGACACTCCCATTCTTAACCAAGATCTCCAGTTTTGTATTTACAATATTTAGTCCATGTTTGATTCTCATTCTTTTCAAACTTTTTTTTTATAAGATCATTTTCAACTATACATTCACATAATAAAATATTATACATGTAAATTCAAAATGTTTTTCCTACTTTTTAACCAAACATTTTCCTAAAATACTATTCAAAATTTATTCTTCTTTTAAAAAAGAATGGACACCAAACAAGGGTTTTAACTTTATTTGGGAACTGCGAAAATAAATTATTTTAGTTGTCACTTTTCTTATTTGTTTTAGTTGTCACTTTTCTTATTTGTTGTGCAATTGTCAACTTCAGATGTCATGAAAAATCCCTTGCTCTTCAGATGTGTCCTCGGACGATCGGGCTAATGAAAGATTTTGTTCAACATCTTGATTTTGATAACCATTGCACGTAGATACAGTGTAGATTCATTCAATTGACCATCAATCAAAATTTAAAATCACTTGAATTTAAGAAACGTTGACCTAAAAATGGATATTTATTAAAAATTTATGAATTAATCGAAATGTTTATGACAGAAATTTACACGAACAGTTGGTTTTGATCAATTAAGATTAAGATATGAATTACACGAACAGTTGGTTTTTTGCCAAATGAATGAAATTTGGAATTTAAATAGAACATACAGCAATCTCGTGACTAATGAGCGTACTTCCACAGAAGAACTATAGTATAAACTCTATACAGAAAATAAAATTGTACAGAATATAAATCCCTTTATAAATCAAATACTAATATTTGGTATTTGAATTAGAAAAGAATTTATGCAATTGCCAGCCTAATTTTAATTGAAAATAAATATTAATTATACATTTGTAAATCTAGCCCTCCGTTTGATCTACATTATTAATAAAGATGTAATTTTTTTAGTTAATTAAATAATTAATGATGTAATGTTTATGTAATTGATAAATAATTACACATTGTGATATATTAAAAAATGAGGATTAATAGAATCTATAGCATGGTCCTATAACCTCACCAAATAAATTATTAGCATTTTTAAATTGATAATCTCCACATCCATTTTTTTTTTCTAGTTTCATTTTTTCCTAGTGACTAAAATATAGTAGTACAAAGCCTTTTGCATTTCCCATTCATTTATTATTAGATAATGGAATTCCAACAGACACGACATCAATGCACACAAACGGTGATTTAATTGCTATTTAATAGAAATAATAAAACTAAAGGTGAAAAGATTTTCCGTTAAAACAACAAATTCCGTTAATTTTCCGTTAAAACAAGAATTTCCGTTTCATAGGCACTTTATATATATAGAAGAAAATGAAAAATATGATTGTTATCCATCTCATCAACATTTAAATTCAAATTTTCTATCTCTTGTGTGAGTTCCACTAACGGCTAAATTTTTGGTCCCTTTTTACCCTCGAGCAATTTTTTCTTTTTCTTTCTTTTTTCTTGCTCAGACTGGGTGCCCGTGTGCCGACGCATTAGGGTCAACATGCACTAAAAGCGGGGTCTTTCAAGGGCCTCGACTTGCATGTGTAAGCGAACTGGCGCAATTGAGACCTCTAATCAAGAAGAAATTGGCACCAATAGCAATCAAGAAATATTTTTAGCATATTAATTAGATAAAGCCGAATTGGCAACAAACAAACACCCCACACACCTCTCACGGCTCTGTTCTTTATTTCTATCTAGTATCATTTGATATCGTATAATTATAAAGAAACAAATAATACACACAGAAAATTACACCAAGCCTCACACAAAATACAACCAATAATGTAATAAAACAGCCACAGCATAAAACGGTTATTTAAGACTTTTCACATACTATTTGTTCTGTAGGATTGCATTCATCTCCGCCATCTCCTTTCTGAAATGAGAGTCCAAACAGAGCATGCCAAATATTAGTACTTAGAAGCAAATATGGTATTTCAAGTACAGAAGGAATTAGCCTTAATCCCAATTACGAGAGCAATAATAAGCAAAACAAAATTCAAAACATGCAAAGCGCGTATAGATTTATAATGGTTCACTCTAAATGTAAAAGTTATGTCCACTCATCATTGCAAATTTTTCACTGTGAAGAAGAACTGTAGAAAGGATCTCATGCCTTTTAACTCGCAAAAACTGCCCCACTGAAAAGATCCTCTGTATAGTAGGTTGTTAGGACAATATGATACGTATATCGAATTCCCAATATATTAAAGGGATTCTGCAAGACATCGAGAAGGTGACGAGATTTATGTCAAGTTTATTAATCAATGGTCCAATATATTATATTAAAGGGATCAGCACTGTGAACAAAGAAGAAATAAGGAGTGTATTCATGGATTCAACCAACATCATACTACTGCAACAGTAGGCACGTGTAACATCAGTCTAGGTGGCATTAGGTGTCATTAAAAGAAAGGAAGAATTAAATGACTCACACAATTTCACTTTTAATTAAACCTGTCACATACTACCACACAGGTAGCACCATTAGTGCAAAATAGCATTATTTTAATTTTTAGGTTTTATCCTTTTGAGTTAATGCAAAGACCCAATTCGCTCCCAAAACTCTTTCATTTGAACTAGAGAAGGTAACTGGTCTCTTTGAGCTCTCTAATTCTCTCTTAATTACTTGTATTTATGAGCCTAGACTTGTACAAAGGTTTCTGTTGGGTTTGCCCTAATTCCCTCAGATATCTCGTGATTGCGATTCACTCCCATTACCAGACCTATATCAGTGGAATAAAAGGACAATTCCGGACTGAACGAGACAACTAAAATTCGAGGAAGTGGTTGCAGTG
This sequence comes from Fraxinus excelsior, assembly GCA_019097785.1. Lineage (NCBI taxonomy): Eukaryota > Viridiplantae > Streptophyta > Magnoliopsida > Lamiales > Oleaceae > Fraxinus > Fraxinus excelsior. The sequence continues at coordinate 9,751,599 of CM032625.1, read as the reverse complement.
GAAAATGCTCAGGGAAGATATTGGCTGATTGTTTTTGTTTTACCTTAGAAAAGGATATATATATCACATTTACTTTATTCTGCACCATTTTTCCACTGCATGCTAACAGCAAGTCTTGTTCATTTCCTTTTGAAGTTCAGTTTGTAAAATAAAATGAACTAAACATGCACGGGTAAGTTGAAGACCCAATAATAAATTACAAGAATAAATCGATTCATATTGATACATCTGCTTTTGTGGATTTGGAAGTCAGTATTTCCCTGTATAATGACATATCGCTAATGCATGGACATATCACGCAAGAAGAGAAGAGAAGAGGATTTTCAAGCATTATGGCACTAAGCTCAATGAATTAAATATGCAAGAATAATGCAAGATAACAAATTTGAAACATCAGGCGGAAATTTAGATAATACCTTGAGGAGAATGAATTCCATTTCCCGGTGAATTTTGTTGTGCCTGGGACATAGACCACTGTCTACGTGGCGATCCTTGCTGTTCATTCCCACCAGGGAGGGAGTGCCTCTTTTTTACGTAAATATCCTTGTCTTGCATATCTGGACTTGATCTCGGGGATCTGTTTGCAATAGCTTTGGCTCTTGTAGATTCAGTTGTTTGCATATAACTTGGGAGAGAGTTACTACTATCTCTTGGTTCTTGATCCCCATGATCAGGTCTTGTGGAACCAAAGGATTTTCGGCGCTTTCCAGTTTTATGTTCCATAGCTAACTGTTCCAAGCTGCCTCTTGCAACTGAATCGGGATTATCATTTGAAGGGGGTCCTTTACCAGCCAATGGATACCTACTTTTCCGATTGGATTCTGTTTTCTTGTCTCTGATTTCCTTGAAGTCTATAGACGCTTGGGTGGAAGGCGTTGCTTGAGATTCAGAAACAGTTATATGGCTTTTGGGAGATGCTTCAGATGATGACTTGTATACTGGATGGCTTGCCTCAGATCCCACCTCCAGGTGCATCTTGCTTGGATCTGTATCTGGCTTCTTATCTACCTGTGGCGAATCTATAGGAATGATTGAACTAGCACATTCAACATTCGCAGAGTTAACACCACAATCTAATTCCAACTGATCTGAATTGATAGATGGCAGATCAGTTGCTGGCATGCTGGGCTTATCGTTAGCTTCAACTTCTAAATTCTCATTGCTCTTGGGATGATCGGTCTCATCAGAAATCTTCTGCTTCGGTTCAAATTCAACAGCTTCAACCTGAGACCTATCTGGTGAATCAGGGTTTGAAGCAATGAGAAGTTCAGTCCCACTTCCAAGGGTGGTACCATCTTGAACTGTTGAAGCTTGGTAGATAGAATTTTCAGGCAAGCCAACCTCCCTAGATCCAAATTGTTGATCAGTCTTATCACCAATGGATTCAGTTGCAAGACCGTGACTAGTAGAACTGGTTAACTGAGGGGTATATGCAGCAGAACTCAGTTCTTCAAATTTCAACTGGGAATCAATATAAGAAGGATTACTTGTCTCCCTTGAACCAAATGAAATCTTATTTGCTTCAATTTCGGGTTGATCGGTGGAGAACTTTTCTTCATCGTGTATATATTGCTCATGTTCTCTTTCAGCCTTACCTGGGTCAGATTCGGGTTCCACCTTCACAAGCAAATCTGTCTCGTTCAGCTGAATATGTGAAGAATCATTTACATTATATGCATTTGATTCACCAAAGGGCTCAGGCGGCTCAGTTTCAGGTTTCTGGGTGGAAAACATTTCTTCATCATGGTGTATATCTTCCTCATGTTCTCCTTCGGCTTTGACTGGGTCAGATGCGGGTTCCACCTTCTCAAGCAAATCTGTTTTGTTCAGCTGAATAGGTAAAGCATTGATAGAATAATATGTGGTATTTGATTCATCAAAGAGCTCAGGCAGCTCAGTTTCAGGTTGCTCGGTGGAAAACTTTTCTTCATCCTGCTGTATATCTTTCTCATGTTCTCTTTCAGACTTCAATGGGTCAGATTCGGGTTCCATCTTTGCAAGCAAATCTGTTTCGTTCAGCTGAATTGGTAAAGCATTGTTAACATTATATGTGGTATTTGAATCATCAAAGGGCTCAGGTGGTTCAGTTTCAGGTCGTTTGGTGGAAAACTTTTCCTCATCTTGGTGTATATCTTGCTCATGTTCTCTTTCATCCTTACCAAGGTCAGATTCAGGTTCCACCTTCACAAGTAAGTCTGTTTCATTCAGCTGAATTGGTAAAGAATTGATTACATTATATGTAGTATTTGATTCATCAAAGAGCTCAGACATCTCAGTTTCAGGTTGCTTGGTGGAAAACTTTTCTTCATCATGGTGTATTTCTTGCTCATGTTCTCTTTCAGGCTTACCTGGGTCAGATTTGGATTCCACCTTCGGAAGCATATCTGCTTCATTCAGTGGAATAGATAAAGAATCGGTTACATTAAATGTCATATTTGATTCATTAAAGTTTTGGGGCTCAGGCAGCTCCACTTTTTGACTCAGCGAAGGTGCTGTTGATCTGCATGACTGTAAGTCCAAGTTGTCAGCATTTTCAGTTGCATCGGACAACACTTCTGCATTAGACTTCAAGCCTACTGACTCAGAAGTACATTCAGATGGAATTACAATGTCTTCTTTGCTGTCAGGATGACCAATTTCTTCCCTCTCATGCTGCTCTGCAGCTAATCCTGATGCCTGTGATTCGTTGTTGCTCATCAGTGAAACTGACATCCACATTTCCAACCATTTCCAGGCTGAGTCGGATTTTGAAGGATCGCACTTGATGTTTATAGGTTTGGTCCTTGGTGTTGAGTCCAATAGCTTACATTATGTTCCAGGAGCGACGTCAAGATCAAGAGAAGTTTAATATCTATAGTATGTATATGGAATGCTATATAATTTCTGACCAAAAGAAACATATCAGTTCATTTACCTTTTTAGCAAATCCATTACTAAGTAGCTTCTCAATGGAAATTGTGACATTACGATTGGCTTCATTTTTACTCTGAAAATAAAGTTTAGTATCAGACAAAAGAAACTGCAAACAGCGAAAAGAATTATTGAAAGAAATGCTAGAATGATAAAATTTCCTTTGTTCCTTGATATAATAAGAAATCGAAACATGAAAAATTGGTCCCAAACCTATTATCCCATTAGCAAGTTGGTCCTCAAAATTTAAAAAGTAGCACATTGGTCCCAACCCGTGTTACTTAATCAGTCCCCCCAAGGAATGAACCTTTCATATCTCACGTACTACTCATGATAGTTGACTCACTTCAAATTTCAGGGAAGCATATTCTAGCTTTATAAAGTTGAACATGTGAGAGCAGCATGACAATTAAACAATAGAATTGGACATTTCCATCATTAAGAGTTGATTGTGAAACTATAGCGGAAGGTTGGGGATCATGCTTCTTTTAAGATGTTCAGAATCAACTTGCAATTGAGGCAGCAGTGAAATTTTTCAAACATAAATTCATTTATAATACACTTATTTGTTGAGAAAGGAGAATGGGGATATAATTCCAGGGACTGTCAGTATCAAGCACTTAACATGCTAAAAAGGAGGCAACTGTAGTGTGTTAGTTTTTCTGAACAGCTGGCTTGAAAGATTTAGTCCATGTTTGATTTAGCTAAAAATCAGATTTTTAATAGATTTTGATAAAAGTTAATGAAATTTATGGTTGAAAAGTTGAGGATCCCATTAAATATGTGGTTGAAAATGAGTTTAAAGAAAAGTGAATTATAGAAAATGGGGGCCAAAGAGGGGCTTAGGAACATTTATGGATCTTTTAGCACCCCGTTTTAAGTATTGAACTTTCCAGAAACATATTCACAAGAGCTCTCAAATCCTTTAAAATTATTTGACATCAGGCAACATCCAAAATAAAGAGCTTCCAATCCTAAATAGAGAGAAGATAACAAGAAACAAGGCGATGGAGAATATAGGGTAACAAGCTAGTACCATGCCCACAATAGTCGAATCATGGTAAGCATTCCCACAGTTTTCACTTTGCTTCTCGAAAGCATTTAATCCTTCTATATGTCGACGGGCATGACGTGCTCGAACGAGTGCCTGAATTTTGACAATTGCTTGAACACAACGAAGTGTTCCCACGGCATGTTTTCGAACTAAGTGTCCTTTAAAGGCAGCTTGTAACTTGATTATATTCTTACTCTTCAATAGAACTCTTCGAGCCTGGTATACCATTTCGAAAATAATACATAAAACTGCACTTACTGTACTTGATAAAGTTTGAAACATAACGTGGTAAAAGTACATACCAGAAATCCCCTAATGGCAGCTTGGATTAAAATGACATTGAACTCATCTAGGGTAGCATCATCATCTCTTGCAACTACAGCATCTAATAATTTTGAGTTTACTTCAGTTGACAACTCACTTTTCCCATCTGTCAAGGACTTTCCTGGAATAGATTTATGCTGCTCTTGAAAGTCGACCGCTGTAGATTCTGAGTTTTCCTTGTTTGCAGAGGAAGTTGCTTCAGAGATAACAGAGTTGCTCAACACTCGATGTCTAGCAGATCTCTTCCGAAAGCCCCATCCACTTCTGTCACTAGAACCCTTGCTCTGCAAGTAGAATCAAATAACATTAATGAAAACTGAAATCAATGTATTTCAAAAAAGCCTATTACATAATTCCCCATTTTAAACTATTATAAAAAAATTACTAATATACGACTTATCTGGTTTTCTATGAGAGCTTCAAGGAATGATACTTATTTTATAAGATGGAAGTGTAACATCAGTACAAAAACATGCATAGATAATGAATTGATCATTAAGGAGGAAGCATTATTAGATCCTCTATTAAATAACAATCGGTTATACTTAGTAAGGAGAAAAGCTCTATCTATGTTTTCCTCTAGAAATGAACTGTTTACATACTCATAATGCATAGGGCTCCGTGCATAAATATATTTGCAGACTAACTAGAATTAATATAAAACATAAATGAGATCCACCTAATAAATAATTGGGACCTAGGTTATCTGCATAACCATGTGAGACATTCACCTGAAGGTACAGAATGCAAATAAGTAGACGGCCAACAGGATTATATTTGTCTTATGTAATGGCATTCACAGACATTCTCTATAAATTATGCTACGACATGAGAAGGCGGAAAGAACAAATGAAACCCTAGTAAAACATTCCACATCATAAAGATGTTTGAATAAGAATAGTAACCATATTTATCTGATCACCGTCTACAGGTTCTATTTCATCTTTACATTTCAAATATGTCATGGACTTTTACACGTATCAACTATTCTGCAATGAGAAACACGTCTGATATAGCTGAATTCTAGATCAAATGCTCGCACCTATTTACAGCATTAAAATTCGTCAATTATTCAGCAACATAAGCAAGAGCAATAATAATTCAACTGATGATGTCCCAAAAAAAAAACTTGAGAAGCAGGTTGTAACATACATGCTTAAAATGACAAATGCAGATCCTATCACGAATTTAACAATCACGATTCAAAGTCCAAGAGAATGAGCAATCAAATCAGCCAATCCAAAACAAAAGACACAAAGCAGATGCATTAATGATCTCAAAACTCTGCATATCGAAATAAACATTTGAACATAAAGGAAGGATTTCAAATTGAAAGCTAAAAAACGCAAAAACCGCAGATCATTCAAACAAAAGTCAAAAACCAAATGGAAAACAGAATTACGTATATACAGTAATATTTACACATATATATGATTAAGTATAAATTTATACTTCGGGGGTTTGGAGATCATCATGATCGACGGAATCACAGCTACAAGTGATGATCTTGAAGCATGATGAAGCTGATCTTCCCATTTGTGATTATTTCTGTGTGTGTGAATTTTCGTCTGTTACTCCGAATAGAAAATTTTCAGTTTAAAGATACTTTATTGGGAATTGTAGCGGATAAAAGGGATCATTTTGGGAAGTCGGAACTCAACACCTGCCTTAAACATAGCTCATTTGGGCGTTTCGATTCCGAGTATATAGCGCAGCTGAGTGCCGTTACTAATATTCCTAACTCCTGAGTTTTTATCTTTTAGTCCTTCACTTATGGAAAATAAGCCATGTGGCCACATTTTATGAAATGTATTATTTCTCACTTAATTATGGTATTTAATTGAATTTTTCCAAGACTAGAGAGTAGTATACATCAATTTCCTGGAACTGGTAAATATTTAAGGATTTTAGAAATAAAAATTCTAAAAAAACCAATCAAAAATTTATCATTAGATGAAAATGGTTGAAAATTCTATCGAACAATTACATCGTCTCTTATTCTAAATTATTTTCTTTAACCTAGAAAAAAATTAAATGAATTTGACGAAACGCATAATCGTGTGATCACATGTAAGTCACGAAAATAATGGATGAAATTGTATAATGTTTTATCAAATAGAGACATACTTGCATTTGAATTGACATTTCCGAGATATAAATAAATGAGAACCCGAGTGCTCAAGTGAAAATGTTTGGAGATCGCGATTGCAAAATTCTGAATGATTTGCGTAGACAAAAATCAATTGAATCCAAGTCCATTGCTCCGAACTTATTGTCTTTTCAGTATATTCTTGGTGTATAAGCACATCACGTCTTCTTAATAAATAAGAAGACATCAATACATTTTTCTATATATCGACGTGGCCTGTTTAATAAGATTCAATGGATCAAAGTTGTCAAAATAGTATTGAGAGAGGACCAAAAAGTTAAATAATAATTGATGACATGCAATTTGTCATACAATTTCCACAATCTTAATCTTATCATCTCAACTAAAGTCTAAACATCATGATTATTGAACATTGACTTTATTATTTGTTATATAAAAGTGGTTAGTGATGACTAATTAACTAATTTTTGATAATGGCGTTTGTAAATGATTTTTTTTCCCATTTATTCAATTGCAAAAAGTCGACAATTAGAAATAAAAAGGTTTTCATACATAAAAAAGATCACATTAATCCCCGTTCGGTATAGATTTGGTAGAAACACAAGCAAGGTCTGAAATTTTATCCAATGAAAATCAATTTCTTTCTTGGTCACTGGCGTACAATCAACTACTTGGCACAAAACCAGATTTTCTAAAGAGGAGTGAATAATAAACCACAGATTAAGCAACAGAAGAAACGGCACTTCTCTTCCATTTATTTCGGGTAAAACGAAGTAGCCGAACATTCCAAGATACAAGTAATCAATGTATTAGATAAAGGATGACATTTTTCTTGGAAGGTTAAAGTGCATCCCATTGCATTGGGGAAAATGGAACATAACAGGAAAAATTGTGAAATGGTCATGGTATACTTCTTCAATGGACAACCAAATTCCCATGTCGACAAGAAAAACCAAAGCTCATGACTTCTTAGGCCTTCCTCTCTTACCCGATCCATTTTCCCCGGCAGACTCTGAGCTTTTAGCTGCTGATGGGGGGCGCCCCCGTCCCCGACCACTGCCTTTATTTTCCGTGGCTGATTTACCAGCATTTTTGCCACGTCCTCTGCCTGAAGACTTTCCACCCAGTTTCTTTCCTTGTTCTGCATTGCCATTCAGTTGTCCATCACTGTCATATTCACTATCTTCGTCGTCCTCAGACTCAGATGAAACTTCCACTTTCTTCCTCTTTTTTGAGTTTTCCGATTTTTTAACAGAACCCTTTTTGTTAACTTTATTAGGAACAGAAGTTCCACTCTCGGGTTCTTCATTCACTGCAGCATAGAGAAATCAGCATTATTATATAAAATATTCAGCAGTGCTGCACCTTGTCACATCGATGCAATAAATCTCGGAACATCCTCAACCAGTCAATACTAGATTATGAAATTAACCCTCGAGAATTTATTACATGACGTTCTCAAAATCATAATGCCAATCATATGATTATACCTTTGCCAGCATCTTTGCCATCATATATTTCAAGCTGTCAAGATATTAGGAAAAAAAAAAATTTAAAAATCAGATACCCTTCTGCACCTCATCAGCCATACATCCAACAATACAGACCAACAAGCAATTTAAAATGACCAAGAATAATTAAGAAGTAAAATTAAATATAATCAGATGTGTGCACGTGCAGAAAGGTAAACTGTGCTGACCAGATTGCATTGGAGCAAACTCATTTCACATATCACAAATTTGATTCACATACAAACCCTACACATAATAATTCTGAAGTCGAACCAAATATAACGTAGACCACAAAGGCAAACTGATACTGATTTTTCAGTACTTCGTGAATTGGAAGGTCGAAAATTTTGGGGTCAGTTACATGTTAAAAGACATCAGACGAGTTCAGTGCAGAAAACTTTACCTGTTCAAGTCTATCGGCAATATTGGTTCTATCAACAATCACCATGGAATGGGCAAATCCACAAGCAACACTACAATAACAAAAGGCCTAATATAAGTTACGATAACACAACTCTCAAGATAATAGTCCCGTTCGGTAGGGATTAAAATCAAATTAAAATTGAAAAACTAGCCGTTATTGTTGACTTTTATTAGACGAGTGGGTCCCAATAACGGCCATATTTTCAATTTTAATCCATACCAAACGGGTCGAATATAGTATTATAATAATACGAACCTGATAACATGCATTCCCTCTAAAATATCTACTTTTTTTGGAGCAGCAGAAGATCTGCAAAGCAGAGACAGAAGCCAAGGGCCAGAAGATAAAAACAGAAGATGAAACGCGCAAATAGTAAAGTTGATGAATATATTTACGAGGGTGTGCTTACGCGTCTATATGATTAATAACAATAAATTCATATATTATAAGCATCACATACTTTTGCCCACTGGGTCCATATCCTAGTTCTCCAGATTGAGCATGACCCCAGCTTATGCACGAGAAATCAGCGCCAACAAAGTGGTGCATACTGCCTGAGTCCATACAGCGTAGATGCCAGCCGCTGTTGAAGAATGTCAGCTTAGTACTATATTCTCACATTACATAAAAATCTCATTACTTTTGCATGAAGAAAACCTTCATATTGAGCAATGTGAAATCAAAAGATCATTCTGCGTGTGTACAGATCATTATGGAGAAAAGGTACGGATTTTACTTAAAAACAGTTTTTATTATTGTATGTATAATATTTTCCAAAAACCAAATAATGCCCTTTGAGTATCCATCCAAATAAGTCGATATTTGAAGGGAAGGTTCTCCAGAAGTTCATGTCTAATTCAATTTCTATATTCTTCACGAAATATAAAACTGGACTCTTGTTTCTGTGCTACTAAAAATTAGTGTATTTAAGTCCCTGTGGTGAGCTACATTCTCTAAAAACTCATTTTTCCCCCAAACTCATTTCTCCCAATATAAAAATTTTGCATGTAAATTCATAACTTTTTCCACTTTTTAACCACATTCTTCAAAAAAATCACCATTATAAAACTCATTTTTCACAAAAAATGGGGCTGGAACAGAGCCTAAATATATATCAGTCACAATTCAGGTCAAACTCATTTTTATAAATAGAAAACATGTCGATCATTTTGAATTCCAAGGAAATCCAAATTGATAGAGCAAGAACCTTAAATCCATGACAGGCTTGGGATACATCCAATCATCCCCCGTGTTCTTCATCTTGCCCCACATGTAAAGCTGTCCTCCTCCTGGGAACAAAAATTAATAGCAGTTTCAGAATTATAAGATTCAGAAGAAGTTACCATATGGCTGAGGTCAAGGATCATATGAAGTATAAACATACAGACAACTTTAAGCTGAATTTCAGATGCCAGATTTTGCCATCCAACTCCATTGCTTAAAATAAGTTTCTTACACTATTAAGTCCCTCCCTGAACATGGCCGACGCACACAGAGAATGTGAACTAAAAGAATTTATGAATACAACCTTCCACATGCCTAGTGTATGAAGAGGTGAAAACTTGCTCCAGATATTAATATTGAGCTGTTGATATTTAATACGTGAGAACAGTTCACATCGTCATTATAATTTCAAAACACAACAACAGACTGTAGGACATGTTGAAATAATTTTCAGGGATCCTCCACAATTTTACAAGTTGTAAATAGAGTTCCTTACAATAAACTTCTATGATTCAAGGACAGAAAAGTATCGAATTACAGACACTTCATATCATTTAATTCCTGAGAAACAGATAGTGTAAATGGATGCCAACTGTCAATATTTAGCAAAAGAAAAGTCCCACATGCTACATCTTACCTACCATTCTCTAGGGTGCAATAGATAATGAAATATGATTTTGTCTTCAGTTTTCCTTCTAATTAACAGATAAATACAGGAATAGACTCATAGCCCATTTCCCAAAAAGTAATACCATTTCTGGCTCCTTGTCTATCTCCTACTCTACAAGATGTAGCTTGATTAAAATAAGCAAAAAGATAGCAAGGCACAAATCATACCAGCTGTACATGCAGAATTAGCGGAACCTGCGGAAACTACTGCCTCAGGAGGCAGAATATTATTTCTTGTGAAAACGTCGACACGGCGAGGAGCCCATTCGTCCTTCTGTTCTCTATGTCCAAGCCTGCGATCAGTAAGTGGCTACTGAAGTTCATGAACAAAAAGAAGGTGCAAAAGCAAACAAGTTTCTGACAACTGAAATCAATATTAAGTACCTTCCATAGCCACCGAAGCCCCAACTAATATTTTGTTCAGCATAAAAAATCAGAAATGCGTCATAAGATTATGAGTTCCTTTTACAGAGTGAATAATCATATGGACAGAGCAAGTAGATATACATATGCAAGCAAAACTTACGTGTAGACGAAGCCATTCTTATCCACTGCCACTGGAGAACCCAATCAAATGGGAATTGCATATTAAACACGCAATGAACAGATAACTGATGTAAAAATAGAGGCATTGATTGTAAAATATTTGCAGGGTGAACCTGTATGATTTGTTCCACAAGCAACTTTGACTATGGTCTCTCCAGAAAGAGAGGCTATTGCTTTAGGACGAGGTTGAGCTTCATAAGCAAGCCTCACAGAGCTATCTTTAGTATTGTACTGCCAATGGAAATAGCATCTTCTAATTACTCAAAGAAAACAAAAAATCATGCAAATATCGATCCCATGCAAAGGGAAAATGAGAAGAACTCCATACATAGAAATGCACTAATTGAAACTTCTTAATGTTTAGCAAGCCATTAGGAGAGACCACGCCAATCCACTACAGGGATTCATTCTAAAGAAATTATTTTAAGGGCCTACTTTCTCGGGAAGAAAGGAACAAATGGAAATTAACTACATCCAAAGGTTACAATTTTATACTGAACTTTGTGGTTTCTTAGAGAATGTGAACAAGAAATAGCATTTTCTTCCTTTTATAATATTCTATATGTCAAGTTTTCTTGAGCTCATATTTTTTTCTCAAGATATGCATATTTATGCATTCAAAATTAAGCATCCCTTGACACGAACACCTGAAAAGAAACATAGCATCAGCAACTCCATATCCAGGCAAAACCCGTCATAGCCAGAAACAAAAGCAAGCAGCTTCAAGAATCAGAGCAAATTTGACAACAAAGCAAAACTTCGCATTGAATCTGATAGCTGTTAAACATGCTAGCGTGTCAACATTTAGAAGATGACCGATTGAAAGGACAGTAAACAGAGAGAAAAACCAAAACAAGCTACTGTAACTCAAGTGTACTTTCCAGTGAGACAGTAACTGACTTCTGGACAATAATCTTGAGCTCAAAGACATCCAATAACTATGCAACACAGGTGTACATAATACTAAATAGACTCTGAGGTAAAAGTACCCCCAACCAACCATGGTGAACAGAAATTTTAGGACCAGTGACCATACCTCATTGTCAGTACCATGGCCAAGCTGACCATACTGAGGAAGACCGGCAGTTCTAGGAAGTGTTAAAAAGATAGCAAATCAAAAAATTTATCATGGATAAATGAGAGAGAGAAATGTCCCTTGAGCCAACACTTTGAATTAAAATGCATTTTAGAGTAGAAACCACAAACAAATCAGTAAACCATACAATATAGAAGCTCCTTCCGTGGAAGTTAGCCACACTGTAAAATCGCCCCCACAAGCAATAGTTTTGACTTCAGACACGAGACCACGAACTGGAGATGGTTCAACTTCTGTACAAATTTGTCATAGAAAATAGAGTTTGTTTACAGAAGCCAGTATTAGAGATCAGATATGTTGTAATTTATGTAAAGTTCGTTGCTTAATTACAGTTCTGATATCAATTCATCAACAAATCCCACAACCATCCACATTCACATTCTATTCCTCCTCCTAATTTCATCTATCTCATCATGTCATCAAGATGATTAAATGGATTTTCTCATTGAGAGACAATTCACTTTTAAGACATAATAAGCCGGCATCTGAACCATGTCAGTGAACCCACGTACAAATAAGATAACCTCATTTGTCGTATGTATCCTTCATATAAGATTCTCATAATCAAATTATAGAGCACTTTACATAAACAGATCTCTGTTCTCTTCGTATTAACAAGTTCAATATTTCATTCATAACAACAAAGACTAGGTCGGGACTTCATTGAGATAATAAGAACTAAATCAAGGGGATAGTAAAACAAATACGATTAAACCAAACAATGACCATACCCTATTGGAAAAACTCTTAGCAGGGGAAACCTCTTCCAAAACAGTGTACAGACAAAAAAAAAAATGAGTAAGCAAAGATGACCCTAGATAATTTTAAACAGAAAAAAATCTTATAAGATCCAGATGTATATCCTTGTATTGAAACTTTGAAAATATAAATCTAGAAAACCCTTGTAAGATTAATGAATCAGTTATTTTTGCATTTCAGTTTTGAAAATCAAGTAAAAAGGATTCATGTCAACTCTTTTTAGACAACGTGAATCTTAAACAGTGTGTCCAAATAATATTGTATTGAATTCAGAACCCACCATTTTTAACAGAACCTGAACCGAGCTGCCCATGTTTATTCCAACCAAAAGCAAGAGACAGCCCATCTTCGGTTACTACCACAGTATGACACCTTCCAGCTCCTGCTCTAACGACTTTATGACTGGAAAGGAGGGATTGAAAAAATAAAAATAAAAAAATTAACAGATTATATAATAGCATGATGTCTTATCCAGGATATTTCAGAATGTCCCTTGGCTCCAATTAAATATATTTCTTCTGCAAAAGGATTATCATGGTTCACTAGAAAATATATGGAACAACAGGCTTTTCCCAACCTCATGTACCTAAAGGACGTCTCAACACGTTATATTGCATAATTTACATGCCCATGTATGTGTGTAGTACATGTTTAACAAAGATGACAAAGACAGTAACTGCAAAGCAAAAATTAGTAAATTAAAAAACTACTGCATCTAAGTTAAAAGGAAAGCAAAGAACACAGAAACTGACTTGATCAATTCAGAAACAACTGTCGGTCTATCGCGCTGAATTGTATCTCCATGACCAAGCTGCCCCTTCTGCACATGTTACAGTTGTGAACCTGCTTAATTGATAATGCAATAAAAACAAAGAAATGGAAGGACCAACACTATGATAGAAACAAATAATAGCCATTTAGCTGAAACTTAACATGCCTCATTACGACCCCATGTGTAGCAACGCCCTTCAACATCCAATGCCACACAATGGCAAGACACTACATTTCATATTAGCACATTAGGATAAGCAAATACCCATTCAAATTAAAAAAAAAAAAAAATGGTGCAAGCTAACTAAACCTAAGAAGAAATAAAACTAAATCAAGAACCTCCTTTCAAGTCATTTCAGTAAGAAGTGCCACTTCATCAGAAGGAATGAAAACCAATAAATACTTAAAACAGAACAAAGTTGTGAAATATATTCTCACCACAACCAGAAGCCACGAAACGAATGTCGACGCCCATTAGAGGACGAAGCCTCGTCGGTGAAACCAAATTCCACTCAGCAGGCACCTTGCGGCGACCAACGGCATCCCAAGCCGTGGTACCACAAAACAAAAGCTCCCTACCCTTTATCGTCTCTTCCTCCTTCTCCACCTGCTTCTCCGGGTCCACGTCCGCCATCTACCGCCAAATCAACACAACCACCCTAAATATTTAAAAGAAAAACAAATAAATTTCAAAAACACAAAACAAACAGATTTCAAAATCCTAGTAAAATAAACCATTAACCAGAAAACCCACTGGAGGGAGGCCTCCAAAATCTTCTTTAACTGCCTTAGTAACAAACGCAGATAACTTCACTGTAATCTGAGGTAGGCTTTTAAGAAGAACAATAAAATGCCCTAGCTAGAATTGAGAGAGAAAAAAAAAAAAATGAACCCTACTGCCCACTAGATATTTTTTTTTTCCTATTCTTTACTTTATTGGCAAGTGTCTCGTTGTATTTGTTCAAGTGACTTCGTTACCATTTTTGAATTATTTTTCGAAAAAAATGATGTTTTACAAGTAGTCGTTTTCAGTCGGATTTTCTGCCTTTTTGGTTGTACCTTTTGAGGGTTCAAGGGTTCTCACGAGTTTTGGGCCAGGGATAGCATATTCATGGTTTCACGAGTTACCTTTCTTCATAACAAAGAAAGGGACATCATGCAGCAGTAGTTTGCTCCGCTGGACTACTTTTCATCTTTTTTCGATCGTGTCGAAACTAAAGTAGATTTGAAGAAAATTTAAAGAAAGCTTACAATATGAAATTGAAATGCATTGAAATAAACTTGATCATTGATTGCTTGAAATCTGAACATTACAATAGACGAAAGCATGAAATTACAGTGATTAGTGCATGGGCGAATACTAAAAAGTTTGAAAATATTTGAAAAACTAATACCCTCTATAATAGATTTCGGAACAAAAACTCATGTGACGGGAGTAGACTTTTAAAGTCTCTAGAATCATACTAAAATTTTCTAATTTCTAACTATTTTACAATTGAATTAAAATATTTACAATATGCGGTCGAAATTGGGCAAACTGCGGCTGCGATAGGGTCACGGGACTTAAGTAAAGCTGTTGTCCGTGACATTCTCCCTCATTTGCTTTGGCGATGTCCTCGGAGCCATTGATTATTCTTCTCGCTGTTGCATCCACTCCATTTGACAAAGTACTCTTGAAAATATTTTCTAGAAGCTCGAGTAGTACGATGACCAAGAATCTTTTCGGCAACCTTCGAATCTGATCTTTTCAATTTAAACACGGGTTGCTTTAGATCTGTAGACTTTTTGTATTGTTTCTGATTGATATCCGCAGTATGAGGGAGTGACGGTTGTTGGTCAGTAGTAATCTCAAAAGGACTTTTATTGGGAGAAGAGCTCTTTTGAGCATTGAAACACATCCGAGCCACATCCGAAAATTTCACCCAAATTTCATGCGAAGCAGAGATAAAGTGTCGAAAATAGTCTTCCTGTATAGAATTGAAGCGCTCCGTCTGATTGTGGGTGAAAGCATGAAATTACAATGGCTGGTGCAAGGGCCAATACTAAAAAGCTTAAAAATATTTGAAAGACTAATACCCCTTATAATAGTTTTCAAAACAAAAACCACTGTGACGGGAGTAGACGTTTAAAGTCTTTAGAATCATACTAAAATTTTCTAATTTCTAACTATTTTACAATTGAATTAAAATATTTACAATGTACGGCTGAAATTGGGCAAACTGCAGCTGCTATAGGGTCACTAGGTTTAAGTAAAGTTACTGCCCATGACACATGGGCCTGCCTTGAATGGAGTGGGGTCATTGCTTCAAAACGGGTTTGAGAAATATAATCCGGCTTCGCCACCCTCAAAGTTTGAAGCTAATTTCAAAATTAGATTTTGTGTTAAACAAAAATAATAAATTTATCATTATTTTTTTAAAAATATATAAATATTTTTAATAAATTTAAAAAAATTACTAATTAAAGATATAAAAAAAAGGGCAATAAATAGGGTAAGAATCACACCCCATCCCACTTTAATCGAGTATGATGATGAATCAAGATCACAAAAATACTCGACAAATTGAGGATGGGAATGGCCAATTCATCCCATACCAACCCATTTGTCATATTTATTTTGGGTGTACGGTATAATTGGGGCAAGGTGCATCTCCTTGAATACGTAATAAATTCAAATAACGAAATTAAATTATAATTTAGTTCCTGTTTGATCTCCATTATTTTCAAAATATATTTTTATCTCATTTTTTCTACCACTTATTTTTCAATAAAATAATATTATACTTAAACAAAAAACTTTTCATTACTTTTTACCACACATTCTCCATCAATTTATTATTAAAAATATATTATTACAATAAAATGGAGCTCAAACAAGCTATTAATTAGAAAAATTATAGCATAAATATTTAATTAAGCTCGGTTTGACATCCTTTTAAATCAAAACATTTTTATACATACTTATTTTCAATAAAGTATCCACACATTAAATATTTTGCACGTACTCATTCTTCAAAAATTTACTATTTAAGACATTGAAAATTTCAAATAATGGTTATCAAACATAAGCTAAATATAGAGCATAAACCATAAATTTTTCCTACTTTTTAACTATGCATTCTTCAAAAATTCAATATTCAAACATTGAAAATTCCAAATAATGGTCGTCAAACATGAGCTAAATATATTATTGATGTTAATTTCTTTTAACATGCTTGATTTTGAGCAAAATGACATGGTCGTTGAAATGATTGAGTTAAGAGAGGAAGTAGGTCAACAACTTTTAAAATGCTTCTAATTGGAAATTGGTATTATTATTATTTTTTTATTTTTTATTTTTTTGTATGAAGCATATGTCGCGTCCCTTATTATCATTATTGTTTTGCCAAGAAGCAATTTTCTCCATAGATGACATGCTTGTTTGATGATCACGTAGCGATTTATATTGATTTTTGTCCAATGGTCTCTAACATTAAGAGCGTGTTTGACTGAAATCATGAAATTTGCATCGAATGAAGATAAATTATAGGCATTTTATTTGTCTAGAAATTATTTGTATGTAAATTATTAATTAAATGTATTTGATAATGAAATAATTTGTATTTTGTATCAAAGTTTTCAAATTAATGATCTCTTTTAACAATTAATGCAAGTTAAGTATGAAGAGAGATTTACACTTAAATCAAAGTGTTGACAAAGAAAATTTCTACCAATGATGAAGAATATCTGAGATTGTAAAAAGTTATTTACAAAATAGAGTTCTTGATAAATTATATAAAGTATGTTTGATCAATCAAGAAACTCTTTGTAATAAATGAAGTAGAATATGGAATCAAGTAAAATCAATGATTTTCAATAAATAAGCTCTCTAAATGTCTATTGTAAGTTGTTGAAAATTGAATGCAAAAGAAATAGATATTTATAGAACAAAATGGACACAATTAGTCACTTTCGGTCAACCAATTTCAGTTGACCGAAAGTGTTATAGCCGTTGAGAAATTAAACAGTTGGAATTTCGGTTGACCAATTCTGTATTTTTGTTTGACCAAAAGTTGACTTTTTTTTTCTTTTTGGAAATTGATTTTTATATCAAAATATTCATTTTTCCAAAATCTATTTTATATCATGAATTGAAAGCATTTTAGTGCAATGTATTATGAAAATAATTTGAGTTTTATGTATTTGCTAAAAATTGACGAGTTAATACATTTACATATAAATGTATAATCATCTTGACTTGTTGTTCTTTATACTCGTATCCTGATTTGCGTCTTTTGCGAGTTTTTAAGTTCCAATTCGATCGTCGTATACAATTCGCTATTGTCTCGAATGATTTGATTTGAATACTTAACTTTCACTTTGTTCTTTATTTAGAGTCCGATTTATAATCTTGATAGTCTTGAAAATTTAATCACTCAAATTCAAATGTTAGTAAATAAAATGACTTATTTGTTATAATCAAAACATTAAGTTTATAATCAACCATATGTCAACATTTAGAACACTGATGCATGAGTAGATAAGCACTGGCATTGTCGATTCATCAAAATGCGACCTTGCTCACTTGAGTGATCATGTTTCGATCAAGTAATCATCATCCCTTTAAAACATGTATGCCCAACCCATTTAAACTAATCATGTTTGATTGAATTCTGAGCTTCTCGTAACCAAACAAATTCGAATATTATTGGGTTGGTTTTGTGGGACTAAATGCACAACCGCGAAGTACATAGATCTAGGGAAAGAAATACAAAAATTACCTTAAAACAAAAAAAAATAAAAATAAATTCTAAACCTACCATACCGTACCGAGTCGTGTAAACACAACTTCTTCCGACTCAGTGCACCAACTCGGGCGAGTCAATCCAAAAATAAAAACTTTCCAAAGCACAGACAAAAGAAACACAAACTCGTTAGCAATCCGCGTGATACAAAACCAACCAATAATAAGAGAGATTGGGGATTCAGACTTTTTCAAAATTTTCTCTCTCTAAAATCCGATGAGGTTGCAGTCCACGTTTCAACGGAACCGGACTTCATTCCCCCAGTATATATATCCCCCTCCCCGACAGGACGCTATACATTTAAACTCCAATTTTTCGTTATTGGTAAGTTAAAATTTTCAGTTTTAGGTTGAATTTATACGCGTACGATTTGTTACGTACTTTATGGTTTCGAAATTCTAATTCTTCTTTTCTTCGGTAAACTTGGTGTAGATTAATCGTGTTAAGAATCAATGGCTCGTACCAAGCAAACTGCTCGTAAATCAACCGGTGGAAAAGCTCCAAGGAAGCAACTCGCCACCAAAGTTAGCTCTTGTTCTTGTTATAGATGCAGTTTCTTGGGCTTTTGTAATTGATTGTACAATTTAGGGCTTACCAGTAATTTACAACATAATGGTTTTAATTATTTAGATTCTGGGATTTCGAATCAAGTCTTATGTTTTTTTAATAATCATTTTAGGCTGCAAGAAAGTCCGCACCCACAACCGGTGGAGTCAAGAAGCCCCACCGTTACCGTCCTGGAACTGTTGCTCTCCGGTTCGATTTCTCCCGATTGTTGTTTTATATCATAAAACTTCCTATGGTAAATTGATAATCTTCTCTAATTTCTAACGATTTTATGTTGAATTTATACAGTGAAATTCGCAAGTACCAAAAGAGCACCGAGCTGCTGATCAGGAAGCTTCCATTCCAGCGTTTGGTCCGTGAAATCGCACAGGATTTCAAGACTGATTTGAGGTTCCAGAGCCATGCCGTGCTTGCCCTTCAAGAGGCTGCTGAGGCTTACCTTGTGGGTCTCTTCGAGGACACCAACTTATGCGCCATCCATGCAAAGAGGGTTACCATAATGCCCAAGGATATCCAGCTCGCAAGGCGAATTCGTGGGGAGCGCGCTTAAGCAATCAATTTGATTCCTAATCATTAGTGTAATGTAGTCTATATGATTTCCCCCCTCCCCCCTGAGTACGACTCCTTGCGTACTGAAACTTTATTTGATTAGAAAATAGTCTGTGTTTTGAATTCTTTTTATTGGGTATTTGTAAATTAATAGACATCCTTTGTTATGTTCTACATCTTTGATATCACCTCTTTTCAATATTTATAATTTCTATTTGCTTTGATTATTTGATGTGTTTTGGTTTCTGTCATAATTTTATTTTTATTCTGGATTAGATAGATTGTCCCAAGGATTTGGACGAGAATATTGGAATATCTTCACAATGCTATGCATTTCTCTGTTCTTTTGACACTGCATCATTTGGGTGATGTTTTCTAATACTGTATGTTTAATGTCGTATTAGGAACTTTGACGTGGTCATTCATTTGAATTCTTACCTTCATTTTTCAAAGATTAACGTAGAGGTGGCAATATATCGGTTCGGTCCTTCGACTACTGGCTCTGCTCTTTTATAGCTGGACTATGAGTCCAAGTCACTGTTTGATCCGGATTAAAATTCGATTTTAATTTAAGAGCCGGTTTGTGTTCTCATGTCCAATAGCTCAAACTAGCTGGACTCAACTCATGAAAATAAAATAAACTCGATTCGATCCATGATTTGTCTCAGCTCGAGGTGAGCTGCTCCAGCCGTTTTATTTTGTTGTCCGTGGATTATTTTTCTCTTCAACCCAACGTTATAATTTTGCACCAAGATGGTTAATATCCTTTTTGCACGTCGTTTCCATATTGGACCAAATTTTTGTTAAGGATATTGTGCCATTTTTTTGTTATAAAACAAATTTTTATTTTTATTTAATTATTATAATGATATTATGATTTCTACTACATTTTAAAAAATTATTAATGTATTCAATATTTTCTTTAGCGAAACAAAATTATTTATTTAGTAATTTATGTAGTAGTAAATTAAATAAGTAATTTTTTTTATAGATATTTTGTTAAGAATGAAAAAAAATAAAGAAAATAATGAAACATTTTTTATTTTGGTGTAATGAGTTGGAGATGATTTTCAGTTTTGTATTAGATTTGGTGCAAATTTTACATCAAATTTTGGTATGGGCGTGGGGATGATTTAAATAAACTGTGATTCACTCAACCTCAATATATTTATATAGTCACTCGTCTTCAATTTAGCATATAACCAACTCATCCAACATTCATTTGCTTTTAGAATTCGTTTAATTGTAAGAATGGAATTTGGGTGGAAAGAAAATGAATTTCAGGGAATTGAATTGTCAATTAATTGTGTTTGATCGGTACTGACACATGATGTCATTAATAATTATGCAAAATAGTTAAGTCACCTGATATTCACTCCACGTAGAGCACCACATGAGGCCGTCGACCCCCATGTGGTCGTCTACCACCCTATGATGCTTTCTACCACCCCTCATGTGTATGCGGGTAACAATCTTGCAACCGTGTACGCAGGTGACAATCTTGCAACCGCGTACGTGGGGTGACAATCTCAATCTTGCAACCGCGTACGCGGGTGACAATATTGCAATTGTGTACGCGGGTGACAATCTTATAACCACGTACGCGGGTGACAAATTTAATCTTGCAACCACGTACGCGGGTGACAAATTTAATCTTGCAACCACGTACGCGGGTGACAAATTTAATCTTGCAACCGTGTTCGCGGGTGACAATCTCAATCTTGCAATCGCGTACGCGGGTGACAAAGACAATCTTGCAACCGCACACCACCATGAGGTCGTCGACCCCCATGGGGCCCTCTACGTTCACATAGATCGCCTACCACCGTGAGGTCAATACTATGTTTAACCATACAAATGACAATGCGTAGGACGGAAACCACCCAATAACGAACATGGGCACAACCAACCGCTTGACGAGTGGGGATCACCACGTTAGAACATGGAGGAAGTGTGAAGGTCTACGTTGGACACGTGATAGCAACATGTGCTTATAAATACCTCCAAGATGAGAAATGTATGGTCTCTTGAAACACGAATTACGTGAATTCGCATTATACTTTACCCCTTATTTCTCTAACACCAGTAACTGATTCTCACGCCAGAGGTATAACAGGGAAGAAAGCTTCAACTTCTTTTTGCAAGAAGCGACCGTTGATTGGAGTAGCTGGAGCATCGTACTAGACAAGGTTAACTCGCAACCATTTCATTGGCGCCGTCTGTGGGAAACCACTGAACAAAAAAGCTATGTCAAGGAGATGGACTAGGAGTGAAACAATTATGGTCGGAAATACAACAAAGACAGAGTCAGAGTCTGTTGCCCAGGGTCATGACTCGCCATCGCCATCGCAATATGTAACGCAGAGCCAATTCAATGCCTTGGAGACACAATTGACAACCATGATAATTCTCTTTCAAAGCCGGACACAGAAAATCGCAGTCCCACCGCAGAGTTCTTCGGAAGTCGTACGCGAGAAACCACCCCAGGTGTTATAAATATGTAATAAGGTTTTTTTTTTTAAATGAATATTTTAAAGATGGGTGATATGCATTGTTGTGCGATGCGACAATTCATAAAATGATCAGATCTGCAAACTAATAAAAGTTGGACAAACAAATTGAAGTTTGATGCCAAATTGAAAATGAGTGACTTAAATGCAAATCCGATGAAAGTTCGATGTTCGAAAATACGTTTAACCTGATTTTAGGATCATATTATGAAACGGTGATAGTCTAACGAGATTACACTTTACGTTGTTAGGATATATTTGTTATGGAACAATTCACAAAATTGGAAACATTTTACCAACCTATCAAGTTTATCATTTATTAACAAGTTGTGTTATTTTCATGCAGACCTACCTATCTATAGGCATCCCATTTAGTGATTGTTTGGGAAATCTCAATAAGTTGTTAAAAATTTGAGGTCAAAGTTCACAGTTAAGTTTAAGTTTAACTATATGTTTTATGTGATATGCAATTTTTCAATTACACAATTTTATCAATGTTTATCTTCTATCGAAATTTTTGTCAAACATACCCTAAATTATATGCAGATTGAAAGTGAAATTACCATCAAAATTAAATCATAAGTCACTAATCAATGTAGAGCATGTTTGGCTCTTTTGGTTATATAGGCTAGACTCGTGGATAATCGTGATGGAGTAGCAATTAGAAGGTTAAGGCATATTTACATAACTCACTTTTATTTTAATTTTTTAAGTAAATTACTTCCAAGAATAATTTTTTCTCTTCTAAAAATAACTTACTAGACTATCAAAATATATATCTTATTTATTTTCAATTTTAATAAATAAAAAATTATTTATTTATAAGTTCTCGCTTTTTTTTTTTTTTTTTTTATCGGTAAACGTAAATATGTATTGATCAAGAAATTTGTACATGTACTCTTGGACATACCTTTTTTTACCCGTACGTGTACCTATCTTCTTTGTGAGTGCATCGGACGTTGCTTTTGATCTCGTAGTTATCTCTTACATCAAACGTTGTTCTTATCTCGATTTGTAACAATATATGAAAATATATGTATAGACGGAGACCCGTGACCTTGTAAATCTGCAGCCATAGGTGACCCGTGAGTGATAGACTCCAATTATTGTCCAACTCTCCTCCGTGGGGAGGTGGTTTCCACCTCCGCCGCCACAGCCCATTACTTTCCCTCTCCCATAGCATCCATGCAACATTGGCATCTTTTGAAAAAAGCTTTTTGTTCATTATGCATTTTGTTTTAATTTAAGTGCTCACAAAATATAACGCGGCAAGAAAAACTCGTTTTATACTATTTTTAGTTCTCGGCCGGACAAATATGTGTGCCGTTGGATCATTCTAGCTTTTGAATTGCCGAAAAGAAAAGAAAAATAAAAAAGAATATATAAAACTAAAAATCGCGATCTTCTTGTCCAAACTTCTTGCCATTGTCATCGCTGCCATCGTCATCACAGACATAACTAAAAATTTATTTTGGAAGGGCCGGTGTGCTAAATTTTTTAGATATAGGTCTTAGTTTTTCGACATCCCTGATTTATATCCCGTCCCTAGATATGTGGTGATCATCACATGAGCTTGTTTATTAACTTAACAAAAGAAAAAAAAAAAAGGAATGATTAAATTGAACTAAGATTGAAAATTATGTAACCAATATGCGACAAATTAAAGTTTCATAAATAAATTGTTAAGTCCAAATTATAATTGGTAATTTCTAAATTTGTATGACAATTTTCTTAATCAAAATCAACTCATAGTTGAATTGTATTAGGATTTTATCGAGTTGTAATCAAAATCAAAATATGAGTTATTGAGTCCTAATTAAATTCAAAACAGTTGAGATTGGTAGTATAGTCCTTGCAGGAATCTTAGATGTCTAAGAAGATCACATATGACCAAGAGAATACAATTAGAAGTCTAATGAGTGTCAAAGAGTCGTACAAGTTATGCTCCAAATTTCCAGTCGCAAATTGCAACGAATTTTTTTACATAGAAAACATTGAAATTTGGATAAGGCTATTTCTAAAAGAATTATTGCCCTTTGAGTTAATTTTTCAACTCGTTTTAAATCTCCCCAATTGAATATTGGGAGAGAAATTTATTATCAAAATACTAATGACTGTTGCTCGCGTGTCGCTGGCTTGGCGCTTGAGCGACAAGTTGACGTTCAGAAATCTATTTTGCTTCAAACGTTGGGTTTTTCAATCCTTTTTTTTCATCCCAAACACATTTTTCCCTATATATATCCTTACTTATGAAAGTCCAAAAGTGTATTGAATCATATTTATTGCATAGAGATCATTTGTTTGAAAATCCAAAACATTCATTGATTACAAGATTCAACCACCACATATTACTTGATCCATAAATTCATCCGAATTATATTTTGTTGATCAAGCAATATTGTTTCATAAAAAATCACAGATAAAAACACACAAGATTTTTTGATCAAACACCAAACTACCTAATCCACCGAAGATAAGTTGATATCAGGGATCAGGAGCTTTTACAGAAGCACAAATTTAGGAGGACTAAGGTGTGGTACTAAAAGTCTGGATCTGGCGTCAAGAACACGCAGTCCACGAGGGTCAATGTATAAACTAGGAGTCGAGATTTGTTTTGAAGGAGCATACCTCCAGTAAGATCAAGGGAGAGTGCATGAATTGCAGTTAGAAGTTCTATAGTGTAGACTGGTCTAAACCGTACTGTAAGTTAGCTTCGATTTATAGTAGATTATTGACTGGTAAAGTGTCTGAAATTTTTACCTAGTTAGGGTTTCTTTGTGATCATCTTTGATGTTTTTTATTACTTTAATTATTGATTGTGGTATTCAAATTTAGGATAAATTGACTTGTTTGATCTAACAATTTAGAAACAATTAAAAAGTGACTTGTTACTTTTAATCGTGTTATTCTACACGTGGGTATGAATAATTTTAAACTTTCGAACATTGCAAGTTGTAACTTATGCAACAAAAAGTGTTTAAACGTCCGTGATACTTTCTTGGATAACATATCTATTTATGACTAGGTAACATCTCATTATTAAAAATGGTCCTTTACAACAACTTGGAAAGGTTCTTGGACATTTACGAAATTGAAATATCAGAACATTGGCAACAAGTCACGGGAGCATTTTCTTGCAAGCAACAAAAAGGAATGTAAGTACTTGTTTGATCCACATTCTTTTCAAATTTTTTTTTTTTAATACTCATTTTCAATCACACATTTTTCAATAAAATAATATTACACGCAAATACAAAAAATTTCCTTATTTTTGAATCACATATTTTCCATCACATCACATCATAAAGTATATTTTCTTCTCAATTCACATTCTATTATGACTCGCTCTTGTGAATTATGACTCGCTCTTTCTTTTTTATTGAAAACATATAAAAAAAAAAAAGAGGTTGAGTTTTTGCTATATTGACAGTATAAATCGAGTGGATCTTTAAGCTCACACGTGATGTATATAACGCCATTGAAACTACTCAATTTTATCTCAAAGATAACACATGATGTGCATAAAGAGATGAAAGAGACTAATTGAGACTCGACTTACTCACGCAACGGAAAAAAAAAAAAAAAAAAAAGTATTGATGGATGATGGATTGATCAAAATACTCACAAACCATGTCTTGGAAAAGCAAGGAATAAAGTCCGATTAAAATTGACACCTTTTGTCTTAAACTTTTGACGATTTGATTCACTATCCATTGTGTTATACTCTCTTTTTATGGAAAGATCAAATTTTTTTTTCTCTCTGCGCGAAGTTTAGAATATTCAAATAGATCTAGAATTCTAGATGACCCGTGAAAGGACCAACGCGCGCTATACTACCTATTACATAAGATACAACAGAAGAAAGTAATGATCGATTAACCAATACTCGTTAACTTGACATCAATTGCTTCTGAGTATTCTTAAGCAACTCGAGGAATAAATTGACACAAGTAAAATTTTGATCAGACAGTCTTTAGAATGACTAAATTAAGACTGTTTAATCAAATATTGTATAAATAATCATACATATGCTTAATCTAATTTTAATTTAAATCAAAGTCAAACAATCAATATTAATCACATTTTTCATGTGTTTTATTACTTTCAAACTACACATTTCAAAAATTTCAATCATAATCTAGTAAAAATATAATTTAAATTCCCACCAAATACCCTCTTATTACTTGCATACAATAATATTTAATTTATTTATTGTTAAATATTATGAGAGAGTAATACATTATCGATTTCACGAGTGAACTAATGTTGTATTACAAACAAATGCAGACATCACATGTCCCATCTTACATTTCGTGAAGTAAATGACAATGGTTCAAAAAACAATATATTATTCAAATCCTTAATAATCATATCTGTTGAAGAATCTTGATTTGGACATACTCCACAAGAACCACATACTATCTTCACAAGAATGTCAGCGGAATATTTTACTTGATTTGGACCCAAATGCCTGCACTCGGAATATCTCGATGAACCACGAATAAAAGATAATATCCGCGTGGTGCAAGATTGACCGAACTTGGTGTCAAAACTTGAACTTGGTACGAGGATTTTCCCACGATCCTCACATTCCCAGAGAGCACAAGTAGCCGTTGATTCATTGCAAATGAATGCGTAGTAAATGAGGGTGCAACCATAGTAACTATGACCAAATCTTTATTTAGTATGCCCGAAAGAGTGAATTGAACTTGTAGTAGTTGTCTATACCCAATTGTGGGACGTGAAACTGGTGAAACTATTCGTGGGCGCATGCTCGCAGAGTTCAGATCCAAATATGCTGGCGAAAATGCTTCCAGTGTTAAATCCGTTGGAAAAGATACTCCAGTAAAATTGTAATAAATATGAGGATTGCTACCACCAACAAGCACCCGACCATCACGAAGTAAAATCGCCGTGGAGTGATACATCCTAGGTATGGAGCTTGGGTTTTGAACCTCAAATCTCGACCCAATTTTTTTCTCAGGTTGATAAATAACAGGTGATAAGACTTGATCTCGACCCAATTCCCAACCTGCCGTACCCTTAGATGCTCCATTAATGATCAAGACGTTGCCATTCGGAAGTAATACCATGTCACCCATGACCCTAGCTAGAGGCATCGTCTCCATTACCCAGATAGGATTAGAGTTGGTTATACTAATTCTTCCGCATGTATTGAGTGCCCCAACAAAATTACCATTTATGGCGTTAACGAATGCTCCCTTTGGTGCACCACCACACACCAACACGTCAGCACCAATAGCTACTCCTTGTAAATTCTTCAACGGAAGTAAAACTGCAGAACCTGTACTAGGGTAACTCCGAGGATCGCCGCCGGGCACGGCGGGATAAGTTCTCACCACGACTCCCTTCGTGTAGTCGAACAATATAGCTCGATTATTTGCGAAAATAAACAAATTTCCATCCACATTCAGAAACACAAACGGATACAAATTGTTTTCAATTTTCGGATCATTTGTCTGCACCAGGAACGGCAAATTATATGCTTTCTCTGCCGATGATTTTTTAGGGTAAAATTCATAATTGAACTGCCGCCGGCCGCCGATTATAATTTGCCGGCCGTCGGGCAGGACATGATTGGTGGCGTACCATCTTCTCTGCGCGAGGCCATTTTTTATTTCCTGCCAATCACAAGAACCATCGTTACAGGGTTTATATATTCTAACGACATGGTCGCCGTCGTTGAAGCCACCGGTTTGTACCAAAACTCCATCCGGCATGACGGCAGCGGAGGAGCACCAGACGTCGGTGAGCACCATCAGAGGGCGGATTGAGTTTAAAGCCACGTCGTACTCGACAGAATGAGCAGTGCAGTCATTTTGCAAAGCGGTGTCGTTTGGGTCGTTCCTGCACTTTCCATTGGGCAATGAAATGTTTGAGGCTCCAAAGTCTGTCCGATCGAAAATGATTACTTTGTCGTTGTTGAGGAGTTGCATGTGCATGGCAGATATGCCAATGTTGGATTGGAGTAGGTCCCACTTATCCACAGCGGCGCGTGTACATATTATCCGGTGACATGGTAACAACAGGACTATAAGGAGGTGCCGGAGAAGAAGGGGAAGAATAAAAGTTGGATTGATGTGACGCATTTTGCTTTGGATGTAGTCGTGAAGCTGTAAAGGGGATGAGGTTATAAATCCTTCTGCCAGTGGGGTTCAGAAGCAAAAACCACACGCAACCAGAGCGCGTAAAAATAATTGTTTTGACTAAGGTACTTCCATTTTTGTTTCCTCTTTCGGTGCCATTCTTATTAGGAACATTTATGGCCTCGTTTGGTAAAAATTAAAATCGAATTAAAATTGAGAAATTAGCTGTTATTGTTGAATTTTATTAAATAAGTGGGACCCAATAAAGATCACATTTTCAATTTTAATTGAATTTTAATCCATACTGAACGAAACCATAGTCACGTACTCACAGTTCAAAATCTTTCAATTTGTAACATTTTTTCTTATTTTAATCATTCATTTGTGACAACCGTGGTCCCAAACCTTTTAATTGTATGCAATCGAGACGCTTTTTATCTTGCATAGTGCACACCAATAGAAACCACAGTCATTTTTCAAGTTCCATGCCTTCTTGAATTAACAATAGCTTGAGACAAAAGCTTTTCTTCTGAGGTTTTGAGGCTGAAAAGGCCAAGAAAAGAACTGTTGAAGATTTGGATCTGATTCATTTATCAAGATTGAAAAGGACCAACCATTCCCGTTATGTCAATGTAGAAAACTCTGAAAAAAGATAAAGAAAGTTGCAAGTACATGTTCAATTTGATTCTCTCTTAATTGGCTATTTGTCTGGATGGGGAAGATGATGAAGTATTTATATTCTTATATTTATTTTTTAAAATTATTTCGTGTGAAAAATGTAAAGTTATCATTTATCCTTTAAATTGATCAAAATTATTTTCATGGTTAACCGACCGTCCTTCAACCGCTTACAAGTAAAATATTTGATATTTCGGTTGCGAAAAGATAAAATAAAGCTGCAACAAGTCGACAGATCAGAACCGTTTATGTAATTATTACTTCTTGTTATTCAATGATCTGGCTGAGTATATCGGCATTTTAATGTCATGTTTGCGCCTTAGCCCTTGTTTGAGCTCCATTTTTCCCCATAAAAATCCATTATTCTATCGTGATTAGATCTCATTTCAATTACACGTTCTTAATAAAATAATATTACACGTAAATTTAAAATATTTTCTTATTTTTTAATTACACAGTTTTCATTATAACACTAATGTGCAATTTTATTTTTTTTTCTGAAATAAATGAGCTCAAACAACCCTTCAATGTTGTGAACACTGGATAGGGTGTTACCTATGACTCACTAGGGTTTCACGTGCACATATTGACCAGACAAAGTGAATCTTATTTTATACACACCAAAAGAATTAATAGTACATCTTTAAATGCTGTGTTGGTAATTAGTAATTTGTGACATTAAAGTTTAGAAGAAGGAACATAGCTGGACATGGTCCAAATAGATTGTGTTCGAGCAACTAGTTGTTGGAATCAATAAAGGTTCGATTTTCTCACGTAAAGAATCATTATATTGTTTTCAATACCACTTGAAAATGATAATAAGATTTTATGATTATAATTTAGCTAAAATTATATTGATTCAATTGATTTCTTTTATCGAATTGCTCATTCAATTAGCATTCTCAATATTGTTTCTTGAACAAGATTTGAACTTTCACGCTCTTTAACACGAGATTTTGAGTGTAACGACCCGACCTTGCGTCGCAATCGTTATCATATTGTAAGTATTGTCCGCTATGGGAGAGTATATGCCCATCTTGCCCCTCACGACTTTTGACACATCCCCAGGATTTGAACCCAAGACCTCCATCATATGTGAGACTTAAGTTGAATTCTAGTACCAAGTACAATATGATAATGACTGCGGCACAAGGCCGGGTCGTTACATTGAGTCACGTGTATTGACCATTGTTAGACAAACGTTCACTACTAGATACCGTATATACAAGATAGATATTGTATATGCAACCGATACTGTATATGCAAGAGTTACTTATATGCACTAGTTACCGTACATACAAGAGTTATCGTATATGCAACAATAACCGTATATGAAAGAGTTGCCGTATTTACAGCTTAGATACCGTATATGCTGAATGTACACCAATTTTACACACTTGATACCGAATTTGCAGTTTAAATATCGTATAGGCTTAAACGCCGTATTTAAATATACATTTTTGCATATTATAATATATTAAATTATATACAATAAATCCAATGATTTGTTAATTATAGTAAGAAATAACAAGAAAAATAATAATAATGAAACAGTAATAAACTTTTAACCTGAGGTCTGTGTTACACACAGTTTCCTTAAAACAGATTCGTCTCTCACCGTACGTGCTTGATGTATAATTTGAACGTCTTTTTTCCAAGATACAACGATGGAACAATAGAATCTGAGCACCACAGATTTTACTCTGGCGAATTGAGTTAGTGCCCGAACAATATCACCACAAATACTGAAATAGAAACTAAAAACGAAGACAACTCGAACTGTATGCAGATGCATTTTCAGGTGAAATTTGTGTGTTGAAAACTAAAAAAACTGAGATATATAAAGACTTTGATCTTGTAACTTGTCAATAACTTCATAGCAATTACTACAGGAGTTTCAACAGTTTCAAAAAATGAAAAGTCAATTGAAAGCCAATTTGGCTCCTTTCAGTCCAACATTCGTATACGCAGGTCACGCACGCACACAAGTTCAAGGTTCGAAACTCATTTCGATCCATGATTTGCACCTCCTGCGCGTACATGTGGAGAGAGCATCTATGCTACACATGAATACACTGACATGATTACACTATTCTACAGTGTAATCCTTCTATACAATAATTTTAATTTTCATTCACTTCTTATAACAAACATATTTTTTAGTTTCTCACTGACATAAACTCATTTTAAGTGGTACACTTTGAGCTTCAATTTCTCATTCACCCGAGTATCAATTTTGGCAAGTTAATATATGATTTTAAAGTACTCACGGAAAACACAAATCAATCTTGATTTTCCAAAAATAGCCAAATGGGTCCCACTCAAAAGTCATGCCAAAGTCAACTATATACTCATTTTTTCCAACAACCATTTCACGAAATGAATTATGTCTTTCACATTTTCGTAAAAGAAGTGAGAGAAAATTTTATCCAACTTAATGATCTTAAACCAAATTGCAAAAACGTAAATCACTCAAGACCCCTTGTTTTGCCACTCTAAACTCTTATTGTGGTAGGTATAATAAATACAATTAACCCTGTTTGACACACATTCTTTCAAAATTCATCTTTAATCGCACATTTTCAATAAAATAATATTATCTATTATATCAATAATTTTTCCTTACTTTTGATCATATATTTGTCATCATATTACTATTTAAAATACATTCTTTCCTCTATAATATCTATCAAACACTCCCTTAGACAATTTTTTTTTTTACATTTTCACAAAATTTGACCCAAGATCAATAATTAGATTCACGTACAATAATTAATCACACAAAGATTGTGGAGTTATACGTGTGATCAAACTTGAATTTTGAATTCTTACCTGAACAAAAACTGCTTCGATCCGTTCTCGAATATTAATTTCCATTATTCAAGCTTCCAATCCTCGTATATTCTTCAACACTCTTCCACATATCCTCTTTGGTAATTTCCATTATTCAAGCTTCCAATCCTCGTATATTCTCCAGCATTTTTCCTCATATTTTATTCGGTAAGGCTACATCTTATTCTAATCAAAATCTCGGTATATATTTTGTCATTTTTTATATAGTTCTTGAATTATTATTATTTATGCAATCAAGTCCATAAATTTTGTTGGAACTAATCGAACTTATCTGTTTGGCTCAATTTTCTAAGGGCCCGTTTTATTGGTAGGGTGGAAAATAGGTGGAAAGAAAATGAATTCCAAGGAAAATAATTGTCTAGAATTTGTTTTTCAGGGAATTGTTAATTAAGTGTGTTTGATTTGTATAAGTCCGTTTGACTTTATTTTTCATACAAATTGTCAATTAAATGATAAAATTTCTTACAATTAGGGATATAATTTGTTTAGATTGCCAAAAAAATAAAAATAAAATAAAAATTGGTGTTCGTTTGTCTTTGTTTTATATGAAATTTGTCAATATAAATGATAATATTTTTTACAATTATGGATAGATTTTGTATTCATTGCCATTAAAAAAAAAGAAAAAAAAATTAAAGTAACATGGAGGGAAAATGGTTTCCTTAAAAGAGGGGGGTATAATGGTATATCGTATGAAACCCATAATTTTTATCATCAACCATTTTCCATGGAAAATTGGAACATAGCCTAAAATTTATTTTTTCTTAAGTTTATTTTCAATCATATATCGTATGAAACTCATAATTTTTATCATCTTTCAATAACTTTTATTCTCAAGTTTATTTTCAATCATATATCGTATGAAACCCATCATTTTTATCATCTTTCAATAACTTTTATATTTATTTCCCAAATAAAAATTTACTATCAAACAACCAATTTTCATGAAAAATGAAAACATAACCTAAAATTTATTTTTTCTCAAATTTATTTTCAATCATATATAGTGTAAAACCCATTTTATCATCCATCAATAACATTTATGAAAATGTATTAAAAAATCTGATTTTAAAACTTAGACATAATTTGAGCTGCAATAATTATAAAATCAATAAAGGCCCCAAGACGGTCACGAAATTGTATATCCGACCCGTAAGATGTCGTCAACGTTTAGCGGCGATGAAACGGCACCGTTTTTCGGCTTCCTCGGCGCTGCGGCCGCCCTAGTATTCTCCTGTAACCTCACCGATCCATTCCTTCCCCTTCCAGATCTAAGGCTGTTATAGTAATTTCTTGTAACTCCGTTTTTATTTTTTTGTTATTCTTTGGTGTAGGTATGGGGGCGGCTTACGGCACGGCGAAGAGCGGCGTCGGAGTGGCGTCGATGGGAGTGATGCGTCCGGAGCTGGTGATGAAGTCCATTGTGCCGGTGGTTATGGCTGGTGTTTTAGGTATTTATGGATTGATTATTGCTGTGATCATTAGTACAGGAATTAACCCTAAAGCCAAGTCTTATTACTTGTTTGATGGCTACGCTCACCTTTCGTCCGGTCTGTCTTGTGGCCTCGCTGGCCTGTCTGCCGGCATGGCCATCGGAATTGTCGGGGATGCTGGTGTTAGGTGAGCTTCTTGTCTTCTCAATACGTTCATATTCGATTTTTCTGGCACCACAATGATTGTCGATTGATTTACCTGGTAGAAAGGATATCAGTGTATGCATCTGAATTTTGTCTAGTTGATTGATTTGTTGATTAAAGGCCATACATGTGCATAATTGTTCATAAATGGGTGTCAGTGAGAATCTCTTGTCTTTCACCTTGCTATGAAATCATGATAACCGTTTATAAGCTAATAGAGCGGGCACAATGTGTATTCATTTTGATCTGCTTTCAACATAGATATATGTTGTCTTAGTATAAGCATTTTTTTTTTTTTGATAAACGTGGATGTCCGGGCCAGCTTGCGCGCACCTCAACTAATCTCACGGACCTGAAGTTTACGGGCGTTTCTCACCTCATTAGCCCTGAGGGGACTCGAACTGGTGACCATTGGAGAGCAAGCCCAAGGCCTGACCAACTGAGCTACCCCTCAGGGTTATTGTCTTAGTATAAGTATTAGACCAGCTAAGACACTTGATTTGATGCTTGCAAGTATAGACCACATTTTTGATGATTTTTCTTCTGTTCATCTTTATATTGATTAAGTAAATTTTGAATATGCATAAATCAGTTTATCTATGAACCATTTAGAAGGTCGATAATAAACATTTCTACAAAATTAAAGTCTAAGTTATAACTAGTAATGTAACGTGGATTAAAAGAAGCAGATAACAAATTTAAAAATTATTAATCATGTAACCAGGATGCTAATCATGGTTAGAACTATAAGTATAAGACATGACAGAACTCACAAGCTATTTATGAATTTTGCTTGCTTTGACCAAAAAAAAAAAAAAAAATATGAAAAAAAGAGGAGAAGAAAATCTATTGAAAAGATAACACAACACCAACAAGATTAATATACAGAAAGAGAACTAGTGTAAAGTTACTTGTGACATTCCATAGTCAATGGTTGTTAAATGTTGTGCTTCATCTTTAAGTGGACCACTCTTTGGATGTAGGAGTAGAGGGCTAGATTATGCTTCAGCTCTTCACTTGTCTAATTACCAACTATGTTCTTTTAGTTTTAGAGGTAGATTGTAATTAAAATAAAATAAAAACAACTCTTAAAACACCCCAAAAGTGAGGTTATTACGAAACAACTGAGGAGCAAGATGAAGGAGCACATGGCTTAGCCCTTCAGGATTATGCCATGAGGCTTTTGCCCCAATAATTCAAGGTACAAGGCTTCAAAGTACAGTCAACACATAAGCTTTGATGTTTTAAATGAACTCCTCGCATGATGCGCAATGCATAAGACATTCTGTATGTTTTTCTTCGTGAGGGAACTTGGAAGAAAATTGACCAGTGAATTGAATGAAAGTTGTAGACTAAGAACTTGCAAGTAGCTGATTGGATGAAAGTAGTAAGCTAAATGTTATTTTTCTACTGAATGTGTTTTCGACAACTATTTCTGTTAAAGAGGAAAAATGCATCCAACTCTCATATACGCTTTTCATCATCTAAATGATACTTAGATTGATAGATACGTTGGTTCTCCATCATCTGCATCATGGAAGCACGTGGAATCCCCGTTTCTGTTTACTTCCTCTGTTGTGTAATTCCAGTTTGGCACCTGTCATTTTTCTGTTCTGATTTCCGGATTTTTTCATCAATTGGGGTTCCATCTTTAGCTATAATTTATTGATGCATTGTCTGCTTCAAGTATTTCAAGAAATTATTGGCTTCATTCTTTTTTATTATGTGATCATTTCTTTATTAGACATCATAATATCATATTAATTACTGACTTTATTCCTCTTTTCTACAGAGCCAACGCACAACAGCCAAAACTCTTTGTTGGAATGATTCTTATTCTCATTTTTGCCGAAGCTTTGGCTCTTTATGGTCTTATTGTCGGGATTATTCTCTCTTCTCGTGCTGGTCAGTCAAGAGCGGACTAGACGAGGGCATTTAGCTCGAGACTGCTGTTTGTTTCTTGGTATGATAAGAAATGGTTGTTGGACTATGGTAGAGTTTCTTAGTTTTGAGCTTTATGTGTGTGTGTGGCAATTGCCAGGTCATAAGTTAGCTATTGATATGTACTAATGATAGATGTAGATGGATCCCCCCCCACCCCACCCCCCCCCCCCCAAAAATTTGTTTTCGAGTACTATACATGTAATGTGGTATCTTGCTAGAATCAGGTTTGATTTGTGAAACCATTATTTGTATTGTCATTATTTTGTTTTTGCAAGTTCAATCCACAAATGGAATTTATTGGGTATATGCTTAAAATTAAGGGCCCGTTCGGTAGAGATTAAAATCTGGCTATATTTTCAATTTTAATAGGATTTTAATCTCTATCGAATTGGGCCAAGTCTTTTTTTTTTTTCGAAATGTTTCTTCAAGTTACTATTTTTACCAACAAAACTTGCTAGAAAAATAACTTTAAAGCACAATAAAAATACTCTTAGTGGCAAAAAAATTTGGACATGTTGTCGCTATCGAAAGGAGACATACTTGAAAAGGAGAAAAATTGTACGTTTCTACAATGTGGAGTCATACGTATTGGACATGTCATGGCTATTGAACTTTCTTCATGCCCAAAAGGGTTTACCAGGACAATATTATTCTTGAATGCTTTATAAACCGTTGTTTGGCTATCATAAACAGAATTAAAATTCAGATTTTAATTTAAGTCGAAGGTAACAATTAATTTTAACTATATATTTTATGAGATTGGGATCCACGGCTTTTTAATTACACACCTTATCAACTTTTATCAAAATATACTAAAAATATTATTTTAATCCGTAACAAATAGATTTTTATTTTTATTTTCAACCATACACGTTCTAATAAAATAATATTATACGTAAATTCAAATATTTTCTTTATTTTTTAATCACATATTATCTAAAATATCACTATTTCAAAATATAATTTTTCTCGATGGAGGCCAAAAGGAGCTTAATTATTTTGACTCTTAAATTTGGACTTTTTTATCAAAATCAGTATTGTTCAAACACATTTTCCCCAGATTCAAAACTATCAATTAGCCCCTGTTTTGATAAACATTCATCAATAACATCAAACACTCCTCGAAAAAGTATGACAAATCCTAACTTACAAGCACCATAAGAGCATGTTTGATATCACGAAATTTTCTAGGAAAGTTGGAATTCGTTTTCATTTTCCACCTTTTAGGCTGTTTGGTGGGCTAAATTTTCCATGAAATTCATTTTCCACCCTTACCTCATTTTCTACCCAATTCTTGGTTTTCCTTGACCAAGCTACATTTTTTTTTTTTTTGGTAAACAAATTATCACTTTAATGGACAATTTTCATAAAAAACGAAGTCAAATGGACACTAAACTTTCAACATTTTCCAAGTGAAAAATTATACTAATCGAACACAATTAATTACAAATCCCAGTAAAATAAATTTTAGACAATTTAATTTCATATAATTCATTTTCTTTCCATCTAAATTCCATATTTGCAATCAAAACGATCCTAAACATATTGTAACCCATCCAATCAAAACACAGAAGATATGTCATAGGGTCATAAAAGTAATTCCATCCAATTCCTTTGACTTGAGAAGAACCCGCTTCAGTATAAAACGAAGCCCGAACCCGCTATTCCCCTGTACCCGGATCCAAATTCTCGACCGCCAACACAAACAGAACAGGAACAAACGCACTGAATTGGATTCTGTTTCAATTTCTGTCCCAATCCACACAAAATTATCTTAGATCTATAAACCAAATCGGATTAATTAGGGTTTGAAATTGTTTGATTAAATTCAGATCTCAGTGTTCTTTATATATGTGTATGATTTAGGGAATTCTAAAATGCTGACGAAGTTTGAGACGAAGAGTAATAGAGTTAAGGGATTGAGTTTCCACAGTAAGAGGCCATGGATTCTGGCGAGTCTTCACAGCGGCGTGATCCAGCTCTGGGATTATCGCATGGGCACTCTCATTGATCGCTTTGACGAGCATGATGGTCCTGTTCGTGGCGTCCATTTTCACAAATCCCAGCCAATATTTGTCTCTGGAGGTACAGTGTTTCACCCTGTGATCTCCGTAATTTTTTATTTTTAATATTTTACTGTGTTTTAGTCTCTGGATCTGTTGGTTGATAATGACATTGGATTTTCTCAAATTATTATTGGAACTAGTTGAATTTGGGATATGGGTGGGGTAATGCTAGTAAATATGCCCATTATTTAGTCGTTGGTTACTGCGATTCGTGTTCTTATAATTTGATTCATTTAATATTATGAACTGCTAGTTTTCGTATACGAGATAATTATGGTGCATTTTCCCAATTAAAACATATGAGGGAATCAATGTTGGACTTATTGGAACCTTAGCAATTTATGTGAGGACTGGTCATTGGGTTGATATAAGTATACTTCATTGTTTAGTAGTTGGTGATTGCAAGTTGCTTTTTTTAATAATCTGATTCAATGAATAATGTCCGTCGCTGGGATTTGATTTAATCTATCACTTCTTGTCATTCTATACTCGGATTATGATCCTTGAATTTGTCGATTGGGTCATTGCATTAGTGAGCTTTAAGTTTAAATATGTGATTTTGGGGGCATGGCTTAATTTATGCTTGTTTTACTGCTTAGGTGATGTGTGAAAGTTTATACTGCAAATTGTTCAAACTCGATGTAGGAAAATGGGTTTTATATTTATTGGGTGCTTTGTTGTTGAGTTAATAAATGTGGTGAGTATGGCGTGACACTTGTTTCGAAGAGCAGGTAATAGTTTTTGTTGTCTGTTTGCTAGTAGAATGTCATTTCTCTGAGATGTGATTCAAATGTTAGGCAATTGTTTTATAGTCATGCTGGACCTGATAAATTTCAGAACTTGTGTTCATATTGTAATAAACATTAGGCAATGGATTTTTATGCTCGTATTGTCTTAATAAACAATATGCAAAGTTTGACTAATTTTTCTTTGTTTCTTAATAATTATAATTTATTGGGAGTCGAATCGATTCTTAAGTAACATACTTACTCTCCCTTCTTATGAAGATTCCAAAGAATGAAAAACCAGTCTATTTATTTTCATTTTCTTCTAAGTAAAGAATGTTTGCATAATTAAATGGGGTAGATATGTTTTTTCTTGTTTATACCATTGCTCGTCTTTGCAGGAGATGATTATAAGATCAAGGTTTGGAATTACAAGCTGCACAGGTGTTTGTTTACGCTTCTTGGACATCTTGATTATATCCGAACCGTTCAATTTCACCATGAGTATCCCTGGATCGTTAGTGCTAGTGACGATCAAACAATCCGGATATGGAATTGGCAATCGCGCACTTGCATTTCTGTCTTAACGGGACACAACCATTATGTGATGTGTGCCACATTTCATCCCAAAGAAGATTTGATTGTTTCAGCGTCTTTGGATCAAACTGTTAGAGTTTGGGACATTGGTGCATTGAGGAAGAAAACTGTTTCTCCAGCTGATGATGTCCTGCGATTGAGTCAGATGAACTCTGATTTCTTTGGCGGTGTCGATGCTGTTGTGAAGTATGTCTTGGAAGGCCATGATCGTGGTGTTAATTGGGCTTCATTCCACCCCACTCTCCCTTTGATTGTCTCTGGAGCAGATGATCGCCAAGTGAAAATTTGGCGCATGAATGGTATGCACAGCTTAATCTTTGAAAGATTGCCTCAAATAACTTTTTGCTGTAGAATATGAATTTCTCCTTTAGAAGATACACATTGCCTTCTAAAAAGAGAAGTCCGTGTATGTGCTGTTATTTCTTAGATTTAATGATGAGAAAACATTTACTCATGACTTGAAGGTTACATTTCAGTACCTAAGTTTCGAGATTGCCGTTCTTAGTGAATTTTTCTTTCCAGTTTTTAAATAACATCAATTTCCCTTGTCACCATATTCTGTTAAATGGTTTTGAAGTTTGTGGTATTTTACTTTCCGGCGTGTCATTTATATCAAATCTGTTAAGTATGTGCCCACTAGAACTTCTTACAGTAGCAAATCTTTTGTTAATATAAATGCACCCGTAATTTATTCCAAGGCTGATGGGTAAAAGAGGGATTTTGTAGAATTAAGCGATGACATTATCTAAGGTTAACATTCAACTGTACTTCTCGTAATGGAAGGGTGGTTAATGTACCAACTAGTTAACTAGAAAGATCTCTACTACCAGGGAGATCTCTATAATTATTTTTTAGTTTCAGAGTACAGGATAAATTTACATTTCTTTCTTGCTTCCATTTTATAACATTAGACCATCCATTGTATTTTATAATCTCCAATTTAGGCAAGATGGTATAAACGATCAACTTATCTTAAAAGATGGTTGTAGTTGGGAATGTGAAATTCCATGTGACTAATACTTTGTAAAATTAAATCATATTGTGATTTTTAGTGACCAGCACTGCTTGTTACATCATATTCCATAAACATCTAGTTCTTTTTTCTTTGGAATTTTATTGAAGTAATGTGTATTTTATCAGATACAAAGGCGTGGGAGGTGGACACATTGAGAGGGCACATGAACAATGTATCATGTGTTCTGTTCCATGCAAGACAGGACATCATTGTTTCAAATTCAGAAGATAAGAGCATTCGGGTTTGGGATGCTACCAAAAGGACTGGACTGCAAACATTCCGCAGAGAACATGACAGGTTCTGGATCCTTTCATCTCATCCTGAGACGAGTCTTCTGGCTGCTGGTCATGACAGTGGTATGATTGTCTTCAAGTTAGAGAGAGAGCGTCCTGCTTTTTCTGTGAGTGCTGATTCTCTCTTTTATGTAAAAGATCGATTTCTGCGTGTGTATGAGTATTCAACTCAGAAAGACATGCAATTGATACCGATTCGTCGACCTGGTTCTAACAGTTTGAATCAAGGACCACAAACTGTTTCTTATAGTCCTACTGAGAATGCTGTTTTAGTCTGCTCAGACATGGATGGAGGATCATATGAGCTATACATTATACCTAAAGACAGCTATGGTAGAGGTGATTCTGTCCAGGAGGCTAAAAGAGGTATTGGGGGATCAGCGGTATTTGTTGCTCGAAATAGATTTGCTGTTCTTGAGAAAAGCAGCAACCAAGTGTTAGTCAAGAACTTGAAAAATGAAATAGTCAAGAAGAGTATTCTGCCGATTGCCACTGATGCAATATTCTATGCTGGGACTGGAAACTTGCTGTGCCGGGCAGAGGACAGGGTTGTTATCTTTGACCTCCAACAAAGGATCGTTCTTGGGGATCTCTTGACTTCTTTTGTTAGGTACATTATTTGGTCTCAGGACATGGAGAGTGTTGCTTTATTGAGCAAACATTCTATCATAATTGCTGATAAGAAGCTTGTGCACCGTTGCACTCTTCATGAGACCATTCGTGTCAAAAGTGGAGCATGGGACGATAATGGCGTCTTCATATATACTACCTTGACTCACATCAAGTACTGCCTCCCTAATGGGGACAGTGGAATTATCAAAACCTTGGAATTCCCTGTTTACATCACAAAAATATATGGAAATACTATCTTTTGCTTGGACCGTGATGGGAAAAATTGTCCTATCATTATTGATTCAACTGAATATGTTTTCAAGTTATCTCTGCTGAGGAAGAGATATGACCAGGTTATGAGCATGATTAGAAATTCAGAGCTCTGTGGACAGGCCATGATTGCGTATCTGCAGCAAAAGGGCTTTCCACAAGTTGCTCTTTATTTTGTGAAGGACGAAAGGACTCGCTTCAACTTAGCACTTGAAAGTGGGAACATCGAGAAAGCTCTTGAATCGGCTAAAAAGATTGATGAGAAAGATCACTGGTACCGGCTAGGGTTGGAGGCCCTTCGTCAGGGAAATGCTGGGATTGTTGAATATGCATACCAGAGAACGAAGAACTTTGAGAGGCTATCCTTCCATTATCTAATTACTGGTAATGTGGACAAATTGTCCAAAATGATGAAAATTGCCGAGGTCAAGAATGATGTTATGGGCCAGTTCCATGACGCATTATACCTTGGTGATGTCCAAGAGCGTGTCAAAATTCTGGAGAATGCAGGCCATCTACCTCTTGCATATATCACTGCCTCAGTCCATGGGCTCCAAGATATTGCTAGTCGATTAGCTGTGGAACTAGGGGACAGCATTCCTTCTTTGCATGAGGGGAAGAAAGCTTCTCTGTTGATGCCCCCAAGTCCTGTTTTGTGTGCTGGAGATTGGCCTTTATTAATGGTCAGTAAAGGAATTTTTGAGGGTGGTCTGGATGATACGGGCAGAGGTGCAGAAGAGGATTATGAAGAGGCTGCAGATGCCGATTGGGGTGAGGCTTTGGATATTGGTGAAGTGGTAAACATGCAAAATGGAGACAATGGTATGGTGCTGGAGGAAGACGACGTGCATGAAGAAACTGAGGGAGGATGGGATCTTGAGGATCTGGATCTGCCTCCGGATACTGAGACACCAAAGACTGCTCCGAATGCCCGTTCTTCTGTATTTATTGCTCCCAACCCTGGTGTGCCTGTAAACGAGATTTGGGTCCAAAGATCATCTCTTGCTGCTGAACATGCAGCTGCAGGAAACTTTGACACAGCAATGCGTTTATTGTACCGTCAATTAGGGATAATGAACTTCTCTCCTTTGAGATCACAGTTTATGGAACTTCACATGGGCAGTCACGCTTATTTACGTGCCTTGTCCCTCGCCCCGGTGATGTCTATAGCAGTTGAGAGGGGTTGGAGTGAGTCAGCAAGTCCAAATGTGCGGGGTCCACCTGCACTTGTCTTCAATTTCTCTCAGTTGGAAGAGAAGCTTCAGGCTGGTTACAAGGCAACAACTGCTGGAAAATTTTCTGAAGCCCTTCGCCATTTCGTGGCTATTCTTCAAACAATTCCATTTATTGTGGTCGAGACACGAAGAGAGGTGGATGAAGTTAAAGAGTTGATTATCATTGTAAAAGAGTATGTTCTGGGTTTGCAAATGGAACTTAAGAGGAAGGAATTGACCGACGATCCAGTTCGTCAGCAGGAATTGGCAGCTTATTTTACTCACTGCAGGCTCCAAATTCCTCACCGAAGACTTGCACTGTTGAATGCCATGACTGTTTGCTATAAAGCACAAAACCTGAGCACTGCGGCCCATTTTGCCAGGGAACTTCTGGAGACCAATCCTGCTGCCGAAAACCAAGCCAAGAAAGCCCGCCAAGTTCTGCAGGCAGCCGAGAGGAATATGAGAGATGTTACGCCACTGAATTATGACTTCAGAAATCCTTTTGTGGTGTGTGGGTCCACATACACCCCCATATACCGGGGGCAGAAAGACGTGACTTGCCCTTACTGCAGTACACATTTTGTTCCATCGCAGAAAGAGCAGCTTTGTACAGTTTGTGAGCTTGCAGACGTAGGAGCTGATGCATCTGGTTTAGTCTGTTCACCATCGCAGATCAGATGATCTGCCTTCTTGCCATGGCTTGTTCGTGGCTTTTCATTAGCAACACACATTAAGTCAGTGGGCGGCTTTCATCTCACAAACAGAGAGGTAGGATCATCAAACGACAATTGAGGTTTCATTGAGATTATATCTATGATCTATATGGATTTTGATTTTACAGTCAGTTTTCTTGCCCTTTTTTTTTCAACGATCACAATTTCTTTGTAATAACGTATGTAAGATTATTTGCTTTCTCCATTCTTATGACGGATGAAAATTTAGTGTACCTGATGCCTCGGGTTAAATTTATTGCCTGTTTTTAGCAAGTCTTGAATTTATTTTTTGCAGATGTAATGGACAGTTTATTACTTCTATTTTGTGGGCTATTTGATTTCCCCTTTATGTTGGTATACAAGAAATGTGTTTGTTATTTGGTATGAATAATAGTATAATGAAATTTTTTTTATCCCCCCCCCCCCTCTCTCTCTCTCTCTCTCTCTCTATATATATATATATATATATATATATATATATTCTTCAATATCGCCGTCGTGTTATTTAATTCCTTCCGAACGGCCCAGAATGTAAGTTGTGTTAGTTTGTAGTTGACTAATAAATATATATTTTTCAATATCGTTATGTTATTTAATTCCTTCCAAACGTCCCAGAATGTAAGTTGGATGTGTTAGTTTGTAGTTGACTATTTTTATTATTATATTTATGTCCCTTAGTGCTTGTTTGGTACACAAAAATAAACCGTATTGCACTAGATTCTTGGTGATTGATAGATGCTATATTATTTTGTTCTTCGTTACTGGGGTTAAAAATCTCGATGCCACTAACTTTTACAGAAGCTGCCATAGCTGCTTTGTTGTCTGCATCTCTTCTCAAGTGTTCCTTGTGCCAATCTACTTGGCGAGTTGAGATATGCTGTTCAATTTACTGTCTTTCAAATGATTCATTGACATATTACTTTAAATTAGCATGTTCAACTTTTCTCTCACCATCACTTGTGCTTAAAAACAAGTGTAAAATGAAGTGTTAATGAATCATTGGTGGACAGCAAGTTAGACAGTTAATTTTGGACAATAGATCTTAACTCCTATTTGGTAGATGCACTTCGTCCATTG
Source organism: Fraxinus excelsior (assembly GCA_019097785.1). NCBI lineage: Eukaryota > Viridiplantae > Streptophyta > Magnoliopsida > Lamiales > Oleaceae > Fraxinus > Fraxinus excelsior. The sequence continues at coordinate 9,707,987 of CM032625.1, read as the reverse complement.
AATGTCTGGGATTGTATGGTTATTTATTTATTTATTTTTAAATTAAATTGTTGGATTATTGAGAGTTAAATGTTTAAAAAATGGTCACTCAAGTTTGTGCACAATTTAATTTGATCCGTAAAGCATTTTTCTTACTCATTCAGTCATTGAAGTTAAATAACATTACTGTTTGGGCTCTTTTTTTTTTTTTTTTTTTTCGAAAAATATATTTTTAGAATTCATTTTCAATTACATATTCTAAAAAAAATCATTTTTCCAAAATATGTCCTTTTCTATCTTTTTTTTTTTTTTTTTTTTCAAAATTACATTTTAATTGAGCCCAAACAAGGGTATAATTGATTAAAATTCAATAACCTTTACAACTAGGTTGAAAGTTTAATGAATTGATTGTAGCTATGGTGAAAGTTTAGTGAATTATAGTGTTATTGATTTGTTGTTCGCGACATACAAATTGGTATTTCACATTTCAACAAATTCTAGTAGGTATTCTAATGGAATCCGAACGGGGTGGTTTGATTCTCCAATTAAAGTTCAATGATTCAGCATTTGTTTGATTCCCATTATTTTTAAAATATATTTTTCTATCTCTTATTTTCAACAAACATTATTCAATAAAATAATATTACCCCAAAACTTTCCCTTATTTTTTAACCATACATTCTTCATAAAAAAAACATTCACCTTGGTCTCAGAATCACCAAATAACAACACTTTGTAAAAACTTAAAGTTGCATAAACATAAAAATGCAAAAAATAGAAGATGAACACAAATATTTTTCATCTCTTATGGCACGGATGTTCAGTCAAAGGCTTAAGTACCACATTGAGCATCTACCAAATAGATATCGCTCGAATCCACTAAAAACGTGTAGAACAATTACAGAATGTACGAAGAAATGATTTCATCACTTTAAGTTTTCTCTAGTCTCTAAATATTACAACAAGAGTACAATCCTTACAATCCTTTAGATCACACACTAAATACAACTAAAACAATCTCAATAGAAGATTTACAGAGATTGAACACGAAGAAGGAAAGATCCAGAATCACACACAAAGAGAATGAAGAACACCCTAAGTCACAACTCAATATAACTTAACCAAGAGAATCACGTTTGGGAGGTTTATATATTCAACTGTTCAGATGGAGATCAAAGGCCACAGAGAGACCAAGTGTTAGGCCAAGATAAATCAGAACCAATATTGATATATGCACGTTTCATCACACAGTTTTAAGCAATTAGATCAGAACCCGATTTAAATAGTATTGGATCCAGTCAACCAACCCATATGAATAATGAGGCAGCCCAATTGGCATTACAATTCCAATATGTATTTTGGACCCAAAAAAAAAAAAAAATGGGGCTTAAATATGCTCTCAATTGTAGCAAGGGTGAATGTTCAGTGTTCTATTATGTAATTTCAAAAATGTTACTTCAGTAAACATCAATCATTCTACTTATATATGATTTTATACAAACTGATTGACTAATGCATACGTGACATGCATTTGTCATCTTGATTTGAAGCCATCTATCAATCCATCGGTACAAAAATTATGTACATGCAGCACAGGGTCACAAATGTAAAATGGGTCACAGGGTCACAACTGTAATTTGCCAAATCCAGTTCATTCGACTTTAGAAGAACCCACCTAATAAAACGAAGCCCCAGACCCGCTATTCCTGTGTACCAGGATCCAAATTCTCACTGACAGACACTCCCCCCCGCACCCCACAAAAAAAAAAAAAAAAAAAAAAAGGGGGCAAGAAAAGGCAAAAAACACTGTACTATATATCTCCCATTTCAATTCCTCTCGCGATCCACGCACACAGTTCGATTAGAAATGCACAATTTTTTTTAGATCCAAGCTGAATCGGATCCAATTTGGGTTTAAAATTGTTTGATTAGATTCAGATCTCAGTGTTTATTTCCTTGCGTGTGATTTTGGGAATTGTAAAATGTTGACGAAGTTTGAGACGAAGAGTAATAGAGTTAAAGGATTGAGTTTCCACAGTAAGAGGCCATGGATTTTGGCGAGTCTTCACAGCGGCGTGATCCAGCTCTGGGATTACCGAATGGGCACTCTCATTGATCGCTTTGACGAGCATGATGGTCCTGTTCGAGGCGTCCATTTTCACAAATCTCAGCCCCTGTTTGTATCCGGAGGTTCAAAATTTTTCCCGTCATCTCTTTAATTTTGTGTTTTATGATTAATTTCTTTGTTTTAGCTTCTGCATCTCCAGGAATTGAATTTTCTCGACTTACTAGTGAAACCAGTGTTTACAATTTGTTGTCTTATGATCTGGTTCATTTGATAATATGCATCACTGGGATTTGATTTTAGCTACCACTTGTTTGTTATTCCATAATGGACTTATAATCCTTTGATTTGCGGATTGATTCATTGCATTAGTGAGTTTTGGGTTTAAATATGTGATTTTGGTGGCATAGCTTAATTTATGCTTAGTTCGTTGCGTAGGTGATTTGTTGAAGTTTATACTGCTAATTGTTGAGATTTGATTTTGAAAATTCTGGTTTTATCCTTTATTAGGGTTTTATTGTTGAATTGGTAAATTTGCTGATGGATGACTTATGGTGTGACATTTGACTTGTAGCGCGGGTAATACTTTCTGTTGTCCGTTGGCTATTTTTTAGTCATGCTGGACTTGAGAAATTTCGAAACTTATATTTATAATGTTTTAATAAAGATTAGGTAGTGGATTCTATGGGAGTCGAATTGATTGTTGAGGAGCATACTCTCCCTTCTTATGAAGATTCCAAAGCTTGACAAATCAGTTATCGATTTTTTAATTTGAAAATAGTTTATCGTTTTTTTTTTTTAAATTTGAAAATAGTCTTTTTTTTTTTTTACAAGTAAAGAATGTTTGCATAATTAAGTGGGTAGATGCATTTTTCTAGTTTACACCAATGCTTGTCTTTGCAGGAGATGATTATAAGATCAAAGTTTGGAATTACAAGCTGCACAGGTGTTTGTTTACGCTTCTTGGACATCTTGACTATATCCGAACTGTTCAATTTCACCACGAGTATCCCTGGATTGTTAGCGCAAGTGATGATCAAACAATCCGGGTATGGAATTGGCAATCGCGCACTTGCATTTCTGTCTTAACGGGACACAACCATTATGTGATGTGTGCCACATTTCATCCCAAAGAAGACTTGGTTGTTTCAGCGTCTTTGGATCAAACTGTTCGAGTTTGGGATATTGGTGCATTGAGGAAGAAAACTGTTTCTCCGGCTGATGACATCTTGCGATTGAGTCAGATGAACTCTGATTTCTTTGGTGGTGTAGATGCTGTTGTGAAGTATGTCTTGGAAGGCCATGATCGCGGGGTTAACTGGGCTTCATTCCATCCCACTCTCCCTTTGATCGTCTCCGGAGCGGATGATCGCCAAGTGAAAATTTGGCGCATGAATGGTATATGCAGCTCAATCTTTTATTTGTGATTTCCTCAAAAAAATTCACTGCTGTAGAATATCAGTTTCTCTTTTAGAAGATACACATTGCCTTCTAGAAAGAGAAGCCATGGATGTGCTGTTATTTCTTAGATTTAACGATGAGAAAACATTTTCACCTACACAAAGGTCATATTGCTGTACCTTTGTTTCGAGATTGCCATTCTCCATCATCCGTCTAGTTTTCTAAACAACATCGATTTCCCTTGTCAGCATATTCTGTTAAATGCTTTTTGACGTTATTTCATGTTAACCTTTTGTAGTTATGTGACACTAGAATTTCACAAGGGAGCAAAATTTATGATAATATAAATGCATACATAATTTATTCCATTACTGTTCAATTAAGCCAGAAGGCTGATGGGGAGAGAGTATGTTTAGCCAATATTAATATTCAATTAACTAATTGTAATAGAACAGAGGTTAACCAACTTGTTAACTAGAAGGATTTCTAAAACCAGAGAGATCTCTGTAATCGTTTTCAGTTTCAGTGTTTCACACTAGAGATAAACTTACAATTCTTTAAACTTCGAACCTTAGACCATTTATATATTTAAAATATATACGAACGATCTCCATTCAGCCAAGATGCTTAGAAAGCTTCTTCTCCTTTTTTTTTTTTGCAATGAAATTGTTGCATACTAATATGTATTTCTCTCAGATACAAAGGCCTGGGAGGTGGACACGTTGAGAGGGCACATGAACAATGTATCATGTGTACTGTTCCATGCAAGACAGGATATCATTGTGTCAAATTCTGAAGATAAGAGCATTCGGGTTTGGGATGCCACTAAAAGGACTGGCCTGCAAACTTTCCGCCGGGAACATGACAGGTTCTGGATCCTTTCAGCTCATCCTGAGATGAGTCTTTTGGCTGCTGGTCATGATAGTGGTATGATTGTCTTCAAGTTAGAGAGAGAACGTCCCGCTTTTTCTGTGAGCGCTGATTCTCTATTTTATGTGAAAGATCGATTTTTGCGTGTTTACGAGTATTCAACTCAGAAAGACACGCAATTGATACCGATTCGTCGACCTGGTTCTAACAGTTTGAATCAAGGACCGCGAACTGTTTCTTTCAGCCCTACTGAGAACGCTGTTTTAGTGTGCTCAGATATTGATGGAGGGTCGTATGAGATCTACGTTATACCTAAAGACAGTTATGGTAGAGGCGACACAGTTCAAGAGGCAAAAAGAGGTATTGGGGGATCAGCGGTGTTTGTGGCTCGAAATAGATTTGCAGTGCTTGAGAAAAGCAGCAACCAAGTGTTAGTCAAGAACTTGAAAAATGAAATTGTCAAGAAGAGCATTTTGCCAATTGCCACCGATGCGATATTCTATGCTGGGACTGGAAATTTGCTGTGCAGGGCAGAGGACAGGGTTGTTATCTTTGACCTCCAACAACGGATCATTCTCGGGGATCTCCTGACTTCTTTTGTTAGGTACATTGTTTGGTCTCAGGACATGGAAAGTGTTGCTTTATTGAGCAAACATTCTATCATAATTGCTGATAAGAAGCTTGTGCACCGCTGTACTCTTCATGAGACCATTCGTGTCAAGAGTGGAGCTTGGGATGATAATGGTGTTTTCATCTATACTACCCTGACTCACATCAAGTACTGCCTCCCTAATGGGGACAATGGAATTATCAAAACCTTGGAAGTCCCAGTATACATCACAAAAATATATGGAAATACTATCTTTTGCTTGGACCGAGATGGGAAGAATTGTCCTATCATTATTGATTCGACCGAGTACGTTTTCAAGTTATCCCTGTTGAGGAAGAGATATGACCAGGTTATGAGTATGATTAGAAATTCAGAGCTCTGTGGGCAGGCCATGATTGCTTATCTGCAGCAAAAGGGCTTTCCACAAGTTGCTCTTTATTTTGTGAAGGACGAAAGGACTCGCTTCAACTTAGCACTTGAAAGTGGGAACATTGAGAAAGCTCTTGAATCGGCTAAAAAGATTGATGAGAAAGACCACTGGTACCGGCTGGGGGTTGAGGCCCTTCGTCAGGGTAATGTTGGGATTGTTGAATATGCTTACCAGAGAACGAAGAACTTTGAGAGGCTATCCTTCCATTATCTAATTACTGGTAATGTGGACAAATTGTCCAAAATGATGAAAATTGCCGAGGTCAAGAATGATGTTATGGGTCAGTTCCATGATGCGCTGTACCTTGGTGACGTCCAAGAGCGTGTCAAGATCCTGGAGAATGCAGGTCATCTACCTCTCGCATATATCACTGCTTCAGTCCATGGACTCCACGATATTGCTAATCGGTTAGCTGTGGAACTAGGGGATAATGTTCCTTCTTTGCCTGAGGGGAAGAGAGCTTCCCTGTTAATGCCCCCAAGTCCTGTTTTATGTGCTGGAGATTGGCCTTTATTAATGGTCAGTAAAGGAATATTTGAGGGTGGTCTTGATGATACAGGCAGAACTGCAGAAGAGGATTATGAAGAGGCTGCAGATGCCGATTGGGGTGAGGCTTTGGATATTGGTGAAGTGGAAAACATGCAAAATGGAGATATTAGTATGGTTCTGGGGGAAGAGGATGTTCACGTAGAAACTGAGGAGGGTGGATGGGATCTTGAGGATCTGGATCTGCCTCCGGATACTGACACGCCAAAGAAGGCTCCAAATGCACGTTCTTCTGTATTTATCGCTCCTAACCCTGGCATGCCTGTAAGACAGATTTGGGTCCAAAAATCGTCTCTTGCTGCTGAACATGCAGCTGCAGGAAACTATGACACAGCAATGCGTTTATTGAACCGTCAATTAGGGATAAAAAACTTCTCTCCTTTGAGACCACTGTTTATGGATCTTCACATGGGCAGTCACACCCATTTACGTGCCTTCTCCCTGGCCCCAGTGATATCCGTAGCAGTTGAGAGGGGTTGGAGCGAGTCAGCAAGTCCAAATGTGCGGGGTCCACCTGCACTTGTGTTCAATTTCTCTCAGTTAGAAGAGAAGCTTTCATCTGGTTACAAGTCGACTACTTCTGGAAAATTTTCTGAAGCCCTTCGACATTTCGTGGCTATTCTTCAGACAATTCCATTTATTGTGGTTGAGACACGAAGAGAGGTGGATGAAGTTAAAGAGTTAATTATCATTGTGAAGGAATATGTTCTGGGTTTGCAGATGGAACTTAAGAGGAAGGAATTGACTGACAATCCAGTTCGTCAGCAGGAATTGGCAGCTTATTTTACCCACTGCAAGCTCCAACTTCCTCACCGGAGACTTGCACTGCTGAATGCTATGTCTATTTGCTTTAAAGCACAAAACCTGAGTACTGCGGCCCATTTTGCCAGGGAACTTTTGGAGACCAATCCAACTGCCGAAACCCAAGCCAAGAAAGCCCGTCAAGTTCTGCAGGCGGCTGAGAGGAATATGAGAGATGTTACACCACTAAATTATGACTTCAGAAATCCTTTTGTGATATGTGGGTCCACATACACCCCAATATACCGGGGTCAGAGAGATGTGACTTGCCCTTACTGCAGTACACATTTTGTTCCATCGCAGCAGGGAGAGCTTTGTATGGTTTGTGACCTTGCAGAAGTAGGTGCTGATGCATCTGGTTTACTCTGTTCGCCATCGCAGATCAGATGATCAGCCTTCTTGCCATGACAAGTTCGTGGCTTTTCGTTAGCAAACACAAGTTGAGTCAGTGGGCGGCTTTCATCTCTCAAACAAAGAGGTAGGATTATCGAACCTCGATGAGGTTTCATCGCATTACTTCCATGTTCTATATGTGTTTTGATTTTGCAATCAGTTTTCTCAAACTCCTTCCCACATTTCTTTCTTTTTGTTTCCATGATCACAACTTTCTCTGTAATAATGTATGTAAGATTTTTGATTTTTGCCATTCTTATGATGCTCGAGGATTTAGTGTACCTGGTGCAGTGGTAAACTATATTGCCTGTTTTTAGCCGAGTGATCTTGAATTTTAGTTTTACAGATGTAATAGACATTTTGCCTACTAAGTTTACTTACTGTGCAAAGATTTAAATTTTGTGGGTTCTTTGATTTTGTTCAGTTTCTGCTGGTATACTAGAAATGCATGTTTAATATACAGTACCCGATAGGACCGGAAATGCTAGAACTTAGCTTATTTTATTCCTTAGTGCCATATAATGCTATCCAGTCATACCACACATGCTGAAAACGCTATCTGCTTGTTCACTTGTGAATTCGGAGATTAGTTTGTAGTTGGCTAGTTTGCATTTTGGATTCATCATTGCACTTTTGTTCGTCAGTGCATGTTTAGCGCACGATATTAAAAGGGACAGGATAAGTAGATAAAATTTCAACTTTTTTATTTATTTATTTTTTATTACAGTCTGTGTAGTAGCAATGACGAAAATCATGCTACATGTACATTTTCTTTTACATCAAGTTTGACATTCAATGAGATAGACAACAATCATGGCCTTTAATTTTAAACACATTCCATCACTCACTGATTAGAATTCACCTACATAAGAGGGTGTCATCCTCAGGGGCGGAGCCATGATTTTTGGTCAAGGTGGGCACAATTTTTTGTCAGTCTGCCCTGATGTTGTCAACTCATCTCTTGGAGTCTTGATTCATTTTGAAGCTTCGAACATGACGAAAATCACTGTTCAAAATTATTTTTACAATGCATACGTGCAAACATATGTAATACAAATGCCCAAATCGGTATTCTGGCCCCAACACAATTATCCAAAATCGACCTACACATGGACATATGTGCAATTGTCGCCGGGCCTTTGGTTCGGAAATTTTCACATATACCTGTATGTATATGTATATGTATATCCACACACATATTCATCTCTCAAGTAACTTTGTAAGCAAATAAAGATTGAATCTTTTGAACGCATTGAGAATTTAAGAGTAATGAGTCACCTCTTATTAGAAGAATTCATAATCGAATTGGGATTTCCGGTTGAAATCCATGGCCGAAAGCTGTGTAACTGCAGCATATCTATCTATATTCCTTCCCCTCAAATTTTCTTGAATATATAATATAATCATTATGTACGTATAGGAAAATAAATAAATTTCCATTCATTCATCAAGTAAATAAAAGTATCGAGCTTACTTATGGAGATAGATGATTCTCTAGAGAAAGAAGCCAAGAAATCCGAGGTCGGGTGCTTCACAATCGGACACGAATCGATTAATCTAGTACAAAAAAATGTTCAAATTAGTGTTAAAAATAGCCTCATTCAATGAACAATGTCAAGAAAATTAACGGGAAACTCTACCTTTGTTCATTAATCATTACCATATCCTCTGCCATTGTTTGGATAGAACTATAATTAGGTATCGGTACTCAGGGGCGGAGCCACAACCACAAGGACTCGAGAGATTGATGATGGGATGGGCGAGGCGAAGGGGTGGAGGCGGAGGCAGAGGCGGTGCGGTCGGGCGGAGGCTGCGCAAATGGAGAAGACGGGAGGGATTTCAGATTTGGGAAGTGAAATTACAGACGGGTGGGAACTGGGAAGTGAATTGGGGTTTACATTTTTCGGATTGGGCTGGACGTTTGGGCCTGGGACGCTGGGCAGTATATTTGGTCATGATTTTGGGCTATCCTCTTGGGCTGGAACTTACATATAACTAAAAAAAAAAAAAAAAAAACTTCGAGCCCAAAAGTTCATTGTTGGCCTGTGCCCACACTGGACCATACGGGGCTTCGCCCCTGGTCATTCTTAATATTAACAAGAAATGTACATCTAACATTATTCAACTACCTGCTTTCTGATTGCCAGATTTACTTGCAGCAGAACTTTGCTGGTTATATGACCTAGGGAGTATGTATTGGTATCCTTCGTTAAACTTATTTTTTTGACAATGTAATTTTAGGTTTGGGGTAAAGTTGACTGTGAGTCCACCATTTTTTTTTTTTAAATTATGGTTTTCAAATATGTATGAGAAAAAAAAAAAAAATCGAAAAGATTTGAAAAATTGAGATCTATAATTACTAATTTTCATCCGTACGATAATTTTAAAAGATCTTTGTCGATAACTCCATCAAAGAGATCATTTTTGATATTGACATCAAGCTTTGTCCAATCTTTGCGAGCAAGCACCAAAGAAGACTTCGCCCCAAATTCCTCATCTGCTGCTGAAGCTGCCTTCTTCTTGAACTCTTTCTAGAACATAAAGTGAGTCAACTTGCTCGATGTAGGCTCAAAATCCAGCGTAGAATCCTAGCTGTTACAGACCAAAAAATTTGTCACTTTGTGTTGTCTTGATACTGGGTTATAATAATATAAATTGTTTGTAATAAAAACCATTCAAACCCATGCATTCCATTTGGCTCGAGTCTCGACCAAATCATTCAAGAATTCATGAGGTGCAATGGCATATTTGACTCGTTGGGAGATGGAGCACGCAAATTGAAGTATCTGAGAGCTCGACTTGTTCCCCTGAATAATGCTATTCATCCCTACTGGGGTTACAAACACAGTTTAGGTGGCGCTAATGTGGCATTAAATGATAGGTGAAATTAAATAAGTCATTTAATTTCACCTTTCATTTAACCTATCATTTATAGTCACCTAAACTGTGTTTATAACTCCACCGGAGATGAATAACATTACTGTGTTCCCCTTGGCTAAGTCTAAAGGCTAGGCTGGCTCTTTTTGGGTTTTGACAGGATTTTCCTTGACTTTTGTTGACCAACCAAAAAACGTTTTAAATATTGGGAACAATAGATCTCGACTCATAAATGATCATTTTTTATTATTGCTTTACAACCAAAATCAGGATTCTACATTTTTCTTCATATGAATTGACCAAATTATAATGTTTGGCCGGCAGTTTGAATGGTTCTTACATAAATATTTTTCTACATTAATGAATCATCCAGCATCCTCGATAACTCACTTTTTGTATGATTCTTGGACATTATTTGTTGGACTTACAAAACATAATGATAATAAAACAAGTTTTATAGTATTGCCGCCTGAAATAAACTATTCAACTATACTGGGTCAAATTTATATAAAATCAAGATTCATAAATTTCATATATGATATGGATTATGCATTAAATTCTGTGCTATCAAGAGCAATTAAAATTCGAAGCAAATATAGAACACACGATTGAGATTGGTTCATTCACTTCTAGTCGTCGCTACAAAATTTCTCGATGAACATGACTACAATATATTTCCAATCCCACGTCTCTCTTTCTACGCGAAAAGACTCGATTGATATCTTTTATATAGTGGATGTTTGGAAACATTATAATTTTCTTATAATTTAATTGTCAAAGTCAAACATTAATTTTAAACACACATTTCGTAAGACTATTACCATCCAATTGTATAATATAATTTTATCCAAATAAATTATATTGGGGCGACCTGTGACCTAATATATATGAACTACCCAATATACCCCTATAACATTATAATATTCTTATCTCCATATATGTGTTCCTTTATATATAATAGATAGTAGACTTATTGGAAATACATTTCAGTGAGCCATCCATGTATGCAATTGTGGAATCAAACATGCAAAATCTCATGAAGGTAAACTAATCTTTCTTTTCTTTTTTTCAGACATATGTGGACAGAGTTTATTAATTTACATTCTCGAGTACTATATAATATTTTGCAGGAAGAAAGTAGAGAGAAAACTATGGTTTCCAATGGTTGTGTTGATTATAAAGGAAGGATTGCAGATAAGCAGACAACGGGAGGCTGGAAAGCCTCCCCTTTCATCATAGGTTGTTTGCAATTTCATCACTTCTTATGCCATTTTTGTATAAGATATCATTGCATTGAAACTTGTGGTTTCTCTACAAAAATTGATATGCACGATCATGTTAGAGGTATCAACGTGCCAGCACAACCCAAAACCTCTTTTTTAAGCATACTAGACCTTGGCATTATTATTGGAGTGTCATATTAAACAGTTAATCTTGTTAAGAAGAGTGAACAAAACCCTTATATTCGATGTGAAATTTGGTATTAACATGTTCCCTTGAAATGGTGGCTCGTTTTGAGAACAACAATTTTGGAATTTGAATGCTCATTTGAGCTTTAGACAGACCGAACTACTTGCTACTGTATGACTGGCACATTTTGACACTCCTAGTATTAGGATTAACATTAATTTATCTGGAGGCGACTTAAAACATGAATTACAATTTTTTTTCTTTTTTTTGCAGTGAGTGAGGTGGCTGAGAGATTGGCATTCTTTGCAATAGCTGTGAACATGGTGGCTTACCTCGTACGTGAAATGCATCAAACTCTGCCAAATGCAGCAACTCATGTCACTGATTGGATTGGAGCAGCCTATGTTCTTACATTACTGGGAGCTTTTCTTGCTGATGCTTACTTGGGCCGATTCCGAACCATCATTATTTTCTCTTGCATATATTCAGTGGTAATAACTAAGAACCAACATTTCTTTTTAATTTATTTTTGCGGGAAAATAAATTTCAAATGCCAATTAATTTGTTTCTTGAAGGTGCTAATTGCAAATTTCTTGAGAACATTTTAAAACCTATGTTAACAGGGATAAAATTTCACATTTTCAAAACAAGTAAAGGTCATAGTATCAAGTCTTGACGCCGTCCATTACATAAAATTGTGCACTTGTTTCTTCAAAAATTGAAATCAGTCTACGCGTGAAGAGTTCATCGAAGACTAAATTTGAATAAATAAACGTGACACATCTTCTAAAGGTTAATCTCTTAGTGTTGGCTGATTCTATTGTATCAGGGAATGGTATTGTTGACACTTTCAGCATCCGTAGACAGCCTCCACCCCCCAAAATGCACCAAGAAACCATGCAATCCAGCATCCACTTCCCAAACAGCTTTCCTCTACTGTGCACTGGCTCTTATAGCCCTCGGTACGGGCGGCATCAAGCCGTGCGTCTCCTCCCTCGGCGCAGACCAGTTCGACACATCGGACGAGAAGGAAGTCGTAAAGAAATATGCCTTTTTCAACTGGTTTTTCTTTGCCATTAACATGGGAGCCCTTCTGGGCATAACCCTTTTGGTATACATACAAGTTGAGTTTGGATGGACATGGGGGTTTGCAATTCCAACAGTGGCAATGTTTTGTTCAATTCTTATACTGGCTGCTGGTTTTCGGAAGTATCGATACCTGAAGCCGACAGGAAGTGCTTTTACTAGGTTTTTCCAAGTAATTGTAGCTTCTCTGAGGAATCATTTCAAAGGAGTTGAAGTGGGACATGAGGGTGATCTTTACGAGGTTAGCACTAGAGAATCTGATATTTTTGGTGCTCGAAAGCTCGCTCATACTGAACAATACAGGTAATTAATTTCTTATTTTACTACAAGATATTATAATGCTTATAGTTCTTGTTGTTTTTTTCTATGATTGTTTTGAGTGACGTTTATTTTAATCGACTCTAATTTGATCGAAAATAGGAAAAATTGCACCATTAGGAAAAATTACAAATCGTGCCTTGAATGCAGGTTTCTTGATAAAGCAGCTATTGTAAGAGACATGGAAGGTAACACAAAGAACCGCTGGAGGCTATGTACTGTGACACAAGTGGAAGAATTCAAATCCTTCATAAGAATTTTACCTATATGGGCATCAACCATAGCTCTCTCCATCTCTTTCGCACAGCTCTCAACATTTTTCTTAAGCCAGGCCGCCATAATGGACAGAAAACTCGGTCCCCACTTCGAAATCCCATCAGGATCAGTCCCGGTTTTCAGCGCCATCAATGCCCTAATTCTAGTCCCCGTCTATGAAAAACTCATCGTCCCATATCTCCGTGCTAAAACAGGCCACCCTCGAGGAATTACTTCGTTACAACGCATGGGAATTGGCCTATTCGTGTCAATATTTGCCTTGTTATCAGCTGCATTGGTGGAAAAGATGCGTCGAAATCATTCCAACCCTTCAAGTTTGAGTGTTTTCTGGTTATTTCCTCAGTGTTTTCTTATAGGGACAGCAGAAGTGTTTACATATGTAGGGCAGCTGGAATTTTTCTACGACGAGGCGACAGACGGAACACGAAGCATTTGCAGTGCATTGTTCTTAAGTGAAATAGGGATTGGGAGCTGGCTAAGTACTGCCATTGTTAAGATTATTGAAGCTGCAACAGGTGGTGACAAAAAAGGGTGGCTTAGGGATGATCTTAACAAAAGTAAACTTGATTATTTCTACTGGATTTTGACAGGGATTAATGGATTTAATTTCTTGGTTTATTTATTGGTTGCATGGGTATTCAAGGGCAGAAATGGTGGAACTGTAAGGGATGAATCTGCAGTGGAGTTGCAAGGTGAGAACCTGCAGGATGATGACAAGGGGGAATTGTTTAAAAGTGTGGCATTTGAATGAATTAAACTAACTATTAATAAAAAGAAGAAATTTTAATTTTTTGTAATTTAATTTGGTGAATTGTTAATGTTTGTTCCAATTCTTGTTTTTATGTGTAATTTTGGAATATAATTCTTTTAATTTTCATGAATAGTACTCTATTGCACCATAAAAGGTGCACAAAATGGGAGGCCAAGTATTATTATTATTTTTAATTTCCAAACAAAATCATACCTAAGCATTTTAGGGGTTTGATTTGATTTACTTTCAAACCACAGTTTAACTAGTGACATAAAAGTATCGCTTATAAAACAAACTAAGTGGGTGTTTGGTGGGGATTAAATTAGATTTTTAGTAGATTATGATAGAAGTATTTGAAATGTGTGGTTGAAAAGTTGTGAGACCCATGAAATATGTAGTTAATATTGATTGTTTGACTTTTACTTAAATTAAAATCTGATTTTAACGCTAAACAAACAAAAAATGTTAATGTTAATGTAAACCTTCAATGCAATGCGAAAAATGTAACCTTCTAAACATAAGTATTGAGCCCTTGTTTTAGCTACATTTTCGTTCTTCTACTCATTTTCAACCACTCATTTTTCAATAAAATAATATTTTTCATCACATCAATAACTTTTCGTTCTTTTTCAACAATATATTTCCCATCACAACAAACAAACAAAAAATGTATTCTTGTGGAAATAATGTTAAAATGTTTAAAAATAGTATTAGTTACAATTTTTAAGTTAATTATCGAAGCCCTAATCTACTAGGTCTCTATCTTCTTTAAATCTTTCAGTAAATTCAAAATAATTCAATTCAAGTAAGTTCTTCTTCAATTTTGATAGAAGTTCGGAAGTTTGTTATCTAATTTCAGGTATTATAATAAATTTTATTTCATATTCTTCAATATTAAGATTGTTTGTTTAATTAATGCTTCTTTTGCATAGCTTTTGAAAGCAAAAGTGAAAATGAGCAATTTCAAGTTGAATAAACTTCCACTTAAAAAGTCTAATCATCTTAGTGCATTGTCTACGTCATTTTTATGTGAATTTCATGATTAGATTTAGTTTGAGTCTTATAATGTAAATAATTGGCATTTATGATGTTTCTTATTTGATGCTTTTATTATTATGATTGGAAAATAACATTGTTGATCTTAAGAGCAAAATGATTAGGTTAATACATATGAACAATTTAACTTTGAATTAATTCAATTGAAACATGCAATGTGTTTAAAAAGTGACATTGTGTCACTTTTTGTTAAATATGTGACATTGCTTCACTTTTTCGTTTTATTTTTTTTTAAAATTCTCTTTGAGGCCTTTCAACCGATCGATCTGACCTCAGAGAGCTACTTTTGCTAAAACTTGAGCAATTTCTTAGGAATAACAGGATATTTTCATATTCGTAGTATGCAGGGAATCAAAAATAGTAGAAAGTGACATTATATCACATTTTTACCTGATAATAAACACATGTATGATCAAGTAGAGTATACAGATGCTTATTTCTTATTTTTAAACCATGCCTTGAAGATTTGAAATGCTTTTGGCAAGTTTTTTCACCAAAAAAGTCTTACTATTTTTGAATGCTTGATATTTTAGGAAATCCCAACACGGCGGAGGTGGTATTACTTGGGTTCTCTAGTGGCATGGACAATATACTAGCTCGTGACATCTCAGGTGGGCAATAAGAAGGAACAGTAGGAGTGATTGACCTTGGTAATATTACATTAAGTGATTACATGGGCGGACGCAGAGGTTAAAAGTTAGGGGAGCACAATCGAACTTGCAAAAAAGTTGGAAAAAATTTTACAATTAAAAATTTACGTCCAAAAAAATCATACCCCATGTAATTTTGCATCAAAAAATTCACATGGGATATAACTTTTTTGGATGTAAAATTTTGAAAATTTTTGATGTCATATTTTATATAAAACTTTCTAATAAAATGATGAAAACTATATTGAGAATTTTGTATCGCAAAAAAAAAAAAAAAATGTTAATAAAATAATTGATTTTTTTTTATAAAGAAAATGCGAATTAGGCGTCTTTTTTAAGATTAACGTTTGACGCATCTATAACTATTTTTTATATCTATTTGGACTATTCGGTATGCCTATAATATAGTTCTCGAAATCAATTTTGAAATGACATAAACAATTTGTAAATTTGATTAGCGTACGATCATCGGATGATTTTTAAAGTTAGCATGTTATTGAAATTTTCGAAATACTAATTTTGAACAGCCTACTTTGACAAGTCGTAACATTTGCTACGATTGATAGTTTCGTACGCCATTAACGACGTAGAAAACTAGACCGTTAGCACTTCGAAATAATATTAAGAATGTACTATTTTGATTTCATTTTACATCCCATAATGACTTCAAAAATTGAAATAAAAACATATAATATTTAATTGTGAAAAAAAAAATATTGGAAGCAATTGGGGGGGGGGGGGGGGGACTTGCCCCCCTAAGCCACCCCTAGGTCCGCCCATGAGTGATTACATTAAGAGTTTCCTAGACTTTGTTGAAAAAGTTACATTATTTGTCTTGAAATAGACAAACATGTGTTTTTCTGTGAAAAATAATGAACGTGAGTTTATTGTCATTCAAGACAAAGGGATGACGAGTATTGAAAGTAAGAATGCTTTATTTCATTCATAAATTGATTATTACACAACATTTAACTCGAAGAATGATGGACAAGATCTAGAGATTATGGGGCGTCAAGTAGCATCAAATGACTAATGGTTACATTCTTCCTTCTTAGCAACTAAAATTACTAACATCTAACTGCAGCTAGCCTAAGAAACTCAAAATTGAAGTAACGTATTGCTTCTTCTTTTGCGATGCTTCTGGGCATCACTTATAAATTGGTGGTCAATATAGAACAGAGAATGAATAAGCATCAAACTGTCTAGCAATTTGTCCAATGGAGAGTTCCCCATTATAATTATGTTTACTCGAAGGCACAAGTGTAACAACGGTATCACCAGCAATTGTCGGGCTATTTCCTACCATTTCTATGTCAATATCACCAGCATTTGCAAATTTGTTTACCCGACCTGTGACAGGAAGCGTCAAGTACATGGTCTTTAAAGAGGGAAAAAAAGAATATAGAAAAAGAAGGAACAACTTTTATTAGGTAACAACATCCAAGCCATGATCATTCAAATTGGTAAAATGAACACAATGTATGTAAATGCTTCAGGAAAGTAATACAGAATAAAATGTTTCCTAGACTAACCTAATCCATTTGCAATTCAGTGCACCAAAGATATAAGGAGTCCACACAATTCCCTGCAAAAGATTTACAAACTTACTCGTACATAACATACCAAATAAAGTTTACTACAACAAACCAAATATTCATTTCACTCTCTCCATACCTAACTTTACTTCATGGACTTAAATATGAAGAAACGGAAAATCCAGCCGCATAAATCAGAAAAAGAAAAATAACCAACTTCTACAAAAATATCAAAACTTCTCATTAACTCTCATTCACATCAACCTCATGATCGTGCATTCTCATTGTTCGTACCTAATCCCATCAGCAACTTGTCAGTCTACTCTTCTAATTCAAACACACCTCTCCCCCTTTTTCCTCCTCTCTCTTTCTCATCCATGTGTGAGTGTAACAGTATTTTCAGAAAGTTTTGTGCCCATGTCCAAATTTTGATTGTATGGAATTATTACAGCAAGTGAATGTGCATGAATCATTTTTTACAAACACTCAAAAAAAAAAAAAAGTGGCGCACACTTACAAAAGTGACAAACTTAAAAAACTTAATCAACGAGGGTGAGTTCATGAGCTCTGCCTTTCATATATTGCAGGTATTTATATTGACTCATTTGAATATAATGATCTAACAAATCAGAATGTCAATGTCAACTAAGACATAAATTTTACACCATGCACAAAACACAGTAAATTTCAAGTATTGTTATCATAGTAAAACATCAAAAGATGTTGCTACCTTAGGTTTATAAGAAGATTTTGTTCTTCTTAGAAATTTCTTTGCCTTTTTGTAGCCATTTTTTTTCAGCTCTGGCAGAAATAGGAGTCAATAGTTAGAATCAAAATAAGATTTTTGGATTTCGGATATAGGGTTTAGGCTACTTGGGGTTTAAGGTCGAAATGAGAAGTAGATAATGAAACTGAACGGATATGAAAGGAAGATGAAGAAGAAATCCACGAAAAATGAGTCGTAAATAGAGATTTATAGTCGAATTTTGCTCGGACTTGCTGTGGTTAATCGGGTTGGGTTTTGGTTAGAGAAATTTAGAACGTAACTTAAAAGGTTTAATAAATTTAAGGTGTATTTATCAAAGCACTTTAAAAAATAGGGCATAGGGCCTAATTTCCTCTAACGTAAACCTAATTTTACTCGGGAGTAGCCCAACTTTTTGGATCATATTGCGATTTGCGAATAATGAATTTAATGGAGTCAATGAATCATATTTCTTTAAACTAAAATTATTTCTTTATACTAAGTAGGATTTTTTAAAATTTTATAATAATTTGGTTTGATTTCAAACGGTTTTAAAGTATTGAAACTCAAACCAAATCATTTCTAAGAGGTCTGTTCATATCAACATCGAAATGTTGAGAGGTCTATATGAATTTAAACTAACGATTTTAAACCAATGATTTTTCAATTTTGCGATTATATATATATATATATATATTGTTGAACCCTACCTACCTAGAGACGTAAAATGAGTTGAACTGTTTTACTCGTCTATTAATAGACGAGACATGTGTTGGACTTCACGGCCCACCAAGGCCTACGGTGATGCTATTTTTTGCACATTTGCGATATTGGTTTTATAGACATTGCCCGACAAGTGTTTGATAAATTGTTCATGTGAGTATTTTTTATTGAGAATTTCTTCAACTACTGATGATGCGGGTAAAAATGGAAGTCTTGGAAAGTCGGACGACTAGAATCCATAGTTCCTTCAGTGAGGGCGGCATACATTTTGCAACTCCAATCTCCTCTTTAAGGACAAGTGAAATTGACTTGGTACATAATTGTTGTCATTTTTAGACTATTGTATTTTTTGGTGGGATTTATGTCATTTATTTACTTCATTTTTTTTGTTTAAGGGACGAGGAGTGTTGCAAATGATGCGAGGTCTGTCGAGTTCCCTGTTTTATTGGGATGATAATGGACACTGTTTTCGTGTTAAAAGTGGAATATACGTGATTCATCTTTCCCAGACAAGTTTGTATGGCGTTCTTGATCAGTTTACACATGCTGCAACAAGTTTAAAATTGGTAGAGATTGTTGTAAACAAAATAGAGAAATCCAAGAGCTTGCGTCCGCCTACTTTGAGAGCATTTGTTTGTGCTGTTTCTACATGGCTTAGAGTAGGTGTCTTTTACTATGAAATTTCTGTTTGATAAACTTTTTCCTTCTTTTTGGATTCCTGTTCTCATTTTTGAAATGTTTGTAGAGGCTTTATTTTTCTTAATATTGTTTTGGAGCAGAGGATTTGGGATATTTCTTTGAAAGAAGAAGTGAAGTTAAATTGCTCCGATGGTAAAACTACTCCGACCTTATTGGGGCTATCAAGTTCTTTGTCAAGGTTGTATTCTTATTTTGAGGAATTTAATTTGGTGTTTGATGCTTGAATAATTGCATATACATTCAGTGAGGTCGTGAGAGAAGAAATTGAAGATAAAGAGTCTGAAGTGACAAAGATGCTAATTTTATTTATTTCTGAAAATGTCTAATTATGGTTTTGTCATGGGGATTTTAGCTATGACCTGATGGACTATGCTGCTGAATTACTCGTTTACTCATCATTCTCTTGAATTATACTTGTATAGATATGATTCTGGTCAAAAGTGTTTTGAATCTTCATCCATCAACAACAGAAGGGCCATGTTTGTAGTTAATCTGTCGCCTGAAAATAATAAACCTATTGTGTTCTCGTTGCCCATTTTTCATAACTCGTTTTTATGGTGTTTGAATATTCTGCATTTGATAGGATTAGCCAACAATTTGATAAGAAATTTGTGATTCCTAAAGGGATGCTCTCCCTCCCAGTCTTTGCTCAGGAGCTGAATATTTGTTTCAAATAGTGCATGGAGCTATTCCACAAAACTATTTTGAACTTGATCACTGTATCTCAGCTGCAGAAATTGCTGTTCACACTATAAACCATCTCTATGTGAAGCTTAATGAAGTTTGCCTCTTGCAAGGGGGTGAGGTTGAAATCTATCAGTTGCTTGAGATGTTGTACTTTTTTTTTTTTATATTTGATCAAAAGGTTTAAATCAGAACTATACTTTGTTTTCAGGAGGATGGATATATGATGCTACTTTATATACTTGTTGGGAGTCTTTTGCCATACATTGAGGGTCTTGATTCATGGCTTTTTGAGGGAACTCTTGATGATCCTTTTAAGGAGGTATTTCTTTTTGCTTAAGAGAGTAATGTGCAATCTCTTATGCGTGGCATTGATAACCAGAAAATTGGATTTTACTTGAAGTCCCCATTTAGATAATTTAAATTTAGGTTCAGTTTGATGCTTATTAGTGCCTAATCTTCAGTACATGACCCTGGATTTTCTAATTATGGATACACATATGTTAGAATGCAAGAATTTAGTGACCTATATTTTAACCATCTGTCTTAAAAATTTTAGAAACTTATAACTTGCATACATGTATATTTCTTTGATGGAAAGGAATTACGAAAATGTGATACATATTTCTCTTATTTTGTTCTATTTATGTGAGGGTAAATCGTGCTTTCCTTTTCTACATGGCAGTTTTATTCTTGAAGATATGTCTTTTATGTTGCATGTTGCAACAGTACCATCGATAGTTCTTAATAAAAAAATCCTTCAACCCTAGAAATCCAGTTTTGTATATCTGTAGGCAGCTGCATCTTGAGTGTCCCAGAGCTGTGATAATTCAGATTACCACGCAAAATCTGTTCCTTACCTCGTAATTTGTATTTTTCTTGATGGTCCTTCTGCTTTTGTAGAACACTAATCTGGAATTGTAATAGTTTTCTTTGTCTTTGAGAATCGAAAATTATATGGTGTGCATCAGATTTGAAGATGGTTCTATTTCAATTAATTTACCTTTACGTGCTTCCTAAGCATTTCGATTTCTGTTCTTACCTGTTCTTACAGTAGAAACTATGGCAGTCGAGTTCTGGATATGATGATACATAATCATGCTTGAAGAAACCTGGCTGATAGTTGAAATTTTATGTGAAAAATTGGATTACTATTATAGATCCTTTTAAATTAATCACTGGTTATTCAAAATTTGCCAAAGTGAAGTTTTTAGCGTTAATTATCGTGAGCTAATACAGTTCACTGCTCATAGTGATAAGCTATTATGCATATGGCATAATTGAAAATTTTGCATAGAATGAATTTTAGTTGTTTAAATTCCAAATCAACTTTAGTTCTTTAAACTGCGAGTCAATTTTTCCATTTTAAAGTCAAGTTCTCATTGTGCATGTATCCCCCCCCACCCCACCCCACACACACACACACATATGCAAGTAGCATTGTAGGCACATTCGCTAAACATACCTACAATTGGCATTGCTGTGTTATCAATTAATTTTATGGACAGTCGACAGACCCAATATTTTGAAGATTTCTCATTTATATTAAGGGAGCGATTTTTTGCAACTGTTTATTTTTGTATATTTCATAAGACAGCAATTGTCTTAAGTAACTCATTGGACCTTTCTGCAGATGTTCTTTTATGCTAACGAAGAAATTACAATAGACATGGCTGAATTTTGGGAGAAGAGCTATCTGCCAAGATCAGCTCTCTCTAAAAAATTACACGTTCTGAATTTTGCTTCCGACCTTCTACCTTCGACAAAAGAGAGAAGGAATTTTAGTATTAGAGAATCCATTTCTCTGTCTGATGTTGCCAAAGAAAAAGAGTCAAATGCAAATAATTTTCAACTTTGTCCATTCTTCATGAAGGATACAGCAAAGGCAATTATTTCTGCTGGAAAATTACTGCAGCTGATCCGACATGCTCCTATGACATCTCTGTTAACGGCTCCTGCCGCCAACCTTGAGAATGAAACTAGTATAGCTGGTTTAACTTCGTTGGAGGTCTTTTGCGTGACATTAGCAGCTCTTATTGGTCATGGTGAACACATCTCTGAGTACTTGTGGCAAGATAACAAATTTGTTTCTTCATTTGGATCCGATGAGGAAATACGAAGGCTAGAAGAGAGTGATGGGATTTTACCTGCTACACCAAGCTCAACTAAGGCCAGCCATAAGTTATTGACTGATATATTGGCCCAGAAAAGAGATATGAGTTCAGGATATGCACAAAGAAGTCCGTTAAATTCCTTAATTGTGAAGGGAGTGAAACTAACTTCAGATGAAATAGATGAATAGCCCCCGACAATTTGTCCTGAAAATCCAACTATTACTGTCTGTCTAAAGTTTCTTCAAGAAAATAGGGATGCTTGGAGTGCATTAAACATATCTCAAAACTTTCATCTTCCTCCTCTAAATGATGAGGGTCTTAGGCAGGCTATCTTTGGTGAAAATTGCGGAACTGGTTAGGCACACAAGAATACAAATTACACTTCTGGCTTTCAGTTTGGTGAATTTGAACTTTAAGTGGAAGATAGAGACGTGCTCAAATTGTTGATTCCCTTTCCAACTCTTCTTCCATTATTCCAGGTACTGCATTTGAGAGTTCACTTGTAGCTTGTATAGCATTTCTTAGAGCTTAAACTTCCTTTTGAGTACGTAACAGGACTACAGGAGGACATGCACATGTCAGAGGTTTTACCGTTCCAGAATAATAGCACCCTTCCATCGAGAATCCTCAGTTGGATCCACAGTACTGAACCAAAAAGCACTCCGCTTCCTGCTGTAATTCTTCAGGAATGCCTTATCAGCTATATCAAAAAGCAGGTAGGTGATGAATAATATCAATAACTCACAGTGCTTTAGTTATACATGCCTTTGATGTAAAAATATGCTACAGATTCTTGCATTTTACAAGTGCAGACTGATCATATTGGGAAGAATATGTTGTCAAAATTACTGCATGATTGGAGATTGTTAGATGAGCTGGGGTGTTGCGTGCCATATATTTCTTAGGATCAGGTATCATCTGATCCAAGCAGTCCAGACTTTTATAAATGAGATTTTGATCGCTTGTCTGACATGACAGCAACCTTGCTATGGACAGGTGATCTTCTGCAGCATTTCTTGACAGTGATTTTCGCTAAGGTAGACAAAGGAGAATCCTTGGATGACGATTTTGAGTTGAACACAATATTGCAGGTGCAAATCAGCAATTAAACCCTGAATTACCAGGTGTAGCTTTCCAGTTATTACCATGTCGAACTGTGGAAAATGGCTGTAATTTACTGTTTTCATTTATTGTATTGTTGACCTCTTTAGCATAATTAGAGGAGATATTAAACATAATTAGAGGAGACATGTTAGGGCATAATTAGAGGAGAAATTAAGGAAGTTGTCTTGTTTACTTCCTATATATTTGTTGTTGTAATCTTTAGAATTTATCACTGAAATATATGAAATTCCACATACCTTTTGCAAGTGTAAAGTAGTCCATTCTCGTAACTAGAGGTATCAAATAGACCAACCCACTTTTGGGAGTGCCTATTGGCCTGGCTGCATCTTGGGAACCTTATCTTTGCTCAGACTTTATGGTTTACTTCGGTAAAAAACATGCAGCCAAAAAGTGTCAAATGTCCTTTTGATAACTCGATGGATAATTTAATTTTTCTTCAGAAGCTTACTAGTTAAACGAGTATCAGACCCTGCAGCACACCGTTTTATCAATCCTTTTATACGAAGCATGGAAGCCATTTAATAATTTTTTGTTTTAACTTTTTTTGACATTCAGTTCTAGATATCTCGGGAGCCATATCTTTGCTCAGACTTTATGGTTTACTTCGGTAAAAACATGGAGCCAAAAAGTGTGAATTGTCCTTCTGATAACTTGATGGATTGATGAATTATTTTATTTTTCTTAAGAAGCTTACTAGTTCAATGAGTATCAGACTCTGCAGCACACCTTTTTGTCAATCCTTTTAAACAAAGCATGGAAGCCATTTAATAATTTTTCCGCTTAACTTTTTTTTGACATTTTGTTCTAGATATTACCGACGTTGAGTGCTGCTAGCACATTAATGCTGTTTAGTTTACTTCAGGAGTCAATTAGGAACTCTGCCGATAACGTACTAGTTAGTACACCGGATTTGTTGGTTGTGTCTATGACAAAAAATCCTGGTTCCAGTGAAGATGATCAGTATAATATATCCATGTCAGTCTCAACTCCCCGTAAAGATCGTAGTCAGAGCTTTGGAGTAGATGTCCTTGATTCTCTTGAGTTCTCATACCAAGGTATGGACTAGGATTATTCACTCTTAAATTCTCTCTTTCGTTAGCAAAGTTGTAGATCAAACTGTGTTAAGCATCTTGGTAGATTTTCTTACTCAAATTTTAATGCAATGCAACAGATCGCTTGGCCACTTGAACTTATTGCTAACCTGGAAGCAATGAAGAAATATAATCAGGTAGCTCTTTGACTACTTTGCATTCAAGTTGCTAGAGTTAATTATTCTTGATAATTCTATCTGTATATTCTGCAGGTTATGATCTTCTTGTTGAAGGTCAAAAGAGCTAAATTCGCTCTGGATAAGGCTCGGAGGTGGATGTGGAAGGTAAATCCATTTTTACTGCCAATTGTGGGTTTTATCTAAAACCAATAAGATATTTGATATTTCCCCTTTGAACCTTTCAGGATAGAGGCACTGCAACAACCAATTGCAAGCGCCACTGGTTGCTAGAGCAAAAACTCCATTTTGTGGATGCTTTTCATCAATATGTTATGGACAGAATAATGAATTTTTGGACATTTTAAATGTGTGATTATTGGGTCTGAGTTGCTTGTTATGCCTTATAGTGTCTTTTAACTAACATAATTGGGTATCCTGTCTTTTAATCCTGAACTGTAGATTTCATCAGTGGTTAATGATATTGTTGTTCTTCCCCAGTGTTTGTTCTAATTTGATTTCGTAGTTTGGCTTGCCACTATTTATCGAAGTGTGAGACTGGGAGTTGTAATGTGTATACCCATGTTTTGTCTCCATTCTTGAAACTCATTTTTCCGAAACTCAATTTCAACCGAATATTTCAGGGGAGCCACAAATTTTATCAACTTTTCAACCTCACATTTCACCAACTTTTATCAAAATCTACTAAAAATCTGATTTTTCGACTGATTTGAGCAACTGGAGCTGCTTCTGGTACGGTTTAAAGAATGTTTGAAACAATTCTTAAGATTGTGAAGAAGTTCCAACCACAGATATTGCTGTAGAGATATCCATACTAATTTGAAACTCGCAAATGCTCTTCTAGGTATTTTGGTTAGGATTATTAACAGCTCATAGTATTTGAAGGTACAAAGAACTGTATTGTGAGGCATGCCTGCAAGTGAGGCAATGTTTTTTCTTTTCTGCACTCACAGATGATTGAACTTGCACTTTTTTAATTATTAATTTTCAGTTGATAAGTACTTCTGCTAGTTACCGTCTATAACCAGGATATTATGAACAGGTATATCATAATGCATGGCGTGAACTCTGTGAACATATGGCTGTGGCTGGAACTTTGGATGAAGCCGTTGAAGTACACGAGTCCTATTTGTTGTCAATTCAGCGGCAGTGCTTTGTTGTTCCAGACAAGCTGGTATTCTCCCCATCCTTCTCTTGACCTTGTGAAATATAGTGAACATCAACTGACTGACTCGTGCATGCAGTGGGGCTTAATTGCCAGCCACATTAACAATATCCTTGGACTAGCTCTGGATTTCTATTCCGTACAACAGAATCTAAGCAGTGGTGGAGCAATTTCTGCAATCAAAGAAAAATGTGAGAAGGAAGTGAACCGGATAGAGAAACAGTTTGATGACTGCATGGCATTCCTTCTCAGGGTATTCTCTTGTCAATTTCTGATAACTCGTATAAAGTTCTTTGTAAATGTGTTAGCAGATTTTGCTTTAAACAGTGAAAGGGGGAAAACACCCACCATGCCCCCTTGTGTCCCTCGTTATATTAAGTTCTCATAAAAAGTGTCACCCACGCTCTGCAAACAAGATGGGCAAGTGTTTATCACATCATATTCTATTTATAAAGAATTTCCGTTGTTTACTTTCAACTTATATCTTGACAAGTTCGTTCTTTGACTTGGTCAATTTCATTATCTTATCTTTGACATCCATCTTCCACCAATTTTTTTTACTTTCTTCTCTCATTTTAGTTTCTACCTCCAACAACGCCCCTACAACTCTAGTTTTGGGCGATAAATTATGTAAATTCTTTTATCTATTTCCTGTACAGTCTTATTTCGTCTTCATTCATCATTGTAATCTTATACAGTCATACCATATATACTCCACCTTCTGAAGTGTTTTTGAGCGTATGTTATGGAGAGAGTATGCTTGTATATACTGTTGGATCTAATAATTGTTGCATTAAATAATATTTCCAGAATCGACTTGCTTAACAGTAAAAGACATGATGTATTAATGAAACGAGTAAAAACAAGAAACATTAAACGATAAAAACAGTATAGAAAACATTAAACGAATAAAACAGAAAGCTTTAAATAATTGCAGAATTCGGTATGAGGATGATCGAGGCGAGAACTAGGCTCTCTATCCTTAAGACGTTTTTATCCTGTCACACGGTGCTTACGGTATGGTATATGGTAAATCGTCTCCCAAGATACAACGATCAAAACTTGCAGAAGCAGCACTTCGACTGCAAGACAGCGAACCAGAAATGGAGTACTCTCTCAGACAAATGCAGAAAAGAAAGATGCGACAAAGACTATGTATGCAGTGTGAATTCGAGTGTTTTTGGTGTGTCGAAAATGAAAGCCTAAGGACCCTTTAAATAGAGGAGGGAGTTTGACGGTTGAGCCTCGTACAACTCCCCACTTTGAGCAGTTTCACCACTCACGCCCACTTAACTTACAGTTAAGACATCCACTTAATCAATTGACGGTTCAAAGAAAAACCGTGAAAGGGAGGGAATTAATTAATTGAATTCAGATAAAAATTTAAATAAATTTTATCCAAAAAATTAATATTGACCCGGGCCGGAGCTCGAGTACCGACCGGTCGGACGGACGGACGGCGGCGCGCGCGTGTGGCCTTCGGTTAGTCTAGACATTGTCTAAGACTCCCCCCTTTCAAAGACTATTGGTACCCCTTGGGGCCCAAACCCATTTCCAAACTTGATGTTTATTAAGTGGTTCAAGGTTGTGTTTGCAACCTATGTGGGATTGGAACAGTTTTCCAATTATTTCACATTTATTCCTCTTATTTATTGTCCAACTTTCAACCATAATTTCTCATTCATATTGAAATGGTTTTTCACAATTAAATATTCTACACTCATCTACTCGGAACGTAGAATTTAATTGAACATTTATTTCGACAATTCGAACATTGGGTCCCACTTAAAATTGTGGTCAAAGTTGACCCATTTGGCACCATTTCCAACATATACTCTCACTATTTCTTGCATCTATTGCCTTCCCTTCCCTCCCTCTCAAACCAGGTGTCGTCTTAGTTGAACCTCCGATCAAAAACCTTATCACCTACAGTTCATGATCAGAGATGAAGGATTAGAACGCAGTGTGAATGAACCTTGCAAACTTTTTGGTTTGTTTTATTCTGTGGATAGTTGGAGATTTGTTAGCGGCGGTGATGGTTGGGAGATGCTGGTTTTGCCCGTAAGAATGATTTTGATGATCTTATATTTGGTTTTGCAGATTCTATCTGTCAAACTCAACGTGGGGCAATTTCCTCATTTGGCAGCTCTAGTAACTCGTATTAACTACAACTACTTCTATATGTCCAAGAGTGGGAGCTTGACCGTGCCTGGTTCTAGAACCTTGCGTTCGACTTAGTTAATCCCATTCCTTGTTAACAAAGGATTATTCTGAATCTACACTGAGGTATTGACGGTGATTTTCAAGAGTGGATTGAAAGGAAGAACTTGCTTGATTTATGATGCTGAATCTTTCCTTTATGTTGGGTTCGGATCAATTTATTTGTAATATGTACATTCATCGTGCTGATTTCATCAAATTTTCTGTAAAATTATACTCTTTTGTATTTTGTTTTGAAATCTTGAAACTGATGATTGTACCATTTCGATGTCAATTCTATGGTTCTACCATTCACCCTCTCTAAGTTAGTTCCCAATCTAAGTTGTGAACTTCAATGTTGTCAAACTGAACTCGACTGGTTGACTTGATCGAAAAAATTAAGTCCCCATTTGGCCTCAACTTTTTGAAAATTATTTTTCTTCAAATTAATCACATATTTTATGGGATTTTTTTATTAATTTTTCAGCACATCAACTTTATCAAAACATGCTAAAGTATGATTTGTAGCCAAACCAAACACGGGCATAAAATCTAATGAAGTTCTATGTAAAAAGTAAAAAGCTACAATTCGTTAGAATATATAAAAAAATCGATCTTTGACTCTTCATGTTTGTCAAGTCGCTCTTCGAACATGTTTCTAAATTATTGGTATAACTCAGTTCCATAAAATTAGATAGATATCATATATGAGGCCAATATAATGCTGTAATAAAGATTTGTACACTTGTCGGTGAGTGGAAATTGAGAGACCAATTGTACATCTGAATCGAAACGTTAATGATCAACTTGTTATATTTAAAAGTTATGGATTAATTTAATAATAGAACAATAGGTTGAGGACCAGTGGTGAAATTCCCCTATAATAATCCAAATTCCAATCAAATTACGTTAACTATCCCTACAACTCCACATCACCATTTCCCTTACACACACTCTAAACTCTCTCTCTAGAATATTTTAGACACCATGACTTCATGCTCCTCTTCTGCACGCAAGGTCTCAATCTCACAGATGTACTTTAAATTTTATTGAATATATATGTATATGTGATTGCATATTTTATTCGAGATGTATTTTTTTTTTTATTTTGTTCATTTTTGTGGAATTGAAATGTGAAAAATAGGCGTCTTTGAGCAAGATCGCGAGTAATCGGCTACAGAAAGAGCTGATGGAGTGGCAGGTGAATCCGCCTGTGGGTTTCAAGCATAAAGTTACCGATAATCTCCAGAGGTTCATTTTTTCTTTCTTTTTTTTTCCCCCGCTTTATAAATTCATTATTTCCTTGAATTTTCGATTTGAGTTTGTTTAATAGATTAGAGATTGGAAAATACTGCTAATAATAAATTGATTTCGATGTTTTAGATGGGTAATTGAAGTCAACGGCGCTCCGGGTACTCTCTATGCCGGTGAAACGTACCAGCTTCAAGTTGATTTTCCAGAGCATTACCCTATGGAAGCCCCTCAGGTGAGATTTTCTGATGATTTTATTTCTACCTTTTTTTTTTTATGATCAATGGAGAAGTTGAATTTTTTTTCTTGATAATGTAATTGATATTACTATTATAGGGTTTTACTGCTATTAGTATATATGTTGTTGATATTGTGATTTTTCCGCGTATGATTGGGCAGGTTATATTTATACCTCCAGCTCCACTTCACCCTCACATTTATAGCAATGGGCATATATGTTTAGGTCTGGTTCTCTGTTCTCTTTGAATTAGAATTACTTTTGATCAATTTTTATCTATATTGAGCTAGTGTTGTTTATTGCTTCCCTATATCGACCTGGCTTTGGCTTAGTGATCGGTGACTGATGATCATTGAAGTTGAAGTTGTTAAATTGTTCTTGCTAATAATTACTTATAAAAACTGACATTGGTCCTTCCTAAAGAATGAAAGAAAAAAAATCAGGCAGCCCTTCATTTCGTGGAAGTAGTGCAAATGGTTTAGGCATCTTAAGGGCAGTTTGGCAAGGCTTTTGAAATGTAAAAAATTGCTTCTGAGGCTAAGAAGCTGTTTTTGAACATGTTTGGATAATTTTGTGGAGGAACTTTGTATTCTACAAGAAGCAGGAACAAAAGTAGAAGCCCTTCCAAACGAGCTCTAAATTCAAGATGTGAAATTGATAGTTCACCATATGTCTTTTATGGGTACTTCCATTTCATTGAGGAGCAGAGTATTGTTAGGACACTTCACCGTGTTAAAAAAAATTAAGTGTGTCAACAAACACTAAGAAAAGGATCTGCAGTTTACTAATCTTACAGAGCCAACTTCTGTTATCTTTTGCAACTTTTGTCCACCCAAGTTTCACTTACTAATTATTACATCTTGCCCGTGGATAACAAGGCTTCTTTTCTTGTGACGCGCTTAATGATTTGTCTCAACCCCAATTTTTTGGTGTGTATAAATGTTGAGAATGTGCAAGGGTAAGTAATTCTTAAGGAAAATATGGCACATCAAGCCCAAGGAAAAATCATTATGATTTCGCCACCTTAATACCAACAAAGTGCTAGAGTTTTGATGGTGTTATCTGTTCAAATTATTGTATCTATGAGTACTGTCTTTAACTCCCCTTCTCTTGTATTTGAAGCATACAAATGGTAAAATCAGTTGGTTATGCGTATTGAGCTGTCTGATCCATAAAAAACCTTAAGAAGTAAATATTGAGACTCGTAATTCCATTTTGACTTGTGAAATAAGTTTGTTAGTTTACATGATAAGCATCATACTGGAAAGCCTTTTGCCTTGGGTCCTAGCTATGATTATTTTTGTGAGTTATCTGCATCATGTGTACTCAGCTTGTGCTGTTTTACATCAGTAGTTTGCTTACAAGGAGAGGAAGACCGAAATATAGGAAAGACATTTCCAAGAATTATTTGTATTTCTTGCTGACCTAGTTTAAATTTTTAGAATAGTCATTGTAGCCATGCTGTTTCTGAATAATTTATGTACAATAAACATTCGCTCTACCATTGTTTGAAGAAATTACCTCAAGTCTAAATGTATGTTGTAGGCTTGTAGCATAATGTTGTGAGTGGACAATGAGTGTGAGGTTCACATTTTTGGTCCGAGCTGGCTGATGGTAAAAATTGCGTATTGATCTCTCTCAGTCAAATCATTTTAGTTTCGACTGTTACATGAAGCTATTCTGCATGATGACTTGCAATTGATTTGCTAAATTAGAATCACATGGATTAGGTAATTGAAAAGGAAGAGATTTACCTAAATGTCTAAAACCACACGGCCTTAAAAGAAACAAATCTTTGACATTTAATCCTGGAAATTGCTTCATGGAGTTGAGCAGAAGAAGATTATTCACATAGCTGACCTATTGTCGCTAAGTATGTGATAAGAGTCATAAGACTTTGTTAAATTGTTTGAGAATTGGCTTCTAGAGTTGTACACACACATGCAGACACAGCACAATTTAATTCTGCAAAAGTATTACAGTTCTTCCCTTCCTTATTTAAGGTAGTTTGTTTTTAATATCTTGTCCACTATCGGCTGTCCTTACAGATATTTTATACGACTCATGGTCACCAGCTATGACTGTTAGTTCGATTTGCATCAGCATTCTCTCCATGTTATCAAGCTCACCAGCAAAGGTTTGTTCAGTTTTAAAGTTCTCAAAGTGTGGTTCTTTGTCTGAACCCATGACATTAATCATTTAAGTTTTATGTTCGTGCAGCAACGCCCAGCAGACAATGATCGTTACGTGAAGAATTGTAGGAATGGCAGATCTCCCAAGGAGACAAGATGGTGGTTCCACGATGATAAAGCATGACAACTGATTTTAGCGCTACATTGCTGCAACCTGCAAGTTGGAAAATATAGCGCGTATTTTCCCTTTCCAAAACGAGTAGGAAGGAGGCAAAACTATTATAATAGAAAATGAGTCCTTTCATTTCAAATTCTCTATTATGCCAATAGAGGCATTAAGCCGGTGCAGTTGTGTAGGAGTAGCAATGTTTCGAAAATCGCATCAAGGCCAAAGTGGGCACGTGTCATTGTTATTTTGGACGATGTAAAAACTGTTGAAATAGAGTTTGCTCAATGTTGGTTATATTCAATTATGTATTTGATCGCAATCTGATGTTAACATGTTTAAGGTTTATAATGTAAAGTGGTGTGTTAAAATGATTTGTCTGGTAGCTCGCCTACATGCCCCCTCTATGTGTGGGACACGGCAGGCCATGACTGTGTAGGTGTTAGGCCTGGAGGATCACCTGGCCTGGCCCGGCCCATATGGAAATCCTTGTTACTGGCCCTATTTACTTTACACTTCTATCTCGATCATCCTAGCCCAAGCGAAAAGTAAATGGTACGTTGGAAAAGGCTTCATGCATAAGAACGAAGACAAAAATTGAGCATGTAGTAGGTGCTTACTAACTTTAGAATTCATGCATAAGTTAGAAGACAAAGAGACGTACGTTTTTACTAACTTTTTAGCTTAGCCAAACGTGACGGAAGCCTTCTATTTCTTAAAACGTAAAATGCGACTCCTTCGATTTATTGAACTATTTTTTGCTCATGTCTCCTTTTTTTTGTTTACTTATTTTTAATCATATTATTCTTCAGATTCTTTTTGCGTGACGCACTTAAAGCACATTTTATAAATATTTTCGGAGATTATCCGTATATCAATAAACAATTGTGAAGTTTGACAATTCTTTTGAGGGACGAGAGTTGACTGATTGACAGTGAACTATGAAAAGGACTCACTAATCATAATAAGACCTTTCGAGCCTTTGCTTGGGGACTCAAAACAGTAAAATCGTTAATGCTAACCACTCTTTGAGTCTGTCAGTGAGTAGTCGATCGAGCTATTCTCCTTCATTCCACCCGTCTCCTCCCAAGGGAAATATAATGTCTTTCCTGTCCCACTTAGATAAAGATTCTTGCTGAATAGGTTTGACAATGCGGGGGTGGGATTAGGACTGTTAATAGATCGGATCTACCTATATCCGATCCGATCCAACGAATATTTGATTGTTAAATCCATATCCGATTTGCTATGTTATTGGATATCCGATTCAATAATCCGATTTGAAATTAATAAAAATTAGGGAAAAAATGATTTTATGTTCTTAAAAAACTTTGAACTAACTTGAGGCCCACCTTTTTTTTACTAACAAGCCCAATAGTGACTTCTACCGTTATGATGTTCCTTTTTAAAAGATATATCCTTATCTAATTTTCTATTGACATTCGATGTGGGTCGTGGGATATGTAAAATTGAATTTCAATTCTGAATATAAATATTTTATTTCATTATTTCCATTAACAAATCAAATTATTTGTTACATATTAATTATTAGTTTTTGAAGTTGTAAAATAAATTTAATTAAGAAAAATATAGATATTTATTTACTTTAAATTAGTAAACTAAAATTAAAAAAATATATTGTTTTTATAATATTTTACATTTATGTGTATAGTTATTTATTTAATTTGACAACCGGTTCGATATTGATTAGACCGCGGGTCGATTTTTAAAATATTGGTTGAAATCAATTTTTTTTTTCAAATTTTCCAATTCTTAAACATGTTTAGTAATTATAAAATTTTCAACTTTTTATGTTTTGAATTTGATTACTTTTTTTATTCTAAATTTATTTATTTTCTCATTTATTTATTTTAGTGACAAATAATATGCTATAAAAATATTTTCCCGACTCAATTATTTATAAAAAATCGGATCGAATTGTTATCGGATTGGATTGACTTATATCCATATTGGACCCATTTAGTGAACATATTATTGGATTCGAATCTTGATCGGATTATTGGATTGAGACCTTAAATCCATCTCCCATTAATTTTATCGAATTTGGATCAAATTCTAATCCATTGACAGCCCTAGGTGGGACATTTACCATCCGTAGTAGTGTGCAACAATTTATGTGGCTTATATTTGCCCCCATTAAATTTTAATTCATTTTTATTATTCCTTTTATTAACAACATACCTTCTCAATAAAATAATATTGCACATAAATTCAAAAAATTTCCTTACTTTTAACCACACATTTTTTTAAAATACTATTTCAAAATCAGTCTTTCAAATAAAATAGAGTTCAAACAAGGGCTTGGTTATAGAGAATTAAATACTCTATACTTGAAAGGGTTTTAAGTGCTAGAATTATGAAATCTCGGGGGCTACATTGATATTTACCCTAACTTTACTCGAGGACTCGAATCGACAAATAATTCCAAAATTTCATGGGAAGTTATGCTACAGCTTTAGATGTAACAATGGCGAAGCACTCGACGGGGTTGATTTCAGTTCGCAATAAATGGCCATTAATAATTCTTCTATGCATCACACTCTCCACTGCAATTGCTTTCTTCATCAGAGCTTCGTTCGATGGATCCTGCAATTCCCAACGTTTCATAGACGATACCAATCAATTCCACTCGAAAATTGCAGAAACTGAAAATCCACTCACTTTCATGAAATCAAAGCTTGTACTTTTGGTTTCACACGAGCTTTCTCTCTCCGGTATGACTTACTTTTGACTCTAGTTATTAATTATTTGGAAGTATGATGGAGAATAGTGCTTTTAGTTGATGTTACTCTATTACATATAATCTGTAGACAATTTTTTTTTATCAAAAGGTTTGTTATTAGTATTTTTTTTCTTGGATTTTGAAAAATTTAAGCTTGGATTTATTCTCTCTGAATAATTTTTTTCTTGGATTATGAAGAATTTAAGTTTGGATTTATTTTCTATCACAAACTTGAAAGTGATTAAATTGTTACAATGGTGCCCATAGTGTATAATGGATTGTCAGTTTTGAATTCTGTCAACTGAGTCATTATTGATATAAGGCTTCATTATGGTTTCATCTGAAGATAGTCTTATTCTGTGTTTGAAATGAATTGGAATATTTTCCCCCTGTCGGCGTGACCATGAAAGGTCTTTAATGTAACTTATTTTAATTGAATCAGTAATTTTTGGACTTTTTTCTCCAAATTTATCTGGGTTAAACTAATTAGATATCAGTTCTCTTTATTTTAGCAGGAAAGCATTCACAAAGAATATTTTTTTTGCAGGTGGACCATTGTTGTTAATGGAGCTTGCTTTTCTCCTAAGAGGTGTTGGCACAGAAGTTGTTTGGATTACCAATCAGAAATCTAATGAACCAGATGAAGTGGTTTACAGTTTGGAACAGAAGATGAAGGACAGAGGAGTACAGGTACTATAAGGTCCATAGCTTAAAACAATGATCTTGTTTATTCAAGAAACATGAAAGATTCTTTCAATTTGGACAATGTTTGCTATTATGGTAAGATGTTGTATTGTGGTTTCTTTCTATTCATTCAGCTTTTCACAGCAAAGGGTGAGGAAGCTGTTGATATCACACTTAAAGCTGATCTAGTCATTTTAAACACTGCAGTTGCTGGGAAGTGGTTGGATGCTGTCCTAAAGGAAAGTTTGCCTCATGTACTACCAAAGGTGTTGTGGTGGATTCATGAAATGCGAGGGCATTACTTTAAACTGGAGTATGTTAAGCACCTCCCTTTTGTTGCAGGTGCCACGATTGATTCCCACATAACTGCAGAATACTGGAAGAACCGGACTAGTGAGCGTCTAGGGTATGCTGTTGCATTTATGTAGAGAGTACAATTTTGTTCATCAATGTTAACAGCGTTGCCTTTAGGCTTTCTCATGGATAAGATTATTACATAGATATGTCCTGATCCTTTTTCATTTTTTTTCCTACTATATTTGACTTTTCATATGAGTTGCTATCTTAAAGTTAATGAAATGCAGTTGGCAATGCAGCATCTAGTGGAAGGATTACTCTTCTTGTATGTTGTAATATTCAGTTCTATTCCTGCCAATTTCTGTTCTTTAGGCATTCATAATGTATCCTTTATTTAGAAATTGTATCTAAGCTTCTGTGGGTATTCCATAGTATGCAGTGAGATGAGCTTGTTGGTTAGTCTTCCCCTGATAAGACTTACCAACTGGTCTTCCTCATAAAATTTTTAACATTACTTCCCTGATCTAGCATCTATTGCGATTCAGTATAGATCACTCAGTTACTGAAAAAGAGTTGCTGTGACTTCTTCCTTCTATGTCGCTCCTTATCTGGCCTCTATTGATATTCTTGTTCAGAATTCTCAGGTAGCGAATTCATAGTATTGATAGCATACGTTGCATGGATTTTTTGTTCTAATTTAAATCTTATATTTACATAAGTTGCTTGCACTTCTTTATTAATGGATATTATGTGGGATCTATGATCTGATAAAAGAAACTTTTGGTGAATCTATCAAAAATCATTAAGATCGAACTGGGAAGGCACTGAATTAAGTTTGTTGGTCAATGAATCTTCTATGCCTGGGATAAAAATAAGTTCGGAATTTGCGGAATGTCATATGAATAATTATTTAATTAAAACAAAAAGAATGAATTGTCAACATGACATATCTGACAGGACTAGAATTGTTGGAGTTTTGCTTTGGGCCAACTTGCATATACACCTGTTTGTTCCAGAATCAAACAAATTGTCACTAGTTATTTCAGGACGTTCATTAAAATAAAATGAAATCCTATGATATTCTTTATTTAGGACTGATCTTTAGTTCATCTTACTGAAAAAGCAAATTTTATTTTTTATCTGTCAATATGCAGGCACGGGGAGAGTGTTTTGGGAGAATTACCATTGAAGCTATGGCTTTTCAGCTGCCCGTATTGGTGAGCATTCAACTCGTATAATTGGATTATCATTTTTCTGTTTTTTTGTGCATATTCGTTAATTGCATTTGCTCTTAGATACATCTAAGCATGTTTAAGTTTTCTTTCTAACTTTATCGTGTGAGGCCATGCTCTTTCAAAGAGCTTGGATATATCTAACGACTTTCTAGTTGTTCATCTTAAACAATTAAATCTTCACATAATTGCAAGGTTATATAGAAGATATAAAATCCTGTGACAACTGATTCAATAAGTTCTTTGCCAATAACCATATCTGATAAATAGGAGTGTCATCATAGGATAAACCAATCCTTTT
Organism: Fraxinus excelsior; assembly: GCA_019097785.1. NCBI lineage: Eukaryota > Viridiplantae > Streptophyta > Magnoliopsida > Lamiales > Oleaceae > Fraxinus > Fraxinus excelsior. The sequence goes on along the minus strand of CM032625.1, from coordinate 9,671,207 downwards.
GACAAATTATCTTCCTTGGCAAGTTGACCGGTACTCACATAAAGTTTGAATCGGAGATTTTAAGTTTTTTAATCAAAGTCATTTTCTAACTAGTAGGGGCTCGCTGCCTATGCCAAATGTGTGTTTTACAAAGCCCCATTGCATTCCCTCGTTTATCAAATTTCTGCAGTCCAAAGCCTTTGTGATGGTTTAAGCTATTTGCTTGAATGCAATTGCTTGGATCACAAAGAGCATGTTTGGAAGGGAGGATTAGAAAGAACTTGACACTATTAAGATAGAAAAGAAGTGAAGTGAAGTTTAATATATTGTCTAGTCATGTCTAATACTGTGTAGCTTTTTTTTTTTTTCTGTCTTTTGGCTCCCATCACCTATTACATTTATTAGTTCCGATCAACAACAAGAAGCTTTTTTGTGGCAAGCAGTAAAAATGAGTGGTTCTCACTTCTGCTCCAAGTCTTTCAGTTCCACACTTCCAAATCTCAGTCTATTGGTGGAATTCACCAGAGGCTTCTTGAGCAATGAGGTAGTCAGAAAATTATGCTCAAATTGTCATGGTTTTCTAAGAAATTCTAAGATACTTTTAGGTCGAAAACTTGAATAATGAAAATAAATATAACTTTTCCCTTACATAATAAGCTTATTGTTGACCAAAGAACCAATGCATCTGGTCATTTTTGTACGAAAACCAAACTTGGTGATGTCTTTTTTTTCTTTAACAACCAATTGAAATTTGCGATCAAAAACTTCCAATCCATGTTCCTGCAAGTTTCACCCACTTTAGGTTTACTCTAAACTTGACATTTCTTAACTAGTGAATGGGATTCTACGAAATGCTTTACGGACCCAAACCCGTGCTACTAACATACAACAGGGAAAACAAGGAAGTCTGGAACATAATGGAGACAAGTTCATATGTGTTTGGGAACCAAGTATATGCCTTGAAGATTAATCATGTTGGACCAGATGCTCATTATTAAATCTTTTCTACTTCTTATTTTAGTAGAACCAGTTATCAATGTTAGTGTAGCGAGATTCTGCATTCATTCGCAACAAGCTGTTATGGAGGCAACAAAGTTATTTATATAAACTATACTTTCAACGCCCCTCCTGTGAAGTAGATATTTATTTTTCCTCAAAAGCCTGACATGAAAAGTTTTCATAAAATCGACAGTTACAAGAAACTCAGGATATCTATTTGTTCTAATATTATAGTGAACTACTTTATCCAAAAGCTTAAGTCATTAGAGAAGACACAAACTTATTTATTTAAATTATATCTTCAACATTATATGTCAGGGCACTGCAGCTGGAGGTACTACGGAGATTGTTGTAAATGGGAACACCGGGTGGTTGCATCCAGCTGGGAAAGAGGGCGTAACACCACTTGCACATAACATCGTTCGACTAACTACAGATGTGGAGACGAGGCTGAAAATGGGGAAACAAGGTTCTGTAAGAGTCAGAGAAATGTTTCTTGAACAACACATGTCACACAGAATTTCTTTGGTCTTGAAGGAGGTTTTGCAAAAGGCCAAGAAAAATGCTAAAGGCTTAAAGTAACTTGAGCTTAGAGGAGTATGATGCTTTGCTTGAAAGAGTAGAGTGATTTGAGCTTGCAAAATCATGTATCGATAGGTCATCTATCTCTATATCTGTCTGTCTATATTTGCTGTAAATAAATCAAATATAATGTTTTTTTGAGGATTGATGAAGACTAAATTCTTGAACATAAAGAGTGATATTAGATACAAGAGGACTAATTTTCTTCCCGCTTGAAACATAAAATTAATTTAACTCATGTTCCTTGAATTATGTTGCTTTCTTTTAGATTCTTGTGGAGGATGTTTTCACACTTATCTCACTGTTGGATGGAATTGCGAACGAGCCTTAGGCTTCGACAAAAGAAACTGGTTGCCACTCATTGAAGTTCTTAAAATAGTAGAAATAATACATTTTTTTATCCAACAATTTTTTTTTCTATATAATAGAAAAAAAAAATTAAAAAATCAAGATTACCATAAAAGTTTAGTGTTTGAATTATTTTTAGTTTCACTATCCTAATGTCATTTCAATGAGGAGTCTTTTGTTTTGTCTTTATATCTGCATGTGGACACCTTAAATTGGACCACATAGCCGTCTTCAAGCACGATTCCTTAAATTTATATTTGACAATTGCGAAAACCTTTGTCTTACTCGGTGTTGTAAAAATTGACATCTAGTCTTCTAAACTCGTCTAGATTGAAGTTTGATATTCACGCTTCATCACGCTTTACGTTTTTTTACTAACAATGTTCTTTATTAGCACAAAACGTCTCTATATATGGAGTTCATTGTACAAAATGTCTCAACGTTGTATTTTTTTATATTTTCACCCATATTTTCAACTTTTTATTGCGAAAATCATCGTTTTCATCCAATTTCTTAATAAAAAAAATATAAAATGACAAATATACTATCTTATTTAAATAAAACAGAAAGAAAAGAAAGGAAAAATAAAGAGCTAATTGCAACCATACTCTCAAATTTATTTATTTATTTTTAAATGCAAACAAGTACCAAATAAATTATTAAAAAATTAAAATAAAATTTTTAATAATTTATTTAGTACCTGTTTGCAATTTTTCTTATTTGAAGGTATGATTGCAATTAGTTTTTTATTTTTCTTTTCTATTTTACAGCTTTCCATTGAGAAAAAAATGGATTGAAATGGATGAAAATGACGATCTTCGCAATGAAAGGTTGAAATAAGGGTGAAAATGCAAAAATAAAAACATACAATGTTTGAATGTTTTGCCCAATAAACTTTATACGTAGGGACATTTTGTGTTAATAATCATTTTTTAAACTTGTGACAGTTTGATATTGTAGACAAATAAGATTAGAAAGAACAATCGACAAATCATTTCATATGCAATACTTGGTAGAATTAATCTGTACAATTCATCTATGACTATACACTCCACACAAACCGCATGAAAAGATATTATTACCTTTATTACGCTGTACCGAACAGTGCACTAAAAATAATTTTGTCCAGTACTGTATTATCTTCTTAACGAAAATAATCGATAATAAAACGCATCAGCAGAGGCCATCGTAAGCCATTGGCAAAAGTACATTAAACTCAGGACACCCTTGGAAATCCTCAAACATGGGATTGTTGTTTGATTTGATGTAATTAAGGATTTCATTCAGGGACTGCAGTCTTTGGCTAAGTTCCATAAACTGAGCCTTAAGGACTAAATTTTCAGCCTCCACTTTCATAGAATCCTGAGTGGTGAGATTTAAGCTTGTTAAGATGTGGCTCTTTTCGTTCCTCAGTTGAACAATTTGGGCCGTCAGATCATCCAAAAGCTTCTGTTTTTTCATCCTTGATCGCTTTGCTGATTCCCTATTTGATTGCATTCTCATCCTCTTTCTTTGATCCATCAAATCCTGTAAGTTTTCTTCAGCACGAGAGTTCTGTATCTGTATAAATCCAGAGATATTTCCTCTAGCAGAAGCCATTTATAACTTCACATGAAACCTTGCAGATTATGAATAACAATAAAATCAGAAAACAAGCCAAAAACAAAACACGGATTCATATTGGTCCGTGAGAGTTATGTCCACTTTGTGGCTGTAAAAAGGCTTTCAAGTTTGCATGGTCTTACAGCCGGATCCAGACTATTTGTTTTGTGGGGTCAAAAATAAGAATTCAAAAAAAAAAAAAAAAAAAAGCCTAGGTAAAAAAAAAAAAAACACTCAAAAAAAATAGTAATTTGTGGGGTCATTTGACCCCACATGACCCCACGTGGGTCCGCCCCTGCTCTTACACATGTAGCATACACAATACCGACCCTCCAAAAAATATTAGGTTGATATGCGGTTAAGATAAGAAGTAACACTATGATTAACCTCGAGATAGTACAAGAAATGAAATAAATTCTTGAAGAATGAAAGCCTAAAAATGGCAGGACCCTCACCCTGGTGCTAATATGCTAAAGATTACAAATTCTTAACATAAAAAGGTTACGCAGAACAAATAGACGAAGACATCAGACAAAGTCTGAACAAGATGGGTCCTGCATGTGAGGAAGGAATTTATCATCTAAACATAATATTTCAATGAGTACATGAGACATAACATCAAGAACAAAATATGCAGCATCTGATTTTCAGGATATTTTGAATTTTTGATAGAGAAACAATTAGAATTATGATGATTTACCAAATGGGTTTTTTCAACAATCAAATGCTCAGTTCCAAATTAGCATAATCTACTCAAGAAGTAAGAAATATGAAGGAAGAAGAGGAGAGAAATAATCTATAGGGGAGAAAGAGAAGAGAAGGAAGAGGTTTATGAGGTTGTTGGGAGGCTGATTTATAGAAGGAAAAGGTGGGAAAGAGAATCAAGAAAAGGGAAGGAATGATTCTCTATTGTAAAATTGCATAGTTGGTTTTCATCAATCTGTCGCGTAGCAAGTTATTTTTCAATTTTTAAACGTGGAACTTAGTTCTCAACTTTTATTTATGAATGTAGATAGAGAATATAATGGTCTTCATTGTTATTAGGACTTGTAGTTCCATTTAAAAGTTCAATCATATTAAAAGAAGTAACACGATCCTTTTGTAAGTTGGTTTATATTTTCATATTAATTTAATATGGAATTTGGATTTTGCTAATTGTACATAAAAAAATGTGTATAAATGGTTATCGAAAACGATGTAGGGGGGAAAAAATTGAATGAAAAAGTTGATTGTGATTTAAACTTATAAATGATAGAATGCCATGTGACATTATGTAATTTATTAAGTAAATCTCGATATACATATAGCAAGATCCGTGAGATTTTATCCCTAAACATACTCCCGTAAAATAGTGGCTCGTTTGAGCAAATCAATTTTGAAATTCGTATGATCATTTTTTCAATCTTAATCGGATCAAATTGTTCGTGGTGTTTGACGGACTCTGATATCATATTAAAACTTGAGGTTAACACAATCTTTTGTAAGTTAATCTATATTTTCATTTACATTCGACGTGAGATTTTATCTCTTAACAATCATTTGACCTCATTGAAATATGCTGCATTTCAAAATTTGAAGTACTAGTCCAAGTCGAAAAGCAAAACCTACTTTACTAAAGTTCAGAATACAAAATTGATTGAGTGGTAGAATCGTGAAAACGCTTATTTCTTCCATATTTTAGAACTTAACTCTATGAAATAATATGTTACTGTTGAAACACGGAAGAATTGAAATCGTAGATCAAAACACTATGCATGGATGGTATGAAGTGTCCAAAAAGAATTCTATAACTACGAACAAACAATTCAGATATTCACGATCAAGAAGTACGGAATTTCTATCACGTGACAATTTAAAATTATTTTAAACAATTCTGAACATAAGAAATTGACTATGAAACTATGACAATGGATTGATGATCAACTTACAATTCGAGCATCAATTTAAAAATTAGAGATAATTACAACAGCGATGTCAAACCTTTCATTAAGCAACATATTTTGTTCAAACCTTTCATTTGTGCCATCAACGATACCAAATTTTTCAGAAATTAGCACCCGAAGTCCAAATGGAAGGAAATTATTCATTTGACCGTTAGTTGATTATAATAGTAAACTTTGACCAATTTTTAAAATGGTAAAATAGTAACTTTACAAATTTAATATAAAACACAATAAAAATTATATTGAAAAAAGAAAAAAAATAATAAAAAGATCCATCTCCTTCTTCCCTCCTTGACCCATCCCTTTCTCAGTCCATCCCAAACACCAGCACCACCAAATGCCTCCACGGCAAACTTCAAATTCCTCAAATTTCTCAAAGCAAACCAAAAAGCCCAGTGAATTTTTTTAAAGCATTTCTTAGATAATCTCAAAGTTCCAAATTTATTAAATAAAGGGAATTCTTGGAAAATCTTTTTTGGATTTGTTTGGCTTTTAAATCAGTGATTGCAATAAAGGGGGGAAGACAAAAATGATGAACGATGCTTCTGGGCCAGGATCAAAAACAGGGGGGCGATGAGGGGGGCTGGCCAAGAAACATTCCCCCAAAAATGATAGCCATTTCCAGTGGTGGGAAGTGGTGACTGAAATTTTCCCTAAAAATTATTTTGTGCAAAATTTCCTTCTCATAATGTTAAGAAACGTGGGGGTTAGGGTGGGGGTCGCCTTGGTAGTAGAATAAGGAGAGAGAATACGAACGTGGACGGATGAGAAAGACAATGACATTCAAATTCACTGAAAAATAAGCCCCTCCTTGGTTTGGATTAAAAACCAATTAAAATTTCAAGTTAAAATTAAAATTAATTTTAACAACACATTTTATCGAATCTATAACTTTTTAGTTATATGTTTCATCAATTTTTTTTTTTTTTTTATCAAAATCTACTAAAAATTGATTTCAATCTCTATCAAATAGGGGTTAAATCTAAGAATTCTGACAATATTTCTTATCTAGTTATACCAACATAAAATTATTTTTTTATATTAACAGACCTTATTTCTCCAGAACGTATTAGTGTCTGTTCTCTTTATCGTTTTCAAGCCGTTTTCTGTTTTCGATTTTCCAAAACAGTGAAAATGCGTTCGCTTTCTTATTTTCGAAAACGCGTTTTTAAAAACAAGTTAAAAATTTAAAGAAAACTCAAAACGACAAATTTTTCGTTTTGAGTGTTTTCAGTTATAATTAAACCAAAATTTTCAAAACACGTTTTCGGTATTTTCAAAATATCAAAAAGAACACATTTTCAACAATATCAAAATGGACACTCAAAACACAAAATCCAAAATGAATTCAAAACTCAAAACACAGAATTGAAACATAAAGAGAACAACCCCTAAATTTTAAACCAACCCATTTTTAACACATATAGATGCTAGTCAAGAGTACATAAATTATTATTGAATGGAATGTCACAACATATGTTGCTTATCAGTTCGATCTTCTAATTAATTGAGAGACATGTTCGAGGCGTAATGTGGTTATACGGTACGATATGAAGTATTGATCATAACAACAAAATAGACAAAAAGACAAGAATTTAATTTGACCAAGGAATTGAAAATTTTATTCAATTATAATGAAAAAAAAAATTATAATAATTGTGTTTTTCTCAATTATTCTTACTTTTGTAATAAATTAACTTGTAAAGAAGACGGGGCCATATCAAAACCCTAACAATATTCTTAAAGATGAAAATAGTACAAAAAATGCGTTGAATAAATGAAACAATATTTTTCAAAATATATATAGAAAAATAGCGCTGTGGTGTTAGGGTTGTGACAGAAATTCAGATATTCTAAGGTATGAAGATTTTCTTTTCGCTATCTTTTGAATTAAAATTGACCATGATCTCTTGCCTCAATGATTGAGTGCCGATTTTACAAATTTCCACTAAAAGCAAATTCACGAAGTTACTTGAAAACTAAACAATTTCCTATGTCAACAATATTTATATATACTATACAACTTAATTTTCTACAAAGCAATGTATGTGCTTTAACCTAAAAGAATATTCGGGGAATAAAAAATTATCAATTTGGAGGAAAAGAAATCTCTATCTAGAGGAGAACACAAAGCTTTAGCATTATATTTAGGATGGTTATTGTTGACCATAAAAAATGAATTCAACAGACGTCGGGTTCACTCGTACATACGTAAGCTAAATCCAATATGTTGATGTCAATCGACAGATCCAAAGTTTGAACGTGGGAGGATCTCAACGATACGGGACGTTTCCGTTTGGATTTCGATGAGATTTATGGAATAATATTGTATAATGATCAATCGATGAAAACACGATTTGTAGAACAAAATTTACAGTAGAGAAAATTGTAGAGAGCAAAATATATTGCTTCTTGTATTTAAAGTTGCATTAGTCTTTACATATTACATGGATGAGGTATTTATAGTAGTACAAATGAAATGGTGACATTTGGATCAAATTACACGTGACCTCATCTCCTTGGCCGACCTGTCAATTCATAGCCATCACATTGACTTTCCTAGCATTTCAAAGCATTTAATGTTTTTACATTGACAAGACATAACACAAATACCCTTTTTACAAAGATCACATCAATAATTTGAATAAGATCTTCGCCATGAGTTCAATCTTTGCACGTGAACCATCGCCAACTGAAGAGTCTCGGATCCATGAGTGCCTCGAAAATACAAGGGCCTTGGATGATGCCAGCAGCCTCATATAACACTTGAGCCTCGGTCAAGCCACAGGTCTCGGAATAGCCCTCGTCCTCATAGTAAAAGGGCTTCCTGGTTTGTTTGGATCTGGTCCCACAGTTTGGTTACGATGCCACGTGGTAGTTCCTAATTATAAGTCATAACAATAGTCCCCACAAGTCCATGTCTGATTATTTATGTCATGCGTGGACTTCAATAATAATGCATCGGAAGTTTTTGAAATTTATGGGGTAACATTCTAGTCCCCCAAGTCCAGACATAAATATTCATATTGTGCGTGAAATTTAATAAGTGGTTAGAACCTTGCTTACTTCGCAACAGGAGTATTGTAGCACATCGTCGTTGAACTGCCGAAGCGAGTTCAAAATTGAATTGACCGAGGCTGATCCATTTTTGAAGCAGAGGCGAGTTCAAAATTGAACTGGCCGAGGCTAATCTATTTTTGAAGCAAAGGCGAGTTCAAAATTGAACTGGCCGAACTGAAAGCCTTTCACATGATGAGATTCATTTGGAGCAGAGGCTCGATGCCGAAGCCGAATTGTAAATTAATTGTCATGGGTATTGATGCATGTGATTTGACGATTTCGCATGTTTCCAAGGTGGGGTAGCTGTATCAAAATGACCTCTGATATACGTACAGCTGTTTGAGATAAATGCGCAATGATGGTCAATCATTAGCATGCGTGACTTGTGGGAAGTAGTCACGTGCCAAGGCTCATGCGTGAAACACACGTATTGATCTGAGGCGTTGATAACATAAACCGTTTGAATTCTATGGTTCGGATTGCTCATAAATTTGGACGACTCAAATTTGCTGGGCATTGATCCAATGGGCCAGGATTGAAATCCTCCCTTGTATAAAAGCTATAGTCTTGTCATTTTAAAATTTTACTTTTGCAAAATCCTCTTCAAACTCTCAAGTTTCTCAAGATTCAAAGAATTTTCCAGCATCGTTGTGTTCTCCGATGAGTCCTAGTTCTCATTTTCTTTGGGAAAAAGATTTTCCAACCTTTTTATAGCTTTTCTGTAGCTTTTTCATCTTCTTCTTTGATCGTCATGTTTGTCGAGGCGTCGATGGCTATCACAGTGGCTAGGTCCGGTGAGGAGTTGGTTTCAAGGAGGTCTAGGGAGTGGTACAGTATGAGTGAGGAGCCTATAGATTACTAGGCGGATTGGGGAGGCAACAAAAACACCATCTTCCATGACCTTTTCCAAATTAGCCAAACTTAGGGAGACATATTGTATACCCCATTATATAGAACTCCTAGTCCCTGAAGCCTACAAACGAACCTATTTTCCGAGGCCTTTAGTGAATACCTGCTCAAGGCATGTGTGCGTTTGCCTCTGCACCCCTTCTTTAGGGCGGTGCTAAGGACCTTCATGTTGTCTCCCACCCAGGTTTTGCCCAATGGATGGAGCCAGTTAGTTGGAGGCTACTTCCTCTAGAACGAAGTTTCCTTGGGCGAGGACATGCCCCTGCATGTCTTTGAAACCATGTTCCATGCTAGAGTCGTGGGGAAAGATGATTCTAAGGAGTGGTACTACATCACCCCTTAGGGGTCTCATTCCCCCTTCGTAGTTGGGCTTCCCTTCTTCATAAAGGGATGGAAGGAGTCCTGGTTCTAGGTAAGAGACAGGTGGCAGATGGTTGAGGAAGACGCTGTCCTAGCCTGTATTGTGCCGACCCAGTACTACGAAGCTCGTGAGTACCTTGTCTTATAGTTTTGTGACTTATGTTTAGTTCATTGGTGCTAATTCCTTTATTTGTTTATTTGCAGATTCCAGTACCAGGTACGAGTTTGCTGGGCTGAGTGGGACATGATTGAGGATATATACAAGCGTTCTCCGAAGCTCTAAAGCTTTAGCCACCTCCTTGAGAGAAGTCAACATTTCTTAGATTTTGGACTGATGACCTCTAAGGATATGAAGATCTTGTACTTTACTTATTTTCATGTTGCTTTTGTAAATTCTAATTTTTCCCTTAGCACTTATAGATAAATTCGTTAAGAAAAAATATCCAATACCAGATATGGCCACTATCCTAAAGGCCACTACCACTGCTGGTGCTAAGACCCTGAAGCCCTTCTCTTCCGGGGCAAAACAAGTGAAGCCGAAGCTTGAACGGCTCAGTAAGGAGAATAATGCTGAGAAATGAGTAGGGAGGAGGCTCCGAAGAAGGCTCGAATGGCCTCTGACAGAGGCAAAGAGAAAGCAAATGAGCCTCAGAAGAAGAGGAAACTTGCCCATACTAGTGGGGCCTTGACAACTTTTAGGACCACTACGTCCCATTCTGAAAAAGAGGTTCCTCAGCAGGCCAAACTCCTCGAGTCCTCCATTAAAGCCTTTAAATGGGAGCAGACTCGAAGGGCCAATGAAGAGGTAAAGAAGAATACACCATCAGCCTTCGAGGCCACCAAAAAGGTGGTTGAAAGAACCCCAGGAAAGTCTGGGAACTTCTTGGGTGGCAGGGAGGATAAGATATCCCATGCCGTGGTTGAGATGCTACCGCCAAAAGTTTGAAGTGCTACAGAAGTGTTCAACAAGTTCTAGATTGAGAGGTGACAGAATTATGTGGCGACTTGCGACGTAGTGGACCTCACTGCTACCTTAGTGAGCCAAAGTGCCAGGGCTTATGGAGTGACACTTGAATGTCAGACAGTTCTTTCTGATATTCAACAAAGGAATAGAGCCTCGTATGAAAAGCTGAATGCCACTGGGGCAAAGCTAAAAAATGAGAAGGTAGTAGCTATTGAGCTGAGGACCCAAAAAGCTGAAGACGAGGCCAAGCTAGCTTCTGCCTTAGCTGAGATTGAGGCTCTGAAGAAGGAGGTGTACGAGTTTCAGTGTGAAGTGGCTGCCCTTATGAAGAAAGTTGAAATCTCTAATAATCATCGGAAGGTCACTACTGGGGCCCTGGAAAAGGTGAACCTGGAGCTTATTGGGTGCAAGGACTCCAATAACTTCATGGAAGAGTAAATAAGGTGGTACGCCTTGGAAGTGAAAAAGTACGAAGCTGACGTTCTTCAGGCGGATGAAATTGCGGTGAGAAACTATATTGCAAATCTTCACCTTACTGAAGAGTATCGGCGCTTCACTTTATACTAGAGGAAGTTAAGCTACAACGAGGTCGTTGGGAGGGTCGAATAGCTTTATCCTGAGCTGAAGACTGAATTTATTGAAGATGAAGTTCCTCAAACCCCAGCTAAGTAGGGTGAAGTGGTAAAAGTTGAACCCGAATATGCTCCTACAGAAATGCCACGGCCTTCTTCAACTGAGGCTCAAGTTTTCCCACTCCCTAGCTCGAGTTAGTTTAGAGATTTTTGTAAGTCCTATGTCCTCTGAATGTAACTACAATTCCTTTTAATGAATGGAAAGTTTTAGCATTTTGATTGTGCCTCAGCAGTGCATCAATTATACTATATTGAAATGAGCTAATTAACACTTTAATTGTATAGCTGGGTTGGTTGAATTGAACTGAACCTCAACCTTAATTGAATGAGTTGAATTGATTAAACTTGGGCTGAATTAAGTCAAACTGTCTTTGATTACTCAAATTTTAAACCTTTCAACAGTAGGATATTCATTTAAGGCTGAGTTTTGAACTTTAAATACATTAGCATATTCATTTAGGCCTAGCAAATGCATATCATGGGTGATTTTCCTCTTCGCATGGCAGATGGCTCTTCCACACAGAAGCTTCTTCCTTGACGTTCAGCATCGTCCAAGGAAGGCATGTGATGTACGCCTTGGAATTAAAATGAGGTGGTCTCCTTTGGGACTTTATCCTCTCATCCGAGGCGCCCACGCTTCCTTACATGGTGGATGGTTCATCCATGTAAAGACTTTTTCCTTGACGTTCAGCCTCGTTAAAGGAAGGAATGTGATGTACGCCTCTGAGTTATAACGAGATGGTCTCCTTTGGGACTTCACTATCTCCTATAAAGCGCCCACGCTTCCTTACATGGTGGATAGTTTATCCATGCAAAGGCTTCTTCCTTGAGGTTCAACCTTGTCAAAGGAAGGCATGTGATGTACGCCTCGGAGTTATAACGAGGTGGTCCCCTTTGGGACTTCACCATCTCCTTCGAGGCTCCTAAAGTTTTTGAACTTTCCTTAAGACAAAGTTTTTATTTATTTGCAAAGGCTGGGACAAAACCTCCACAAATATTTTACATTCATTGATAATACATTCGTAGATGATCAATGTTCCATGGGTGAGGCTGGACCCTTCCATCCATGTCTTTGATCCAATAGGTTCCAGGTCGGATTTCTTTTTCAATGCGGTAGGGTCCTTTCCAGTTTGGTCCCAAGGTGCCCATCCTTGGCTCTTTGGAGGATAAGAACACTCTCTGAAGTACTAAATCATTTACCCGGAATGACTTCTTCTTTACTTAAGCATTGTAGTGTCGGGTCATCTTCATTTGGTAGGCTGCCAATCTTGATTAGGACTCATCCCTTTTTTCTTCCAAGAAATCAAGCTCATACTTTATGAGCTCGTCATTTGATATTTCATTAAAGCTTAACCTTCGAGGGGAAGGCAATCCAACCTCTAACAGACTCATTGCCTCGGTCCCATAGGTCATTGAGAAAAGGGTCTCACCAGTTGGGGTCCTATTTGTAGTTCGAATTGCCCATAGGACCTGAGTCAATTCATCCACCCTGGCCCCATTGGCCGTGTCGAGCTTCCTCTTTAGAGTGTATTTTATGGTTTTGTTTACAGTCTCGACTTGGCAATTAGCTTGGGGATGATGAGGAGAACTAAAGTGCTTCTTAATTCCCAGTTCTTCATAAAGATCTCTCACCTTTTTTTGTCGAATTGCTTTCCATTATCAGAGACAATCGAGTAGGGAATACCGAACAGACATATTATGTTCTTCCACAGAAACTTAGAAGTATTAGCTTCGGTGATCTTTGCTAGGGGTTCGACCTCTACCCATTTTGTGAAGTAATCAATTGCCACGATGGAAAAACTAACACCTCCTTTGCCCTTAGGTAAAGGGCCAATAAGATCTATACCTCACTTGCTGAAAGGCTAAGGGCTGGACACTGTAGTTAGCTCCTAGGAGGGTTGCCTTTGGACATTGGAAAAGCATTGTCACTTGTCACATTTTCGAACAAACTGAATGGCATCCTTTTTTAGAGTAGGCCAATAGTACCCTTGCCTGAGTGCTTTTCTTGCTAAAGCAAGCCCTATTGAATGATTGCCACAAACACCATCATGGATCTCCCGGAGTATGTAGTTGGCCTCCTCCCCTCCTACGCATCTAAGAAGGGGAGATGAGAATCCGCGTTTATATATGACATCATCCACAAGCATAAAATGCACAGACCTCCTTCTAAGTTTATAGGCCTCTTATTTATTATCTGGCAGAATCTGATCCTTAAGGTAGGACATGAGGGGTTGCATCCAAGTTGGGGTTCTTTCGACCCACATCACCTCGTCTGTCGAGGTGGATGGCATCAAGATGTGTTATATTGGCACCACTATCAATAACTCTGAATCTTTGCTACTGGCCAGCTTGGATAAAGCATCAGCATAGGCATTTTCAATGTGTGGGATCTGAGCCAATTTAAACTTCTTAAATGAGGGGAGTATGCTCATTACTAGTTTGAGGTAGGTTGCCATGACTTTATCCATGGCCACAAAGTTGCCGTTCATTTGTCCCACAATAAGTTAGGAATCACTATTAATAAGAAGCTTCTTAACTTGTATCTCTTTGGCTAGCCTCAGGTCGGCAATGAGGGCCTTATATTCAGCAGCGTTGTTAGTGGCCTTAAATCCAAACCGCACAACACTATTCAATTTGTGACCTTCAGGGCTTACCAGTACCACTCCAGCACCCGAGCCCGTTTCTCTGGACGAGCTATCTACGAATAAGCTCCAGGTGGGAGGCTTGGGGGCTTAATCGCCTCGTCCATCACAGGAACGTTCACAAATTCTACTACAAAATCTGCTAGTGTTTGGCCCTTAATGGCAGTTCTTGCCTTGAAAAGAATCTCAGACTCGTTCAATTCCACAACCCATTTTAGCAACCTTCCCGAGGCATCAGGCTTTTTCAACACTTTCCTAAGTGGGAAGTTGGACAATACATGAATGGTATGGGCTTGGAAATAGGGCCTCAATTTGCGAGATGCAATTATTAATGCCAAAGCTAGCTTCTCCATATCTAGGTAACGTGTTTCAGAGGCTAGCAAAGCTTTGCTAATATAATACACCGACAGTTGGGTCGAGTCTTCTTCGCTTACAAGTACGGCACTTATGGCATTGGAAACGACCAAATAAAGTTGTGGAGCCTCCCTTAGCTTTGGCTTCACTAGGAGGGGGGCTTGCCCCATGTGCTTCTTTAGCCCCTGGAAGGCCTCTTCACACTCATCGGTCCATTGAGACTTCTTGCCTATTTTCAACACCTTGAAAAATGGGAGGCACTTATTTGTCGCCTTTGATATGAAGTGGCTTAAGGCAGCCACTCGTTCGGTTAAACTTTACACTTCTTTCAATTTTTGGGGTGATCTCATTTCAATTAATACTTGTATCTTCTCAGGGTTTGCCTCTATGCCTCGTTGGTTGACCATGTATCCCAAGAATTTGCTCGAAGTGACCCTAAATGCACACTTGAGGGGGTTCAACCTCATGCGGTACTTTCTTAATACTTGAAAAGCACCATTGAGGTGAGTTATGTGGTCACCAACCTCTAAGCTCTTAACAAGCATGTCGTCAACATAGACCTCCATTGTGTTGCCAAGTAGGTCAACAAACATTTTATTCACAAGTCTCTGATAAGTTGCTTCTGTATTTTTTAGCCCAAAGGGCATCATTTTGTAGCAATAGAGCCCCTGGTCATCATCACTTAGATGCATGAGAATTTGATTATAGCCCGAATAGGCATCCATAAAGCTCAGAGACTCATGTCCAGCAGTAGAGTTTACCAATTGATCTATCCTCGAGAGTGGGAAGCTGTCTTTAGGACATGCTTTGTTTAGGTCGAAGAAGTCAATGCTTACCCTCCACTTTCCGTTATGTTTTTTTACTAAAACCGAATTGGAGACCTATTTTGGATATAAGGCCTCTCTAATGAATCCATTGTTGATCAGTTTCTACACTTCCTCTTTCAGGGCTTCATATCGTTCCGGGTTTAAAGCTCTCATCTTCTGTCTATGCAGTGCAACTTTAGGATCAATCTTTAGGTGGTGACATTTGATCCCTGGGTCGATGCCCACCATGTCCTCATGGCTCCAAGTAAAGACATCACAGTTCTTACATAGAAAATCTTTGAGTTTCCCTTTGGAGTCTGGAGTTAGGCTCCAGCCCACCTACAGTAACTTAGAGGGATCCATTGGGTCAACAGGAAAACTTTATGATTCCTCTATTGGGACCGTTTGGGACTCTGTTTCAATGATGCGTGGGTCAAGCTCATCAAGTGCAGGTATATCCAAGGGGACGTTTACGTCCTCTTCGAAAAGTACCATATTCATGTCCCTATAGAGTTCAAGTAGCATTCTCGAGCTCCTCTTTGATCACCTTTCACCATAACTACCCCCTTATTAGTCAAGAACTTCATGCACAAATGGTGGATGGAGGTGACAGCTCCAATATCTTTCAATGCAGGCCTCTCCAACACACCGTGGTAAGCGGACCTACTATCAACTATCAAGAATTCCATGAAGTTCAGTGTTGATAGATGTGACTCTCCCATCTCTACGGCAAATGTGATTTTATCTCTCGGGATTATGCTATCTCCCATGAAACCGTATAAAGGGGTGTTGATGGGGATCAGTTCGTGGTCCAAAATCATCTTGTCAAAGGTGGATCAAAAAATGATGTTAACTGAGCTGCCGTTATCTACTAGCATTCTCTTTAATCTGTTTCGGGCTATCACGTCCCTTACAACTAGGGCATCACAATGGGGGTAGTAGATGCCATCTGAATCTTTCTGTGTGAATACAATATGAGGTAAGCGATTCTCGCGAGAATTGTTGTTCATAATATAACTAGTCAATGGATGACCCTTTGCTTCGCGGGCATAATTTCTTTGGTAGTTTCTAATTTCTCCCCCAACATAAGGGTCTCCAAAAATAGTATCAATCTCGTGGATGGGGGCATTTTCCATTTGATTTCGATGGCCTCTTTGATGATGTTGTCCATCTCGATTCTTATTCTCTTGCTCCCCTCTTCGTCGAGGAGATACTTCACAATGGCAGGGAGTTGCCTCATCACGCCTCGGCTATTAGTCATGCCTCGGCGGGGCCGGCTCCTCGGCTTAGAATCATTTCGGTATTTATTTCAGGAGTTTGGTCCTATGGCTGTTGAGCAATATCTCTGCAGTGTTATGGCTGTAAGAGTGGTAGTAGGTATAGTATTCTTAGGGATTCTACCTGTTTCGAACCCCCGAGCCTCTCCTACTGCCTCGTTCCCTACGGGAAGGCCTACTGCATTGGCTGATTCGTCTGAGTATTAGTGGTCAGCACATCCTCATAGGCCAAAGTTGGCAGAGCATTCAAAGTAGTTGTGGCAAGTGTCTAGCCTAAGCCTTGGGTAACTTCATTGTCGGTTGGTTCCATTGATAGTCCATCAAGTTCGAGGTTGGTCATCTATCGCGCTACCTCTGTTGAGACTGAAGGCATCTACTTGCCCTATTTCTGTGGTCTATCAACTCTTCGTTGATAATTTCTCGTCGCATCATCTCTAGCAATGCATCATAAGTAGTCTGATTCTGATTTTGTACATCTCTCCAAAATAAAGTGTTCATATTTAGGCCTCTTCTTAGCACGGACAGGGCTTCACGATCGGTAACTTGAACACAATATGTCAATTCATCCGTACAACGGGACAAAAATCTCTTTAGAGATTCACCTTGTTGTTGCCTTATGTCCTGAATACCTGAATGGGGGCCTATCTTTCTTCACTAACTGCAAATCTTTTCAAGAAAATAGTTTTGAATTCTGGCCAACTCTTGATGCTCCCAAGTGGTAACCTGCTGTACCAAATTTCAGCTGCTCCACTAAGAGTCAAGTGGAACACTCTGTATTTCACAGCTGAGGTGGCGCCTCTCAAGCTCATGTGCGTCTTGTAGCTATTCAAATGCTTGGCTTGCCTTTCTCATCATACTTTGGTATCTTGGGCATCAAGTAGTGGCTTGGCACCTAAGCATTCCTCAATTCTTGTGAAAATGGTAGGTTATCATCATCATCATCCAAGTTACAAGACCTCTGGGAGCCATCTGAATCATGGCTCACATCAGCCTCATACCTTGATGGTGGTGCAGAAGGTCTTACCTGGTTACCCATATCCTCGTCCCTCATTTGATGCTCATTTTGAAGCGGTGCAACACGGGGGGCATATTCTTTCCTTTTCTCTGGTTCATAAGTCTCAGAAGGTGGGGACGGGGGGCCTGTTCTGAGGCACCGGTACTTCATTTCGTTGCCTATGCCTCGGTCGTGCTGGGCTCAACCCACCAAATACGCTGGAAGACCTCTGATGCCTATGTTTTGGTTCATATTCGGGAGGGAAATTACCCTCCATGTCAAATGGGGTCTCGGCGAGTCGGCCAAAAGTGTAGTTGGAAGAGATATCGATTCCCACTTCCCTTTCAATGGGGCTTACCCCTCTAGCATGCCTGAGAGGATGGGCTCTTTGGCTTTGCATCTCTTCTTGTTGGTATTGCTCCTAGGGGCATATGGAAGAATTGGGCAGCCTCTATAGCCCTGTATTTGCATCAGTAACTCATGTATCGCCAAGTTTAGGTTGGTGATGCTTCGCATGTTGGCTGCCATAGTTGGTGGTGGTGGGGTCGGCGCTGAGCTTCTGGGCCGTAATCACTGGGACTTCATCATCAGTTTCCCTTACGCGCCTTGGAGGGTCGTCTTCTTCTAAACTCATCTATTTTCATGCTTAGAACACAAATATTTTCCAACTCTGGGGCTTCCTATTGTTCTTTTCTCAAGAACAAATCATTTTTCAAGTGGGATGCCCAAAATATTTTCTCGAACAGCTTTTTCTACGGGGTTACTCGCAGTTATAGTGTGGTTTTCCATAGACGGCGTCAATCTATTAACCTCAAAAAATGAACTCAACAGATGTCGGGCCCACTCGTACATACGTAAGCTAAATCCAAGACGTTGATGCCAATCAACGGTCAGGATCGTTCCAAAGTTTTAACGTGGGAGGAGCTCTACGACACGAGACGTTTCCGTTTGGGTTCTAGTGAGATTTATGGAATAATATTGTATAATGATCAATCCATGAAAACAAGATTTGTAGAACGAAATTTGTGGTAGAGGAAATTGTAGAGCAAAATATATTGCTTCTTATATTTAAAGTTGTATTAGTCTTTACATATTACATGGATGTGGTATTTATAGTAGTACAAATGAAATGGTGACATTTGGATCAAATTACACGTGGCCTCATCTCCTTGGTCGACCCGTCAATTCATAGTCATCACATTGACTTTTCTAGCATTTCAAAGCATTTAATGTTCTTACATTGACAAGACATGATAAAATACACTTTTTACAAAAGTCACATCAATCATTTGAATAAGATCTTCGTCATGAGTTCAATCTTTGCACGTGGACCATCACCACTGAAGAGCGTTAGATCCATGAGTACCTCGGAAATACGAGGGCCTCGAATGATGCCAGCTGCCTTGTATAACACTTCCTCGGTCAAGCCATAGGCCTCGAAATAGCTTGGGCTTTGGCCTCATAGTAAAAGGGCTTCCTAGTTTGTTTGGATCCGATCCCACGTTTGGTTACGATGTCACGTGACAGTTCCTAGTTATGAGTCATAAGAGTTATTCACAAAGTTAGATAGATGTGCGCTTGTGTATCTAACACTAAAGGAAGTTCGAGATTTTTTAGAGTAACTCTTGTTTGATTCTTAGTTCTATTGGCGTGAGGAATATAATCTTGCTCGGGATAGTGTCACGATGACATCTTAGGTCCCGTAATGTTTCGTCTTTATCAGGTCAATTAATACGCAACAAGTCTTCACAGCCACTTGAGTGCTCAACTAACAATAGAAATAATGTTAGTGAATAATGGATACAAATGACTCGTGGAAAACATTAAGACTGCTTTTGTTGTGATAATAATTAAATCAATAATTGCACCAAGAAATGTCAAAAAGGTCAATTTGTAGGGCATAGATGACATTCTTGAAAAAGAAAGTGGTAGACAGGAGCGAGGATTTTTCTCTCTAACTTTATGCATGTGACCAATGATATATAAAGATTTTCACCATATTTATAATATGTAGAAAAAAAAAAGAGAGAATTAATTTTTCCCTGGCAGAGATTATTTGAAGTAATTTTATTCATTCATTTATTTATTTTGAAAATGTGTAGTTAAAAAATGTGAAAAATTTACGGGTCTACTTGTAAAATTGATTTATTAAAAAAATTGTGATTGAGAACGAATTTGAGAAAACATGATTTTTTAAATAAGTCGTGCTAAATGTCTTGATTTCAGATGTCTAAACGGTGATAGCTTGTTTGATAAAGTAACTTTAAGTTACTTCAACCTAAAAGAAAAAGAATAAATTAAAATCGTATATAGTATATTGCTATTCATTTGAATATTGTTTGCTGAACCTACTATAAGAGTGCTTGTTGATAATTGTTTGGCTACATAATTACTCTATATATATATATATATATATATATATATATATATATATATATATATATATATATAAGTTCTTGCTTTATTGAATACTTCAATTAAATTTTGATGTGTTTAAAATATTATAAATTAGTATATTTAAACTATGGTAATTGCTTAATTAAATAAGGAAGATGATAAATTCTTTTCCTTTCATTTGGAAACTTTCCATAACATCAACACATTGTTTCTTATAAAGCACTGCTTACAAATACACAGTCATGCGTACGTCCAGATCAACATATTGTGTTAGTTAAATAGTTGGATTGAACACGGTTTGATTTGGATGTTTTGTGACAAATTTTCAAAACAAACCAATTAAAGTGGCTTGGAATTTTTCTAAACAAAAGAAAACCATTTTTTTTTTTCAGTTTGGACCGGTTTAAAATCACGATTTAAAAAATAAAAAAATAATATACATGAAACAAATCTAATAATAAATATTAGTCTAAAATATCATGTTAAAACATAAATATTAGTATCATTACAAATACCTTAAACAAAAGTTCTACAATTTAATCATTGCAATGCAATAAAAGGATAAAAAAATAGCTCTAACCCCTTAGGCGATACTAATTGGCTCAACATCTTCAATTGTAACATGTGATTTACTATCTACATAAAAAAAAATATCGAAAATTTATTCATTAATTATAATTAAATGGTATAAAGCAACTAATAAAAGAAAATAAATAGAAATATATATCATATACAATATATCTTTTATAGCTTTCTCTGAATCTTCTATTGCTTTTATTTTATCCAAATATTGACGAATCACTACAAGTTATTTGTTACTATGCAAATAATTTTTAGTGCGAATCACCTCTTCAACCATCTTTCCATTGGGCAAACTCTTAAACGAATTGATAATTTAATCACTTTGAAGCAACTGTGGATATTTGAATGACGTAGACATTTTTGACAATTTGGAAGATAATATTGTACTTATTTTCATTCAAATTTCACGAAAGTAATATGTCGAAATGGTCAATGGTCAAATCTTCACATTGATCATTTAAGTATCATTCTTTTTAGCTTGAGCTTCCCGCATAAGTCTAGCTTTAAAACTTGAGGGAATGCGTTTGGATCCCAAAGCAGTTTGTGAAGAACTTGAGCTTGTAGGTTGAATAGCATCGTTAGATTTAACTGAGATGTATCTAATATGAACATCTCTTTTAAATTGAGATGTGTTTAGTTTTAATTGGATTTAATAAAAATCAAACTAATTTATTTTCAAATTTATTTTTGTAAGTATTTTGGCGGTTTGAAACGATTAAAAGAAATTGAAACCCAAACCAAATCACTTCAAAGCAATCTGGTTCAGTTCAAAATCAAAACATTGACGGATCCACGTGGATTCAAACCAATGGTTTCGTAAAAACAATTTTAGTTCGATTTGATGATTTCGCTATTCAGCCTTATAAAATAGTGGACGGAGAGGTCAATGTTGCAAGAAAAATAAAGTTGGGTAATCTGATGGTAGCAAATTGAAGACGACTGACCATATCTACAAGCAAATCAAGATTAGGTGATTTGATTGCATCAAATTAAAGATGAACGACGCAAATGTAACTCTATTCAAAGGTGGGGCAACTCATAGTGCATTATACAAACATATTCACTCTAATGTTGTAAGAGCTAGGCTCGTCGGTATGATTGTAAAAAGTCTAAAACTAGGCCAAATCAGTTCGATTACAAGTAAAAAACTGAAAATTAAAAATTTGGTAAAAGAATTTCTTGAACCGGTTGGCTTGCACATCAATTTGCTTCCAATTTATCCCTTTGACCTAGAATACAATTTACTTTTCTGGATTACGGTCCATAGTGATTTTTAAAACATTGATTCACTCTAAATGGGGCACATTATTATTATTATTATTATTTTTGATTTAGGAATCCGCAGTCGCTACCCGTAAGTGCGCATTGTGTAAATATCGCTCCATGTGCAGTAGCTCACAAACCACACATGAGAGATAAATCGCATTAGGCAAGCCTGGTGCGACGGGCTCAACCGAGAAAGTGTTGACAGGGGATTCGAATTCATGACTTTCGGTCTACACGTTAACTTGCTCCTCCAACTCGACTACCTCCGAAGGAGTCTAATGGGGCACATTCTTTGTTTATCCTTGGGTGACTAACTCGAGTGTTGGAGGGTCTTTTCTAGATGATACAACACTTTTCAGGACATACATTATTTTGGAGGTTTGTTATTATTTTATCGCTCAAGCTCACGGATCTACATATCGATTCTTTGCACTTGACTTTTGATAAGTTTTGCCTTAAATATGTAGTTCATAACATATAGTAACGAGATGCTACACTATAGTTCATAATAAGCCACTTTTATCTAAAGAAGTGTTTGGTTGAATTTTGAAGGAACTTGATTTCTAGAATCAGAATCAGAATATTACAAAATTTGATTCCTTTAGACAAATTTCGATACCTTGTAGAAAGCAAGTTCTAGGAAAAAAAAATATAAAATCTCTTAACCACGGGATTTAATCACATGCTGTAAATGATTTTGAATCTGAATTTAATTGATATTTATTTGATTTCAATAGTAGGAGCATGTCTGGCTAAGCCTATAAAATCTGAACTACAAGAAAGAAAGTCCATAAAAAACTTGTTCCCAAAAAAAGTAAGGTTTTGAACTAAAAGTTACTTTAAAATTCTTTTGGGCAAATATCTCAAGGAAAAATTACTTAAAAGTAACTTAAGTTTAAACACATGTTAAGCTAAGTATAATAGTGACTTTAAGTACTTCAACGTTTTTTTTTCTCGAATATAGAATATGCTTTTTCTTTGCTTGAAAGCCCAAAATGACTTGTTTTTCATTTTATTTTTCTTTTTCTCGACTGGATTTGTCTTCAAACTACACATTAAATCCTTAAATCAACACTATTAAATGTTCAACTATAAATGAAACATGCATGTAACTAGTTTTTTTTTATGTTAAAAGCATGAATCTCCTTTTTCTTTTTTCCTTTTCAACTTTAATAGATTTCAGGGGTCATGTTCCCTAATCTCAAAACTAAAAAGCAATTAGGGTTACCATATGAATGCAAAGTCAAGTGCAAGACAACAGTGTTGAAATAGCTAAGTATAACAGTACAATGAAAAATAGGTGCTTTCACTGTGTAACTTTCTTGATATTGATAGTGCTTGACTTGCCAATAAGATTTTAGAGTATTCTTTTCCATCCAATCTTACAACTTGCTTAATTCCAAAGGCTACAATTTGAACCAAATATCATTTTTTGCATTTCTTTGCATGTGTTTATGTATATTTCCATATGTATGTATATTTGAATTTATATTTTTGGTAATGGGATGTCCAAAATTGGGACGTAAATATGTTGAATCATATCATTTTAAAGTTTAAAATTATCAAAGATGTTTGATAATAAGGCACGAGCTTAAAGCTTAGATGGTTAGATATATATGATTGAGGAATAACATCATCTGGATTATATGAAGCTCTTATAAGATAAATAGCGGAGCATATGTTTTAGAGATTAATGATATTGAAGATATGAACTTGAAAAATGGGACCTATGGATTTTAAGATTGGTTTTTTTTGGTAACGTAACGTTATTCATTATTGATTGTGATCATTACTTACTGAGATGGTAGTAGGCTACATGATATTAAGGGGTGATCTCACATTGATAAAATATCGAAATATAGACAAATATATAAAGATATCGAAATATAGACAAATAAATAATAGTTTAACTACTTTTTTTAACAAGGTTGACCTTTTAAGATGAAATCTCTAGTCGGATCAAAAGTTCATTTGAACTTAATGAGTTATGATACCATATTAAGACTTGATAGATTTATCCTTAAAATATTTGTTTATATTTCGACATTTTACTAATGCTAGATTTATCTCTTAACATGTGATTCATCGTCCAACGAATTTATGATGCATTGCATTGAATAATGGATCAGAGGGACTTTGCCATCTAGACCAGTAATATTAATTAACGAGGAATGACATCATTCTTTTTTTTATAATAAGTGTATTTTATACACTTATTAGGGGCTCTAAAATATTGTCATTTCATAATTCTTTTGATGGAATTATATCCTAATTTATTATATAATGTGTTATTAGGTGAAACTCGATAAATGGAAGTTGATTTGAAAGAAAGAAGTGAAAACTTGTGAAAAAAGGGGCAAGATCCAAAGTTTGGAAACTAAAGTGTAAATACTCAAAAGTTGTGCCAAAACTCATGATGAAGATTCGAGAATGATAGTGGTTGAATGGATGCAATTAGAAGTCAAATGAGTGAAATATAACCAAAATATTTTCACAAATCAATTTTCAACCGTACAAGGATGTTCCAGATTTTCAACCGGAGATTGAGACCCATTTTTAGCTTAGTAAACTTCAAATTGGAAAACAGTTATTTCCGGTAAAGTTGTAACCTTTTGAGTTATCTTTAAAACTCAATTTGAATAGTCTCAATCGGATATCGGGAGAGAAAGTTATGATAAAAATACTAAAGAAAGTGTAGCACAATTTTTCTCTCGGCGCCACCATCACGGTGCTGAAGCTCCACTACTATGTCTTCGTGGGGCCACTCCCTTGGCGCCGAGGCGTCGCTGGGGCCTAGGTGCATCTAGGGAGCATTTTTGGTCCGTTTTGAAGCCCAGAAAAACCCTACATTGGATACAAACGTTGGGAGAGTATAAATACAAGAGTTTCACAAAATCCGAGGGGTTCCACACATTGAGAAAAATAGAATACAACTAGAGATTGAAGATCATAATTCAAATGGGGAAAATATATCAAGGAATTCAAGTTTTGAATCATTGATTGGAAGATGAGAAATATTTTGGTGCAATATTGATCATTTTACATTTTTATTCAATAACAAATTCTTGTTTTTCTTCTTCCATCATTATGAGTAGCTAAACTTTATATCATGGCGAACGTTATAATCAACCTGAAACCATTTATATCGTTTATTCATGATTCATGTTATTTTATCGTACATATGTTAATTTTGCTATGAGTTTAATACATTAAATTACTTGATCACTAATTTGATGATTTCGTGAATGTTTTACGAATTGAGAGGTGAGTTTGAGATTTAGACCATATAGTAAAATTTGATATATTAGTATAACGTGTAGAGATAACTATACTAAATATTGGGATCATCACATGAATTCTTTTAACTAATATTTCGTTTAACTAAAGTAGATTTACATAGAGATATGAGATTGAAGTAGTTACGTAGGTTCAATGAAAATTCGAGAGGGGTAAATTGAATACCATGGAAGAATTCGATCGAACACTACATTAGGCTTTTGTATCTTAAATTAAGACTCAAATGTGATCAATAGGTGAAATTGTTCGTTTCTAATTTGAATTCTAAACCAATCTTTGTGTGTATTTTAATTAATTTCAACTATTTAAATAAAAAATTCACAGCAACGCATAATTCTTTGTTTACTTTCATTAAATAGGAGTTAGAAAAATCTAATTCAGTTATAAAGTATAGTTCTCGTGGGAACAATAATTTGGATTCAACTGCTCACTATATTACTTATTACGATATATACACTTGCGATAGAAAAAAACGCAAAATGTGGTAATATCTTTTGGATTAACAAATTGTACATGTAATCAAACCTAGATTAATAGAATATTTGGACAACTTTGTCATTAGATTTATTGATGATTAAACAATTACATGCAAATTTTTAAAAACGAAAACACGAAATCTAGTTATACGGAGTGGCCATCCTAGGTCACATTGTGACGAATATGAGATTTACTTGTATTGTCTTCAGCACATTTCCTCGTGTGTTTATTTTTCATTAAAGGTATAATATGTACATATCTTTTTATGAATGGACGATGATACTTAGAGTTGAGCCTAATTTATTTATTTATACTGTCTTCAACATATAAGTAATATAAAAATGAATAATGCTGATAAGTGTATTTTATACACTTATTTAGGCCGTTCAATTTGAGTATTTGTTGTTGAATTGTATGAAATATGGCTTAATCTTGTGTGAATATTGTTTGTAGGTAACAATCGATGAAAGAGGCATGAGTGAAGAAAATACACAAAAAATGGCTCAATTGCATCAAGTACAAAGTTGAATGCAATAATTCAAACGCTTGGTCGGATTGCAAATAGACGATTTAAGAATGCGAAGAGTCCATTGGAATTGAAGAGAAGTCAATGTGATGAAAAATTGTTAAAAAAATTGTCAAAAATACACACGTGAAAAAATCCAAAGACCAATTTGAAAATTAACCCCAAAAGTCTATACTATGTATACGCAAGGGCCTGCAGACCCTGCATATGCACCTAGTGAGCCATCGAGGCTAAAACGTGATAGTTGTGCATACGCTCACCTTGAACCATGTATACGCATGGTTCAATTCCAATTTTTTTTAAAAAAAAATTTCCTTATGTAATTTTGGAAACTTTTGATAGAAAATATTTTGACATTTTACATATACCTAAAGCCGTTAGAATAGAGAAGGGGGGTCTCTATCATTATATTGAGAGTGAAAAATGCGATTTTATATTGAAGAATCAAGAAATTCATCGTTTGGGTTGAAGATTAAAGTGAAGAATTGGAGCTTCCAACTTCTTCATCATATTTCTTGTCACGGGTGATGTCTTTTCTTATTCTTTTATGTAAATTTCATATAACTATGCTAGGCTAAACACTGTTGTATATTGGATGGGTGACAAAAAAATCGTTGGATTTATAGTTTTAATTCAAGACTTGTTGGTTTTTAAATTCTTTTCATGTTTGTGAATTCATATGCGTAAATTATGGTTGTTTTAATGCCCGCGCATCCTTAGAACATATTTGTTGCATATTCGAGTTGTTGGAAATTTCACGATAACTAAAAGGTTGTATATGGAATACACGTGCAATAAATATTAGGAATAATATTTATGACGTGTGCGATAACTTGAAATAATTCTATTTTAAATGCATGTTCTTGATACTCAGATTAGGAATATGGTGTGGTCGTGTTAAACATAAGTTTGATATATTTTGAAAAAGAATATTGAATAAAATTGGATTATCGATCGTCGCACATATGTTAATCACATTAATGAACACAAGTCGAGAATTGAAACTAGAAATCAATAGATGGAGTCTAAAATTCAATACATTCATTTTGTATTTGATAACAATCATAGTTTATTACTTTCATAGTATAATCTAGCATAAAAAATAAAAACAGAAAAAACCTCAACCAACAATTCTATTTGTTACCATATATTGAATTTGGTAAACACTAATATATAAGACTGAACGTTATTTTTCGTGGGAAGATATTCATAGCTCACCACATATTACTTGTTAACGATCTCGTACGCTTGCGTGCTTTATCATACAAATTTTATTTATCATTATGATGATGAAAATCAGTGATGTAGCAGTTTACGTGGAGTAATGAGACTGCATAGTTCAATTTTAATGAGAAAGAGAAGGGGAGAGAGAGAAAGATAATGGGTTGTTACATGATGAAAAATCAGTGATGTAACAATTTACGTGGAATAACGAGACATCATAGTTCAATTTTAATGAGAAAGGGAAGGGGGGAGAGAGAGAGAGAGATAATGAGTTGTCACATGACCGATAATCCATCATCATGATTATAAATAACATTATTCAAAAATGTTGCTCATTTGTAGTATTTTATCATCACAAAAAATTTGAATAATCGAAATTGAGTTTTGAGAGTACAATTTTCTTCTCTTAAATTTCTATCATAAATTTTATTTTTTTTAGTTCATTTGAGATTCATCAAATTCTTTCAACAAATTAATATCAAATATTACTTTTATAGCATCTATAAAATATTTTAAAATAATATGCAATACAAGTTCAACTCTAACTAGTTTACTTAAACGTGAACACAATAATATTTTAAAAAATAAAATCTTATTATTATTATTATTATAAAATTGAAGATAACAATAAATATAATCACTTATTTTTTAGAAATTAGGATTGGACTCTCCAATCTTTTACGTGCTTGCAATTATGGGTTTAGGTCCTCAATTTACTTAAATTTGTATATCTATGTTCCTACGTGATGTAATCATAAATACGGACATCAGATTCGTACGTTAACTTCATGTGACTTAACATTGATGGCAAGATCGAAAAATTACTTAAAAACATTGTTATTGCTTGAAATCATGTGAAATATATGGATATTTTAACATCTCGATATTGACTATTTTCGATTTCCGTTTTTCATGTCTCGACTCATCTTTGCTTCTTTTGTTTGAAATAGGACGAGGTGGGGTATAATCCCATTATCAAGAAAGAAATCCCCGGAGTGGTTCATCGTCGAAAGAAGGGTTCTGGCATTTCCTATTGATTTTGTTTGTGCAAGATCCGAACCAGTACAAGAAAAGTCTGATTTTTCCCCAAGAGTGTCTAGGAAGTCCGAACTAGATTTATTTATTTATGACATGTTCGGTAGAGATTAAAATTGAAAATATGAACGTTATTGGGTCCCACTCTTCTAATAAAAATTAACAACGAGTAATTTTTCAATTTTAATCTATACCAAACACGCTTTTAAATAAAATGAAAACTTGAAATTTCACTTTTAAAGATTGATTAGACACCTGTACTAAGTTGTCCAAAACGAGAACCCAGTCCGGCCCTAAAAATAATATTGCACCATAATATCTTCATGGACAGTGTGTGAACACGCGTTTCAAACACTGGCCAACGTTACTGCAAAGAAAAAATCAATGCTTTTTATATTAATTAAAGACTGTAGCAGAGTGTCGTTTGCTTCATCACTGATTCCATACTTTGATTGCGACCAGATAACGGATCGAACACTTCTGGAAATATCCTTTTCTTGAAAATTCACTCAAAATTATATATTTATATTATCTTTCTGATCGGGTTCACAGCAATTGAAGCAGAAAACGGTAGAAAATGTGAGGATAATTTATTATTACAGATCCTTCTGATCCAATTCGGTGAAATTGAGTAGAATTAGTCGAGAATTTGAGTTTGAAATTCAGGGAAAAAGTGGATTGGATGGGGTATTCTGATTCACGAGTTGGAATTGAAGAGAGACAATGAAAGATTTGATGGTACTGTGAAAGTGATTCAAGGAAAGCAACAGGTCAATTGTTGCAGGGTAAAAGATTGATTTCTATGTCTACTATTTTCTTGTTTTAGGGTTTGGTTGGATCGTACTTGAATTTTGTGAATTTAGAGTGCTAATTACCTGTAATTGAGTATAATTTATTTCTCCCGCTTTATATTTTCTACCTTTTTAGAAAGTTTGGACTTATCGTTTCATTGAATTTCCGAAAATGGAATAAATTGGAAAGTTCATCTTTTTAACATAAATCTTCTCTTTTTATGCAGTGTTAATGTCCTCAAATTTCAATCACTCCATTTGTTCTTTTTAGATTTATGTACTGAATTGTTGTGGGGATTAGTATGGAAACTACTTAATTTAGCTGAATATGGGAAGAATTTTTGAAATTTTTTTTTTTTTTTGAAGATATCTTTGTTGTCTTTATCTATTGAATGAAGTGCAGTCCATTCATGATTCATCAGTTGAAAAACATTGAATTGTTTTGTTGAATTGATTGAAGTGCAGTGTACTCATTGGTTGAAAACAGGTTTATTTTCAGCACCCTAATTTTCATTATAGAGCATTGCATTTAAGTAATCTCATTGGTCATTATTTTTGGAATTTCCTTTTCAGGTTGAGCCGTTTTTTGGTCGTTTTTATATGTTATGCAGTAAGGTGCTTCATGTCAAATGATGTTCTGTATGAAATTGTTTAAAGGTTACTGTAATTGTTTGGATGGCATTGATTGATTCATCACATTAGAACAATGATATGGTTTAGCCGTCTCACTGAAAGGAGAAGAAGTTAATGTAAGGTGCTGAAAGGAGTAGTAGTTAATATAAGGCGTGGGGATGGTCCATGATCGTAACAACTTCGAGAATGCGCTTATCACGAGTT
Source organism: Fraxinus excelsior (assembly GCA_019097785.1). NCBI lineage: Eukaryota > Viridiplantae > Streptophyta > Magnoliopsida > Lamiales > Oleaceae > Fraxinus > Fraxinus excelsior. The sequence goes on along the minus strand of CM032625.1, from coordinate 9,641,324 downwards.
AAAATGATTTTGTTAAGGTTAATTTGTACATAATGTTCAGGCATCACGTGATAGGTTCACTTATATATGCCTAGTTTGTTCAAAATACTTGTTCTATAACTATATGTTGCATTTGAGATTGAGTAGAAATTTGATCCGTTTGTAGCCGTTTCAGTAGTATGGCAACTCCTGTTGAGCCTCCGAATGGGGTTGGAACTCCAGGGAAGCACTACTATTCCATGTGGCAAACACTGTTTGAGATTGATACGAAGTATGTGCCAATCAAGCCTATTGGTCGAGGGGCATATGGTATTGTCTGCTCATCTGTCAACCGGGAAACCAATGAAAAGGTTGCAATCAAGAAGATACATAATGCCTTTGAAAATCGTATTGATGCACTAAGAACTCTGCGTGAATTGAAGCTTCTCCGCCATCTTAGACATGAAAATGTCATAGCCCTGAAGGATGTCATGCTGCCTAATCATAAGAGAAGTTTCAAGGATGTCTACTTGGTTTATGAGCTTATGGATACTGATTTGCATCAGATAATTAAGTCCTCTCAAGCACTATCGAATGATCATTGTCAGTATTTCCTATTCCAGGTGCCTAGAATGTTCATTCCCTTTTAACTTCTGCTCTAACATACATTGTTACAATGCGAGGAATTTCTGCAACAAACATTGAAAATAAAGAAAATAGAAGAAATAAATTATTAATGTAAGGATTTTGGTAGTGGAGAAATGGATTTTTGGTTACGTATGAGCATGCTTCATAAGATTATGTCACACTTAGATTTTTTCTTCTGGCCGTCTTATGCTCTGTATACAAACCTTTTAGTCTATTTTTTGCAATCAAACTCAGTAGAAAAACATTATTAATAATTATTTTTCTATATGGTATGACATGAAACTAATTATGACATTCAAGCCTCACATCATATGTCAAACTGCCTAGTAGTTTTGATTTTAACTACAGTACTTTTTGGTTTCCATTTACAATTATGATGGATCTCACGTGACAATGGAATTTGACTACTACTTTGCTAACCATTATAACTTCTAATGGATTTTGTAATATTAGTTCCATTTGCATATTTTGAATTTGATTTCATTCTTGTAGAGTAATTTCTATTTTAAAACCTCTACTACGCTGCCCCTTATGCTTGGCAGATCTAACTTATTTGTATCTTTCAATGCAGTTACTTAGAGGTCTGAAGTATCTACACTCAGCAAACATTCTTCATCGGGATTTGAAGCCTGGGAACCTACTTATCAACGCGAACTGTGATCTAAAAATATGTGATTTTGGGCTTGCACGTACAAGCAGTAGTCAGGGCCAATTCATGACTGAATATGTGGTCACCCGTTGGTATCGAGCACCAGAGCTCCTTCTCTGCTGTGACAATTATGGCACCTCCATTGACGTGTGGTCTGTTGGTTGCATTTTTGCCGAACTTCTTGGTCGGAAACCCATTTTTCCGGGTACAGAGTGTCTTAACCAGCTTAAACTGATCATCAACATCCTTGGTAGCCAGAGGGAAGATGATCTCGAGTTTATTGATAACCCGAAGGCGAGAAAGTACATTAAGTCACTTCCTTACTCTCTGGGAACCCCATTTTCCCGTCTTTATCCAAATGCCCATCCTCTGGCGCTCGATTTGTTACAGAAAATGCTCATCTTCGACCCTTCAAAGAGGATAAGTGTAACCGAAGCACTTCAACATCCATACATGTCTCCCCTTTACGATCCAAGATGTGACCCTCCGGTCAATGTCCCTATCAATCTCGACATAGACGAGGATTTAGGCGAAGATATGATTCGGGAAATGATGTGGATGGAAATACTTCATTACCATCCAGAATCTGCTGCTGCTAACATGGAGGTAAACATGTGATGTTTAGTTTCTCCATTACTGGTGAAATGACCTTTGGTTTTGTAACATCAGAACTTTGTATTCATCTTTGCTTGTCTTTTATTTATTACAATAATCTTGGAAAACAATACATTAGTAGTTTGGGCTGTTAATGCACTTTCTATTATCTGTTTATGAAAGTTTTTCGATGCTGAACTTTTTATGACAAGTGCCTTTACTCAAGAACCTTTTCTCTATACATTACAAGTGATTATTGTTGGACCTGATGGAGCTCATTCGTATCGTATCGTATGACCTATCTCCTTGACCCGACAGGGTTTGATATTGTTGCCTTGCGTTGCTATATAAAGGATTTTTCGTAGTACAAGTGGAATGAGAATATAAATTGGTAGGTCCCATAAAATATGTGAATAAAAATAGTGGGTTCAATGTAATGTGTAGTTAAAAATAAAGTTTATCAACTGATAATCTGAAAAAAGGTTTAACCGAACAATGGCTTAGCAAGTTAAAAGAACTTGCTTGTGTTGATAATGGTGTTGGAGTACTTTTGGAAAATTGCAACCGTAAAGAATTATTCCGAAACTAACTTATTTCCCCTCTTTTATTAATAGAGGGAATCCACGGATTACCGTTCATTTGGGATGTATTTCCCTTTTCCCATTTTATCCTTTTTTCCACTTCCACTTCCCATTTTATCCCTCTTTCATAATTTATTTTGTCCTTTAATGTATTATATTGTTAAAATAAATTTGTCGTCTTATAAGATCTCTGGGAAAAAAATTGCTGACTTTCATCTGCAAAAAATTTCTTCAAAAATGTAGGCGGTGGCTGTATTTTTTTTTTATTCTCTGTCTTTATATACAAAAAAAAAAAAAATCTCTTCTTCACCGAGAATATGCAACAAATGAAAAGCTTGAGAAAAAGAGAAGAAGAGAAAAGGAAGAAGGCCATCAAGTAAGATTTTTATTGGTTTAGTTTGAATGTTTATAATTTTTATATTTAAGAAATTGCAAGTTATGCTATGTTCTGTAAAAAAACAGTAAGAATACACATATTGTAGATACCGTATCTAAAATTTGTTCGCTGGAGTTGAAGTGAACACACCGGATTCAAAACGTAAATACCGGACATGAACCCTTTTTTCAGCTTATCGGATATGAACCGTGCTTACCGTATTGGCAGTGTAAATACCGAATATGAGTTTTGCTTATCGTATTTGCAGTGCACATATCGGATATGACCTGACTTATCGGATATGCAATATAAAGACTACAATAATATTATGGATAGATAAAAAAAATACATGTGGGTAGGTTGGATTTTTGAATCTTTTTTTTGGAAGATTTTAAAAAAATAAAATTAGAAACATTTCCCCGTGCACACACGCCCCCCCAAGCAAGGTATAATAGGGTGATTATTAACTCCACCATTATTCTACGTAGATTGTTACATCACTGATATTTCATTATCATAATGATAAATAATATTATTCAATCTCTTTATACTACATTTGGTACATAAGAATTAATTGCTAATACATGAATTTAAATACCTATTAAAATTTCTAAATACATAAATAGAAATAAATTTATTTATAATAACACTAGATTTATGTAGATCAAAATATATCAAGTCAATATTAATGTTAATGTTAATTAATTGAAAATTAATAACACGAAATTCATAGATAACGATTTTGTAGTAATAATAACATATTGAAAAACGAAAAGTAAGTTATTATTGAAATAATTAAATTGTAGTAAAGTTAAGATCGTCCAAAAAATGATTCTCACATCATGTGATATTTAATATATTATAAAATTTCTAGATGCATGAATAGAAATAAATTTATCTATAACACTAGATTCATATAGATCAAAATTTATCAAGTCAAGATTAATGTGAATGTTAATTAATTAAGAATTAATAACATGAAATTCATAGATAATGATTTTGTAATATTTATTACATATTGAAAAACGAAAAGTAAGATATTATTGAAATAATTGAATTGTAGTAAAATTAAAATCGTCCAAAAAATAATTCTCACATCATGTGATTTTTAATCAATTATAAATTTATAATGAATAATTTTTTTTGCATAATCTAACATATTTTAGAAAGTCAAATATATTTAACTATTTTTTCTGAAAAGCATGTCCTATATTTAATATGTAATGTTTTTCCATCTTAGCTAAAATATTTAATTTACATAACAATTAGATTTTGGTCCTTAGTCAAAAAAGGAAAAGATATTTTATGATTGGTCGGTTGGTTGTTCCCCTAAAATATAAAGAATTAAGAAGCAAGAAAGTGTTCACTATTATGGCCCCTGACCTCCTAGGGAAGATATTTTTGGTGGGGTTCACAAGACAATGGGCCTACCGGACCAAATAGTGATCTGAATCCCAAGCCCAGCCACAACATCTGAGCCCAATATTTCTATCAAATCTTCTTTCTATTTTGAGAGAGTAGGATTTTTTATTTTTTATTTTTAAAGAGAAAAGTGGTGAGATGGATGATGACCGGTAATTGTGAGATGGTGATGATGGTAATTATTTATGATGGTGCGATGGATTTGTGTTGATTTGTTGGCCGACGATGATTGAAATTTGTGTAAAATTATTGAATTGAATCTGAAATCAGGATGGTGATATGTGATGGTTCTTGTGAATGTGTATATGATGAAATAAGTCATCATGGTAGTGTAACAATAAATGTTACAAAGTGACCAGTGTTAGCGGTGCTGTTGTTATAATAAATAATATCAAGTGGTGGTGGTGGTGGTGACATTGAAAATTTACGAAAATGCGTTTCACAGCCTATAATAAAAGTGATGGCGGGGTAGCAGTGACTGCGACGATGACGTTGATGGTGAAAATTGGGTGTGGAATTAGTAACATAATTTACAAAATGTAAACATATTTTTTTTACCAAATAAAAAAAAAGAACAATTTTTTTTTATTATATAATAATAAAATGTCAAAAAGTATGTATGGAATTAGTAAACTTTTTAACGATATTTATACGTTATTTCCCATTTAAAAAACAACATGTACAGTGAAATCCCATCGAGTAATTGGACAAAAAACAACCTGGATTGGGATTATTACACCTATGATCAAAATCGCTTCAATTGAATAATTCAATTGAATAATGGGGATCAAATAGGAGCTTCTAATGATTTGAAGTTCAAACCAAATTTCCTAATTTTTCTAACTCTTTTTTAATTGATCAGAAGTCAAGTTGTGACTCGTTCTAACTTTTACTTTTCTTTTATTTATTAATAAAAACTGCATCGTTATTCTGGTTAGGAAAAAAGGTGCAAGACTAGATGCAGTTCAAAATCCAATAATTTATTTTTTGGGAAAATTGAGGAGCAGTCCCTAACCTTTTTAATTTTTACAAACTTTACCCTCATCTTTATTTTATATCAACAAAGGTCCTTAACCTTACATAAATATGCAATGTAGTCCAAAGGGATGAACCATTAGTTGACCAAAAAATCAAAATTCGATCAATTTTGACTAAACTGAAAGGAGTAAAATGGTAAATTTAAAATTACCACATTAAATAAACCAAAAAAAAAAAAAAAAAAAACCAAAGAAAGAAAGAAAAAAAAAAGGTTTCTTCTTCACCTAGCCCACCTCCAACCTACCCCCACAATTGAAAATCAGTCACCAACACCAGTCGACACCACCACCTCCACTACAATCTTCTCCACTACTAAGGGTCCGTTTTTGTAAAGGTGGAAAATGAGTGGAAATAAAATGTTTTACAGGGAATTGATTTGCCTAGAAATTATTTTACTGGGAATTGTAATTAATTGTGTTTAATTGATATAATTTTTTTATGAAAAATGTTAAAAGTTTGGTGTCCGTTTGACTTCGTTTGTTATGAAAATTGCCAATTAAAGTGATAATGTTTTCTATGTGTCTAGAATTTGTTCCAATTGTAAAAAAAAAAAAAATTGAAAAAAAATAACAATACCGAATGCCATTCGTTTAGGTTTTTTTTTGCATGGAAATTATCAATAAAAGTGAATTTTTTTTATCATTGTATCTAGAATTTTTTCCAATTGCAAAAAAAAAAAAAAAAAAAAAATATTTACACACCAAAACATCAAGAATTTATTTTCCTAAAAAATGTGGAAAATTTGTCTATCAAACACTACAAAAATTAAAAAAATGATACCCTATCAAACAGAGTCTAAATGGAATCCAAATAAAAAATCAAAATCAAAGAATCTACAAAAATCATAGGGTAACTAGTTTCCCACCACCAGCCCCAACTCCAACAAATGTCATCGAAATAACCACCCAAAACCCCAAACTCGTGAACTCAAAAACTGCTGACAATTCCTTCTCCAATCACACCCGCCATCGCGGACTATCATTGGTTGACTCCTACAATCTAGGCGTAAAAAAAAGGGACAAACAAATCGGTGAAAAAAAAAAAAAAAAAAAAATTAGTGTGGCGACGTGTGATTTGATTTCTGGTTTTGATTTGGGTGAGATTGGATTTCTAGTTTTATATTGACGATGGTGGGCGTGGGCGTCAGAGGTACGTGATTTTTCTTGTTTTGCTTTTTGAGTTTGGGGGTTAATTTTCTTGGTTTGATTTTCAAATGTTCGGTTGGCTAAGAGGGTGGTGATGGAGGGTGCCAGCACTGATAGTGGGCGGTGGTGAGTGGAAGTTGTGTTGGCGGTGTGGGTCGAAGGTGGAGGTAGTGTCGATTTTGGGCAGAGTCTTACTGGAGAAGAAGATACTTTGTCAAGTTTTGATTTGGGGGTTAGGTGGGGTGAGGGGTGGGGTGGGTTTATATATTTATTTTTTATTTATTGGGTTTTTAATTTAATTTTTTTAACTTACTTGCCCCATTTGAGCCACATTAAAATTTTCATCCTCATTCTTCTACTCATTTTCAACTACACATTATTTAATAAAATAATATTTTATATCACATCAATAACTTTTCCTTGTTTTTCAACCACATGTTCTCCATCAATCTACTATTTCTGAATACATCCTTCTAAAATAATGTGACTCAAACGCACCCTTAATATGAGAAAAATGCAAAGTATCATTATGCTCTTTTTAATTTGACCAAAATTAATCAATGACTTTCTTGATCAACTATCGGTCAAATGAATATTTTCTATCCATTTGGATTTCAGTTGCATATTTATGAAATGTTAGAGATATTTTCTGGCACAAAATAAAGTTAAGAGTAAAATCTACAAAAACTGAAAATGTTAGGGATCGTTGTTGCAATTTTCCCTTTTTTCTCCCTTACTTTTAACTTAAGAAGTTATTTTGTGAAAGTAATTATTATTTTCCATCAAAATAAGTAACTATCATATTCTAAATTTTACTAATAAAAATTATTTTAAAATTTATAAATGAAACTAAAAATTTCAAGCTTAAAAAGGTTACTAAGAAATTATATTTCATAAACTGAGTAATTTAAAAATAAATTTCACTTGCTTTTAAACCAGACATCAGAGTGCAATTATCCATGTGTGTGAAAGTGAAAAACATTTTAAGAATTCAAGAATCTTGTCAAACTCGCAATATAAGAACAAGACATAGCCCAAAAATTCAGGAAGTTTTTAACATATTAAGGTATTTAAGGAATGTTGGTGTCCAATTCTTATAGGAAACATGTGTAGCTTGTCTTCCCTTTATAGAATAATAACTTTCTCATAAAAAAAAATTCTGTCCCTTTAATTTGCTTTTCTTTTCTTCCATGGATGAACAATGAATTTTTGGGAAGCCTAGAATAACCTTTGTATTATTAAAGATCATATATATGTAAAAGACATTGAATATCACTAATACCGTAGCTTCTTGTTTACCTAAACTTATTGTATAGGTTTTCGAAAGAGATTGAAGTTAAACCTAAATCTCTTGATTTAAAAATTTCCAATCTCCTCTTTTTTTCTTTTCTTCAAACTTGGAAAATGCATATATACGACCTTTTCATTTGTACTACTCAAAATTGTGTTTTCGAGGAGCATGGACATGACATTTAGTCAGGTAGGTCTACTCTTGTACCTTGCAAGGATGCAATATCACATACAATAAAGCTATTTATATAAAGTTTGATTACAAAAGTTGGATTACAAAGTGTGTTGGTAAAATTCAGACCATTGATTTCAAATGATTTAAAAATGAGGAAATTACACCTAACTCTGGATTTAAATTCTTCAATTCAAAAATCAAGTTTGGAGTTTATTTATACAAAAATCAGGTATTTCATTTTAAATATTAAATATTAATTAATTTCTATCTAAATTATAATTATCGAAACCCTAAAAGGTCACCTCTCACCTGTCCAGCTCTCTCATCTCTCGCCTCTCACGTCTTCTGCTTTCTCATCTCTCGCCTTTCTCGTCTCCTGCTCTCTCTATCGCCTCTCTCTTCTTCCCGTCGTCGCTGCTATCCCCGCCGCCGACGTCGATGAAGTATGGTGCTGATGAAAATCAAGCGGAGGAGGCTGAAATTGGTGTGGATGCGGCTACTGAGGTGGTAATGGTGGGCTCCTCGACGGGAGCATGTGTTGGTGGTAGTGGTGGAGGTTTGTAATCTGTGCGAGGTGTGCGACGATTTTGAATGCGATGGTGGGGGTTGGGTGCGGTGGTTCCGATCTGGAGGTTTTTTTTCGGTTTGGATGCGGTTGCGGTGTTCTGTGTTTTGGCATGGTGCGGTGGTTCTGTGTGTTTTAGCAAGGAGGTGGTGGCGATGTCCTGTTGTTTTGAGATGGTGCGGTGGTTGTGTGTTTTGGCGGGGAGGTAGTTCTAGATGGGTGGCGGTGGGGTCCTTTTGTTTTGGTGGTGGGTGTAGTGGATTAAGGTTAGGGCGGCGGCGGCTATATTAGTGTAGTGGTGATGGTGATAACGTTGGCTACGATGTTTGAATTGATGATTTTGTTGTTGGGAAGTGATGGTTATGGTTATGGTGGTGTTGGTGTTGGCGGCGGTGGTGTGTTTCTGTGGTGGTGGTGGTGGTGGCGACGACGACAGAGACAATAGTGGTGTTGTGTTGGTGGTGGTCACAAATGTTTTGTTGATTGTAACCAATTAATTGGTTAGTATGTGACCAATAAAGAATAAATTGTGACAAATAAATATTGTGACCTACAAATTTATTAAGTTGTGACCAATAAAAGTAATTTGTGACCGTAAAATAAATTGTGTGACTTATAAATTTTGTGATTTGTGTCCGATGAACAAATTGTGACTTTTAAATTTTTAATTTGTGACCAATGATCGAAATGTGACCTATAAAAAATTTTAATTGTGACCTTAAAATTTTTGAATTGTGACTAAATTGCATAAATCTATGACCTTTATATATTTATTAATAAAATATATAATTAATTAATTAATTCATAAATAAATTTTAATAAAAACCTAATTTTTGAACTTTCAAACCTCAAACCTTAATTTTGAAATTGTGATATTAAAAAACCTTATTTGTTTTTAAAATGATTGGTGTATATGTTATTTTATTAACCAACTTTGTACTTGTAGAATAATTCATAGAACATATCATTGACATGGAAAACTCAAGGTTATCGTCTTATCTCTAAAACATAATAAAGTCATATTGATCGGACAAATCTTTGAAATGAAACACATATTCAAAAAATAAAAGTGATTATAAAATAAATATCTAAAATCGGTGGGGATTAAAAGCATGCAAATGCATTTAATTACACAATCATCTCCATGGAAATTATAAACTTTCAAGAATTAATGACACGTTTTTTTATACTAAAGTTTCGATACTCTGGAGGCAAAACTTTGGTGCTTGCCTACATCAAATTTTTTTTCTCCATATTTTTGAGTAAAAGTAATAATATATAAAACAAAGCGACAAAATCTAAACGATTCATATAATGGACTCAATTCTTTGAAAATAAAACTTATCTCTAGAAGAGAATATATCAAAATGAGTGCAAATTTTCCCAGCTGGGGGTGGGGGGGGGGGTGGGGGTGGGGGTATGGAGGATGGCCCTGGTGTTCGATTTAATGCCCTTAGCTTGAGAAAGTAGATTCTCCCAACTCCAATGCCTTGTCTTCTTCTAAAACACCTTTAAGTCTTCCCCAACTTTAGACCTGCTTTTAAGGGTTTTGCCAAATGTATGTAACACACACACACACACACACCTGTGTTTGAGTGTGTAGAGTAGGCCAAAAATAATTCAAATTTTGTTTGGTCTTAGTGGGATGTCCCTCGATATAAGCAAGCAAAAGCAAGTCAAGAAATTCTTTTTCGCCAGAAAAAATGTAGCTTTTCAAGTTTATGAAAGTGAAAAGGATTTTCTTGTTACCAAGTTGACACGTAATGAATTGATATGAGAGGTGTGTAATTATCTAGCTAGTAATATGTAAAACATAGATTATACACATATTTATAAGTTTAATGAAACACCAAACAATAACTACTAAGTGTGTGTATTTGTGTGTGAGAAAGAGAGAATGAAACAAGGAAACGAACAAACAAATGGGATAACTAGAACCCTAATAAGTAATTTAAATTCAATTAATATATATACTTTTTTTTACTTAATCACTTATGTCTAGAAAGAAATGTCATGAACCAAATGTTATATATAAGCCTAAATTTTCTAGAAATGCTTTCATAACAATGCATACATCTCAATTTAAGCGAACATGTTGAAAATATAATTATGTGATGATTTAATTTTTTAAATGAAATGTAAGATTAATTTGACAAATGTTATTAGACATAGAAAATATGTTATCACTTAATGTTATATGTTAGTTAGTGTATTGAATTAATCCATTCATCCATACTCAAATCAATCTAAAACGTGAAACACGAGATTCAGTTCGATAGATTAGATTACGAAAAATATTTAATTATGAAAGAACTAATTATTTCAAAAGTGGGTTTGGATTAATTAATTTAATAAATCAACAAATCACTATAAAGTACACTTTGAAATTGACTGATTAAGACTTGTCATGAAGCCCCTGATTGATAATCATTATTCGAAAATTCTTTTTCTCAATATCCTTATTTTTAACCACACGTTCACTCAATAAAATATTTTACTCTTAAACCAATTTGTTTTTCTACTTTTTAACTACATATTCTCCTAAAAATCACTATTCAAAACATTATTTTTTCCAAATAATGATTGTCAAAGGGGGGGCTAAAGAAGCTTATACATTATAACAATTTGCTTTGGGGTTTCTGGTTTTCATATAACAAATTGGCCATCTCTCCCCACACCTTTAAAGAATATGCTCTTCTGATAGTCTTTTCTTGAAATGTTTATATTTGCATATGTAATAATACCATATCAAGTTGTCTCTTTTTAACTATTATATTATATTATATTTGAGGTTAAAGTTGTAGTCACTTTTAGTCTTGACCATCAGATATCATGCATAATCAATTATTTTTAAATGAAAAGATAGTTGCATTTGGGAGTCCATAATTCCTCTATGATTAAGTAGGGTTAGTTCAGTTGAAGGAGTCGAAAGGTTTTTATTTTTTTAACATGGCCATGTTAAGCCCTTGTTTACTACAAATTAAAATCTAGATTTTAATTTAAGTTAAAGTTAACAATAAATTTTAACCACATATTTTATAGGATCCATCACTTTTCTACCACACATTTTATCCATTTTTATCAAAATTTATTAAATTTTAATTTTAATCTCCACCAAACAGGAGCTAAATATTTTCACATTGAAGGGAGGAGCGGATTAAATGAGATACTGTTAATTGCTGAGGGACATGAACCTTCACAACTCTTGTTACCCTTTTGATTGAATAAAGAGTAATTAGAATTTTGCATGAACCTTCACAACTCTTATTTGCATTTAGTTCAGTTTAAGATTTTATTTTATTTTTGAAATAATGTTTTTACTAATTTTTAATTTGCATAAAAATGTGAACATAGAATCATAATTCATACCTATTGAAATGACCCAATACATACGATATTAAAACAAGATCTTAAAACTTAATCTCAAAACAGAAATTAAACAACACAAAATTAAAGATTGAACACAAGATATATTTCGGCCTAAGCCCCGAAGGTTCGGCGACCAAATCTAACGCCTACATCCCCCGCTGAACATCCAAATACATGGACATCGCTCGATTGCACTAATAGCCCAAAATGGCATAAAGCAAATACAATCAGTTCAAGATTACAGAAATAAGTCACAGAGACTTATTTTTACACAGACTGAAGGATCGAACACTCCCTCAAGGCACAAAAACAGAAAGATCACAAAGATCTGCCAAAACCCTCAAGTGACAGCCAGAATCACAAAGATTCAAGTCACACCACACTCAATGAAACAACACTTCACAAACGATAGAAGTAGATTTAGAAGATTTACTCATTTACAGGATCAACACTCAAGAAGAACACAAACCCTAGAAATGAGAGATTTCTCTAGAAGACAGAGAGAAGACGAGAGTGAATGGGAAGCCACAGCAAATGAATCGATGCAGCCAACCCAAGGGTCTCACGAGTGTTAATAGCCAGAAGTGTCTAGAACGTTCAGCCAACGGTGATGATGAATTCACGTGTCAACAATCCAGCCAATATCTCAATACTAAAAGTGTCAACCCAGAAAACACGATTTCCCTTTAAAATGTTGGAAGCATACATTCCTTTCCAGCAGTACAGGGTTCGAAACTTAACACCTACTAAAAAAACGTTTTCATTGATGAAAAGTTAGCAATGGACGACATCCATTACGACCACCTACGTAACCAGCGACAAACACTGCATTTCTCATAGTTTGCACTTGCATGTTTTTTTTTGTGGTTAACAACTAAAAGACAACTTGTAAAGTTTATGACTCGAGTGCCTTCCTGGGGTTTAAGATTCTTTATGAAATCATATATCTAATTGTGAAATTACAACTTTACCTTAGAAATAATTTAACAATTCTATGCAATTACGTCTATAAACATGGCATATTTCAAAGGATAATGCTATTTGTACATAATATTATCCATATGGGGTATCATAATGGACACATGACACTCCCCCTATTAGCAGGTGCCCTCCCAATAGGGGGTGTCATGTGTTCATTATGACACCCCATATGTACATGGCTATGTACATATAACATTACTCTATTTCAAAACGTCGTTATAGAAAGAATTTTCTCATCATTGATTGGTTCGATTTTTACTTCTATAATTTTTCACTTTTTCCTATTTCGAACGGTCCGGCTAGTAGTCCTACCAGTTACTAGACAGATGTACAAGTAATTTTAAAGAAGAAACATACATAAATTAAGCTACACGTCGAACATATATACAAACATAAAGAGGAGAAAAAGAACACAACTAACGACCTTAATTTAAACATATTTCTATTAATCTTTCTATAATAAAGTTTGGGTTGATTATGTATATATGATTTCACCACAAATAATCGTCATTGCTAGTAATCATAGGTATAATTGCACAAACTTTTTTTTTATCTTTACAGAACATTAATAGCTTAAACTTAACTTTAATCTTTTCTGATCGAATCGGTTTTGATTCTTGAAAGTGCAAACAGCACATATTGTATACCGTAACAAACCATGATGCAGAAAACATCCTTTCGTGAAATCAATCTTATCTTCGACGGAGTTATTTACGTACATTCGAGATTTGATAATTTACAAACTTTTTAAATGGTCGATGACGAGATTCGAAGTATGGACTTTTATATGTTCTATAGTCGCGTTTAATCAAATTATCTAAAAATACGTATAAAGTGTTAAGAAATATATATCCTACATCGATAAATGATGTTGACACGGACTAATTAATAAAAATTTTGGCTACTCCTCTTAACAAGGTTGACCTTTTAAGATGGAACTCCAAATCTTGACATGGTATCAAAGCCCGTTAAGTTCCAACGAACAATTTGATCCGATTAAAACTCAAAAAATTTGAATACATGGATTTCAAGATTGACATATTCAAACGAGCCACAATCTTGTGGGGGCATGTTAAGGGATATAATTCTACATCAAATAAAGATGAAAACATAGACCAACTTATAAAGGATTGTGTTACTCCTCTTAATAAGGTTGATCTTTTAAGATGGACTCTCAATTCTTAACAGGGAAAAATTCATATTTAAGGTGTATTCTTTACCTCAATTCAAAAGTAAGGTGAATAGTTTGAAAATTCAAAAATCAGATATAAATTTAATTAATTAAAAATATTTATTAAATAAAGATAATGAAGTCACATTTTGTGATTAATGGTCACAGATTCATAATTATAAGTTACAGATTTATTTATTGGTCTCATATCGTCAAATTTTTTTATCACAAATTATTTCGAGGTCACATATCAAAAAAATTGTACGTCATAGATTATTTCGAGGTCACATATTTTTTAATTAGTTGGTCACAGATTATTTTTGAGTCACATTTGTTGGTCATAGATTATTTTTTGGTCACATATTGTCAAAATTTTTAGGTCACAGATAAATATTTGGTTACAGATAACCAAATACTTGGTCACACACCACTGCAGTCAACAGAGACACACCACCACCGTCAACACGGCCACAGCCATCGTCACTCTCTTCGCCACCAACAAACAACCTGCATTATTATCATCGCACCACCACAACCATTTACAAACTAAAAACAACACAACCACCAAATGCCGCTGCTGCCGACGACACCAATCACAGATAACCAAGTCTAGAAAAGAGTAGAACCTCAAGCAGCGAAGAACTCTACCAAACCCTTGTAACCTACCCTAGTCGCCGCCGTCGGCGGTCGCCATCCATGGGCGACGGCGAGACACCCTCTTCCACACCTTCCCCACATCCCAAGCCGCCGGATGCCATCACCAAGACGACGGCAAGTCCGCCTCTTCCACAACTCTCCCGCAGCCCAAATCCTTCCTTGGGCGACGAAACCTCTCCTCAACCCTCCTCCACTCCTGGCCTAACGCCACCATATTCAGCCATGGAAACCACTGATAGAGCCCAACCCGCAGACCTCCAAAGAGATGGCAGTTCCGATCAGAACCTCCTTTTCAAATCCAACACCAAAGTCTTCTCCTCTCTTGGCTGCCGGTTCCCATGGAGATTTGACTACAAAAATCGGCCAATTTCTCAAGGGGTTTCGTTCCAGTTAGGCAATTCTACAGAGAGAGGGGAGAGGAACGCAGAGAGAGAGAGAAAGAGAGGTAAGGGAGTAGTGAGTGAGTGAGTGATAAATTAGGGTTATGTTTTATATAGTACCTAATTTTTGAATAATAAAATTTGGCCCCTGATTTTTGAATTACCATCTTTAAACACCTGGAAATATGTAATTTCCACTTCTTAACATGGTATCAGAGCCTATTATGCTCCAACGAGAGATTCGATCCAGTTAAGATTCTAAAATGAGCACGTGAATTTCAAAATTTGTCTGCTCAAATGAGCCACCATCTTGCAGGAACGTGTTAAGGGATGTATATCTTACATCGATAAATGATGTTGACACAGACCAATTAATAAAGATCTTGAGATACTCCTCTTAACAAGGTTGACCTTTTAAGATGGAACCCCAAATCTTAACATAAATGAATGTATTGAATGAGAAAGATAATTTAATTTTAAATTATTTGTGTATTTTTGTGTTTAGCATAGTATAAAACAGTAAATATAAGGTGTAGAATGTGTAAGCATGCTGCAATGCAAAAAGGGAAAAGGGCTAAAAGGGAATGCAAGCTTGCCCATACTCTGATCTCACATTCCCCTATCGCCTTTTCGTCATGATTTGAACTTTTGTGGGCCTAATCAAATAATTATTGATTTTTGCTTTGATGGAATAATTAAATGACAGCTTATTCATACTTAATTAATTGAAAAGTTAATTCCTTTCTCTGATCCATATCTCACTAGTATAATTAATTATACATGACCACAAACAAACAAAATGATCAGAGAAAGCTATGGTTCTTACGTTTTTATTTTATTTTACTTTTACTTTTATCCTTTGAATTTTTTCATAGAAACTCTATCATGTAAATTTTTTTTTTTTATCATGCTTCATTATCAAATTATAATAAAGAAAATGCACATGAATAAAATGAGAAAATAGAAATAAAGACCGAACTAAACCAAATAATTATTCTTGGAGAAGTGTTTTTAATGGAGTCCAAACATGCTCTAGGTCTACAAGTATCAGACGAGCAGTTTTGTTTGTTTTTTTTTTTTTTTAAAAAAATTGGAGTTTTTCCCCCCAATCTCTTCATTTGATTTCAGTACTTTTCAAAATAATGATTTTGTAATCTTAGTTCTTTCATGCTTATGCTGTATCAGTTTTTATTTGAGCAACTAATCTTATTTATCTGAATCGAAAGAAATTGAGAATAAAATTGTTGTAATATATGGTTCATGTAGAATGAAATATATATTTGCTGGAATGAATAGGTCGATGTCGGAGCGGAGAGCACCGAACGTCTTGTATGGGTCCTATAATCTTGTATGGACCAAGGTTTTGGTTAATATATATATCGTCGAATCACTTAAATTTGTGTGTTTTTATTTCTTTGTTGATTTCATATTTTTCATCATTATTATTGTTGCTCAAACTAGAACAAAAACTTAATTTGTTATAATATTAAAATTTCTCCATTAACAACAAATACTGAAATTAGATAGGAAACCATAGCTAGGCTTTGAAGAGAGAGAGAGAAAGAGAGCATTTGAAAAATAATGAAAAGAAGAGAAAGGTACATAAACACAGGTGTATGTCACATTATATGTATTGTAAATGGCTGCAGGATCTATGGTTAGGCTTTTCTTGCTTGCCACTACCAAGGAGATGATTGACAAACTATTAGTATTAGCTACTCATCCTGCTTATAAGCTTCCTGATTATAATTGATTTGCAAGGATATGGTAGAAAAAGAACTCAAATAAAAATAATTTATTTTTCCCTTTAAAATTTAATATAGGATCAGATCATCATAAGAATATTTACAAGGATTATATTGATGTAGCTGAGGAGTTTTTATTTTTGAGAAATGAGAGAAAAGTTCAAGAGATTAGAGTATAATTAATAATTAACAAATAACTTGTAGAAAAAACAGTAGAAAATATTAGTTATACATTAAAAAAGCAGTATCAAAATTAATTAATTTTGCATTACAATCAAAATGAACTATTCACATAAATGAAATGTGGAAATTAACCTTGAAGTGTGATTAATTTTAATCTTGAAAAATAGACTCAATAGCTAAGAGCTCAAAATCCTTCTTAAATCGTCAAGCTTCAAACTCCAAGTCTTCGTTAGTGTGTGTGTGTGTGTGAGATTAATTTTAATCTTGAAAAATAGTCTCAATAGCTAAGAGCTCAAAATCCTTCTTAAATCGTCAAGCTTCAAACTCCAAGTCTTCGTTAGTGTGTGTGTGTATATATATATGTGATTAATTTTAATCTTGAAAAATAGACTCAATAGCTAAGAGCTCAAAATCCTTCTTAAATCGTCAAGCTTCAAACTCCAAGTCTTAGTTTGTGTGTGTGTGTGTGTGTGTGTGTGTGTATTAATCGAGATCGTCAATAACAAAAGAAGCATTAAAGTGAAGAATAAAATCAATCCATTAAAAACTAACCAGGATCAATACATCAAAAGACATTAGACGGCGAGCTATATTTTTCTCATCACAAGGAGTGAAATACGAAGAGCCACATCTATCATTGTTCGTAATTGTACAAATGTCCGGTAAAACTCAATCTTGCTACATTGCTAATTGTACACTTTTACTACAACTTCATCTATCAACCAAGATGTCAAATTCATCTGGCAAAACAACAAAATTCTGGAAAATTATACCATTAAACACATTACCCTAAGAGAAGATGATGTAATAGAAATGTCAAATTGACATCATGTTGTAATCCAATAACTGTCCTTATATGGCATGGGCTATCTAGGTTATCCTTTCGGTCGTAGTTCTGACAGAAATAATGAGAATCGTGTATGTATGTATTGTGGATTATTTCAGTGGTCCACTTAAGTTCTCATGTATTTTTGTTCATTCTCCTTGTATTTATTATGTCTCTCTATGATATGCTTTTTACTTGGTTTTCATAAATTTTGGGATAATTATAGCACCGGTACTAAGTTTTTCACTTAGTAGCAGACTTTATTCAAATTTTTTATTTGTGCCACTCACGATATTCAACTTTTCAAAAATTAGCATATGAGATCCAAATGGATGATTTCTATTAGCTTGACCATTAATTGACTAGATAATTGACCATGACAATAATTTTGAATAGTTTTAAAAGGTTAAAATGATAACTTTACATTTTTTATAATCAAATAATTAAAATTAAAAACCAAAAACCAACCTTTTTCTTCTCCATCCCCAAAACCATCACCCTTCAAAAGATGAAGGGAGATGTGGTGGTGTGATGGAGGTGGAGGAGATGGCAGTGGTGTCAGTGTTGGCATTGGGTGGGTGCGGTTGAGTTGTCTGATAGTGGTGGTGATAGTTTTGGGGCGTGGTGGGTTATTATTTGGTTTTTAATTTTAATTATTTGATTTTAGTTATTTTATTATAAAAAAATATAAAGTTATCATTTTAACATTTTAAAATTAGTCAAAACTATTATCAAGGTCTATTATTTGGTTAACTAATGGTCAAACTAATAGGAAATCATCTATTACGACTCTATGTGCTAATTTTTGAAATATTTGATACCGTAAATAGCAAGAATGAAAGATTTGGACAAAGTTTGCTACTAAATGAAAGATTTAGTATCGCTACTACAATTATCCCTAATTTTCAGAATTTAGATTTTTGGATATTTGGAATATAAAACAAGAAGAGGAAACAAAAAGTGATATTTAAGATTATTCATACTTGGAATTAATATATATGATTTTTTGTATATACTTGGAAAAAGTTTGTACTGTGACATGTTTAGTTAGCAATTAATAGTCTTAACTCTTAATATACATTTTCAAAGAAGCAATATTTAAAACTACTTTAAAATTAAATAATTATTCGAGTTTACTTTTCTTAGTTAATAACATTAATAGAGGAACAGTATTCATGAATTATTGCGATCAAAATTTTCACGCTCTTAATTACATCTCAAATATCGTTCTTCAAACCATTATCGCCACCCTCCTATTTTCTTTTTTCCCAATCATGCTACATGTATATTACCTTTTATATATTTATTTATATATATATACTATTGGACAAGTTAAATTGTTAACAATTTTTTCACTCAATGAACACTTGTCAACACTTATCATGTCTAACATAATGTCTAAAAACAATGTACAAGTGACATTTTTTTTTTCTTTTTTGCCTTTCGCAATCCCTCATCACTAGCTAGTCGTCTAGGTGGACTATCATATAGTGTCACTTAACATAAGGGTCTTATATCTTAAATCTACTAATTTTATAGCTCGACTCAATTAACACTAACCAAAAAAGAGCCTTCCAAACTCCACTTATAATTGTCGCTAAATCACCGCCAATATATTATTTCCATTAGATGAAAACCGTGTCAATATTGATAGTTAGTGATCGAATTTAAAACTTGTGGTGATCTGCAAAGGGTAAAACATATTAAGTTATTAACCAAAATCATTGTAATGAATGACTTTTTTCCATCTTTTTCTCTTTTGGCCTAATGCATATTAACCAACAAAGAGACAAGATTATAATGATTTATAATGGCTTAATCTCCAAATAATATTTTCTCACATTTTGAGTTATTTAGGGTGAAATTATCCTATGACCCTACCTTCATTTTCATCTGTTTTTTTTTCTTGGATTGAGCATTTTTATCTCTATATAACCTTAGAAGAATTAATGATATTTATTGGACCACAAGAAAGAACACAGCCAAATAGATCATCCATTCTTTGGGACACCTCTCTTCTGATTCCACTGAATATAAACGAATACAAATAGAAAGACTACTAACATGTGGATGTGAGAGAGAGAGAGAGAGATCCCCGCATGGCTGCATCATTTCGCTCCACAGACTTTTGTCGAAAGCCTTGGGATCGAAGGCAGGGATCTTAATCATGGCATGGAGAAACTATAATGATCTTCCTGTAATTGCAGAGTGCAGAGAGAGAGAGAGAGAGAGAGAGAGAGAGAGAGAGAGAGTATTTTTGTTTTTTACAAAAAGTTTTGACAGAAGAAGAAAATAAAATCTGTTTGTTTGAGGGCTGAATAGAAGGGTTTAGTCATTGATATATGTTCTCTCTTCCTTTCATTTCAAGGCTGCTTTAAGGCAAAAGACTGAAAGAGTAAAGAGGAAACTTGTATATGAAAAGGTGCTAAAAGCAAAGGAGAGTTGTGTGTTTTGGGGGTGTCACCAGAAATACTATTTCTTTGAATCTAGAGAGAGAAAGAGGGGAGAAAGAGATTAGGTTTGGATATTAATTATTAATCTTGGGATTTTCAAGTGTTTAAAAAATTATCACATCATTATGGAGTCTGCAAATATTCATCAACAAATGAAACATCATCCTCAAGATCATCATCAACTTGTTGGCACTTCTTCTTTAGCTGCTACTTCTTGCTATGTAGTTGGAAGCTCTCAATCTTGGACTCCTAACACCATTTCGTGAGTCTCTCTCTCTCTCTCGATATCTATCTATACATCTCTCTCCAAACTAGGAACTTTAACAAAAAAAAAAAAAAAAAGATCAGCTGAGCTTTTTAAATAGACAAGTAAATCAATCAATTACGGTTCTTGGTTGGCTATACTTTCTGCAGATTTATTGTAGTTTAATATTATTATTCTTTAGTACTTGGTATCTTCTCTTTTCTTTTACTTATATTCTAGTGTGATTTGATGTGCATCAATCACACAACATACAATTAATATTTCAATGGTTTAGATTACAATTGTTTCGGCTTGAAAACTAGGGCTTGAAATTCAAGTGACTCCCATGACTGATTTTGCAGAAACTCTGATAGCTTCAGTTCATACCTTAATGGAGGCATTATAAATCCAAGGCAGGCGCAGGAAAACCTGAATCCACTCTCTTCCTGGAATATTTCAATGACTCCAGAAACGGGATTATTTCAATGGGATAATCCTGCAGGAAATTTACAATCTGGTAGAGTTAAGGAAGAATTTTCAGATAATTTCAACCCTAATTTCACAGAGATTTTAAACAGCCAATCATCAAGAATTGAAGATTTTCACGTAAATCCCTTGAACTACAATAAGAATAATGAGCTAAGAGATTTGTCATTGAAGGATCTCAGCGCGAAGCTTCTGCTTAGACCATTTTCTTCTGGAAATCTTTTAAATGGCCGGCAAAATTTTTCTCCAGGAAATTTGTACTGCAACTCTTCAAGCACAGGAATTAATGGATCAACACAGAGTGGAAGGGGTTTCAGTCAGATATTTCCAAGCATAAATGTTTCAAATTTCAATCTGCAGTCGGCCCCATTAGCGAATTCAGTCAATATGGACATGAACTTGCAGGCACTAGATCTGCTTACGGCTTCAAAATTTAACGGAAATTTTGTAAGCCCAAATTCACAGAACGAATTAGGCCTTTACAAAGAAGGTTTTCGTTATGGCCTTGAACATGTGCAGCAATCGAGCCAAATGCCAATGAATTGTCCTAGTAAGGTTTGCATTTTCCTTACTTTTCCTTCATTTTCCTCCTGATTTTTATCCCCTTTTCGTTAAGTAGCACTTACTGTCAGTACTAATTTGATAGAATTGCAATCATAATTGGATCTAGCAATACATATATTTATGTATGCATATACACATATGCTGATAGATTTTGACAAAGCTCATACATCCGGTGTTTCTCTTTATAATTTTTAGACTTAAAAGTTATATATATCCTACCATGTTTCGATGTTTCTATCTCAATTATATTTACTTCATAGTTGAAAGTTTTAAATTATTTAGACTCACGTGCGGAATTATACAATTAAAAGCAACAAGTCACTTTTTAATTGTTTCTAGATGATTTGATGAAACAAGCCAATTTATCCTAAGTTTGAATACTACAATCAATAATTAAAGCAGTAAAGAACATTAAAGATGATCACGGAGAAAACTCAATTGGGTAAAAACCCTTATAAATCGAAACAAACTTACGGTCCAGACCCTCTACCCCATAGAACTCCTGACTTCAATTCTTACAATCTCCCTTGATCCTACTAGAGGTGTGCTCTTTCAAAAAAAAAATTGGACTCCTGGTTTTTACCTTAGTCCTTTTGGACTACGTGTTCCTGACGCCAGATCCCAACTCCTAATATCTCACCTCAGTCCTTCTGAATTTGTGCTTCTGCAACAGCTCTTGATATCTAGTATCAATTTATCTCCGATAGATTAAATGGTTTGGTGTTTGATCAAAAGATCTTGTATGTTTTGATCTGTGGTTTAATATGAAAAAGTATGACTAAATCAACAAATCAAAGTTTGATGAAATTATAGCTCAAATAATATGGTGGTTGAATCTTTGAATTTTCAAATGAATGATCTCTATGGAAAATATGATTCAACACACTTTTGGACGTCCTTAAATATATATAGAGAAAAGTGTTTAGGATGAAAAAGATTGAAAAACCAAGTGTTTGAAGCAAAATAGAAATCTGAATGTCGACCTGTCGCTCGAGCGCCAAGCCGGTGACAGGCGAGCAACAACTGAGCAATCGTCAGTATTTTTATCATAACTTTGTCTTTTGATATCCGATTGAAATGATTAAAAATTTGTTGGAACGCTAACTTAAAGGGTTACAATTATTCTAAAAATAGCCTTATCCAAATTCCAATGTTTTCTATGTAAAAAATACATTGCAAGTTGCGACTGAGAATTTTGAGCGTAACTTGTACAGCTCTTTGACACTCTTTGAACTTTTAAATACATTTCAATGATCATATGTGATCTTCTTGAACTCTTCCAAGAACTATACTATCAACCAAACTTTTTTGACTTTAATTAGGATTCTATAACTTCTATTTTGACTTTGATTACAACTCAATAAACTCCTAATACAATTCAACTAGGACTTGAATTTGATTAAGGAAATTGCCAATTACAAATTTAGAAATTGACAACTATAATTTGGACTTAACAATAATAACGCATAGATCTTATATGCGTGTTGAAACTGCGTCAGAAATATCTAAAACAGTACCTGGGATAAAAGCACAGCCACAGAAAGGGTTTTTCTTCTGAGATTATAATATTTTTTTCCTATTTTTTGTTTGAGGAAAAAGAGAAGAAAATACTGCCGTTTTGCTTTTTCTTTTTCTCCTTTCAAATAGATTGCTATGCCAAAAGGAAAGCCTTCCCTTTTCTCCATTTAATGGGCACTTCAGCTTTATGCATTTGTATGCACCTTTATATATATTCAGTAAAATCGAGTCTTTTTATTAATATATAGATTTTTAACATGATAGCCATTGTTGTTTCTGATAAATTTCACTTTTTGGATTTTAAAGATATCACCCCTTAGTAATGGAGTTGCAGAAGCAAAACGAAGCAACAATACAATGGAGCCAAAGGCACCCAAAAAATCGCGTATAGAACCGCGCACTCCTTGCCCACCATTTAAGGTACGAGTAATGCTGCTGCGTAACATTAATGATGTTCAGCAATAGGGTTAATATATGTAGCTACATAGTGATACATTCTGTAAAATGAGTCTCATATTTTAACGTTTAAATTCACTTTGATGACTCCCATACTCGTGTTCAATACTAGTATTGTTAAGTAGCATTAATATACAGCTAACAATATTTAATAGTTAGGATTCATTTAAAAATTAATTAATTAGAAGTCTTTAATAATTAAGCTCAGTTTTATAATTATTTTTCTCAGGACTTTTTTTAACTGAATTTATCAGGTTAGAAAAGAGAAATTGGGAGAGAGAATTGCTGCCCTTCAACAGTTAGTAGCACCTTTTGGCAAGGTAATTTTTTATTTTTCAAATAAAAAATTCTTCATACCTTGACTTCTGTTTTTACCCTAAATTTAGCCTAAGAGGATTTATTTTTCAATTCAAGAAACTTTTGTAGGTTTATGCCGTCATATGTGCATTATTTAACAAATATACACGGCCTCGGTAATATTTTCAATGGGGGGATTCAATTACACACACACACTTAGCAATCAAACATAACTCTTTAATTCGTAAAGGCTACCAAATATCGTGATCTTTCTCTCTTAGAGTTCTTGGTATTGAAACTCTTCCTTCTCCCGAGCCTACCGGCATAAGATGATTCACAAACCATTCAGTCAATTTGACAAATTCTTCATTTGAAAAATAAAAGGAGGATGTGATGAAACGAATATAATGAGAAATCAGACAGAGAAAAAAGTGATCTAAGATAAAGCGCTCAAATTTTTTTTTCCCCAAGTATAATGCATGTATATCAAATTACAACACAATAAAAACCAAACGTGCATATTAATTTTTTTAAGTATGGATACTAGCCACATGATAGCAGTAAATAACTAAGTTGATTTTCTACAATTAAAACTTTTAACTCTTGTTTGATCCCTATTTTTTTTCAAAGTACATTTTTCTCCATCTTATTTTTAACCACACACTCTTCAATAAAATAATATTACATGCAAATACAAAACTTTTTCTTATTTTTTAACCATACATTCTCCATCAATCTACTATTCAAAATATATTTTACACAAAAAAATAGGGTTCAAACATGCTCTTAATACGATATTGTTAAGTTTCGTCACTATTCATTTATAAAATTAACCACACATCATACATTTGATGAAAAAATAAACCTATTTTCTCCTTTTGGACCTATTGAAGTCAAGTTTTAAATACATAAATTTGTCCCTTTTACATAACTTGAATCTTAGATAGTGTATACAGTTCAACGATGCATGTGTAGCTACTACATATGTAGTTAGGGTCTGTTTGATGTAGATTTTTGAAAATAGATTTTGTGAAAAGTGATTTTTCACTAGAAAATTACAAATACGCGTGCAAATTATTTTATAAGAAGAAAAAGTAACTTTTAAAACCAAGCAAACATGTTCTTATGGTAAATGAATACCTTGACTTTAAAGTATGCATGTCCCCCCAGACACAGAATCTAAAAACCATAACGTCTGGTGTAAAGTTATTTTTTACAGATAAATGAGCAGAATGATCTGCATGCTTAGGACATTACTTTTACAGTTTATTTTTGATAAAATAATTAATTACTTATAGTGCATAAATTGATGTTGCATGCGGGTGGAGAATATTGCAGACAGACACAGCATCCGTACTGATGGAGGCCATTGGTTATATCAAATTCCTTCAAAACCAAGTCGAGGTAAAACATTCTCCTTGGTATTTGAAGTTCTGTTTAACTCAAATTTTCGTCTCATTCTATAATAAACTTTACTTATAAGTTTGAACGCCATAAAATCTGTGCCTGCAGAATAAATCTTCTTAAATATAAGCTTCTTTTGGCTGTAAATATATAGGATGTGTTTGATGGATATTATTGAGGAAATAATGTATTTTAAATAGTGATATGATGAGAAATATGTTATTAAAAAATAAGGAAAAATTATTAATGTGATAAAAAATATTATTTTGAAAATGAGTTTTGAAAGAATGTTTATAAAACATGGCATAAATGGTTTATAAATTCAATTAAAGTTAACTATTGATTTTAACATATATTTAATTATATCTATCACAAATTAATTATCTATACATTTCGCAAAGCCTACTAGTATTCCTCTTATTATTCATATTTAATTTATAAATTTATCAGACCGAGGTTAAGTTGCTTACGTAGAAAAAGATATATTAAAAAAAAAAAAAAAAGAAGATTAGGTTATAATTATGGAAGATAAAATATAAATAAATGAACTTTTACTATCTTCGATAGATTAAGCCCTTGTTTGGTTTGGATAAATATAAAAGTACTTTTAGTAGATTTTGAAAAAGAATTTATAAAATGTGTGATTAAAAAGTTGATAAAAATTGTAGATCTCATAAAATGTGATTGAAAATGAGTTTGAAGGAAAATAAGGACCAACTGGGCTAAGATGTCACAAAAAATTCTAGGATTTATGACTCGGAAACTCTATAAACATTTTGAAACACTATTAAAAAACTTGTGTTAATTTTAATATTCGCTAAGAAAATTCGGAGTCTTTGTTTGGAATTCATTTTATTTTATTAAAATTCTACTTTTTAAGAAATGAGTGGTTATGTATTTCAAAATATGTATGATTAAAATTAATATTTCAGTTTGAAAAGTAAAATCGTAGGAGAAAAAAATGAAACTCAAAAGGAGCAATAACTTTAGGACACTTTGACTAAAGTATTTGGAAGATCAATTTGATTAGGAATTGTACTTCATTATAGACTTTGTTGCGGATTGATTTAACTGTGGAGCTTAATTAAAATTAATTTAGTTGCATGCTTTGGCCTTTATGAACGGAAAGATTAACAAGTCTTTAGGAATTAACGTTAAATAGGTTTTTTCACCATTTAGGCATTGAAGGCAAATTATACAAATTTCCATAAGGAATTCTGAACAAATGCTTTGCTATATTTCCACAATCGACAGTTTGCAATTTCACATAAATTTTGTCACAAATTTACATTGTTTTCTGTAACTTTATTTTATTTTATCCTATAAAAGGATGGTTTTGTTTTACTTTTGCTAATATTTTGACTTGTTTAATTGCAGACTCTAACTGTCCCTTACATGAAGTCATCAAGGAACGAGACCGGCAGAGCAATGAACGGGGTAAGAAACTAAATGCATTTAATCTCTTGAAATTTAGTCTCTTTTGTTTCGGTTCGACCTGTCATCACATAGTGTTCTCTCTCTCTCCTCCCTCTGGAAAAAAAAAATGATTTTGTTAAGCGAAAAGTCCACATCGTTAAATACCTAAATATAAACTTACATATGAGGGTTTAAATTATTCTCATTAACAAGGTTGACATTTTCGAATGAAACTAGTTTTAATAAGGTATCAAAGTTCATTAAACTCAAACGAGCGAATCAATCCGATCAAAACTCAAATTAGTACGCGGGTTTCACGATTGGTGCTCTCAAAAGAGCCACCATCTTAAGTAGGTATGTTAAAAGATAAATCTCATATCGTTAACTACCTAAATATAAATTAACATATCGATCTCGTCTCATCATAAGTAGGAGATATCTTGCTTACCGATGAGGTGGCTGGTCTTGCCACCTCGCGGGTATTTTAGATCCCGCCGGTGAGATGGCAAGAGCACACCACATCTTGCCACTCTATTGGTAGGCAGGAGATTAGTCCGTATAACTAATACATAAACATTTGAATTATTTCCCGTAACTAGATTGACATTTTCAAATGGAACTTCAAGTCTTTATAATATACTTAACAGCAAAAACATATTTCCCTTATGGAGTATGACATATTATACATTCTGGATCAATGCAAGAGTGAACAAAAACTTTATAGAATTGTTAGATTAAAGAGAATCTGGGGTCTTTGCCTAAACCCCAAAAATATACAAAATATATACTACTCCTCTTTTTTGTCACACAATGACAAGGGGTAAGCTTAGAACTATGAAGCACCGGCAGCGTGCTGACTATTCCAAACTTAAAATCTTTGGCTGTACTCCCTATGTACATCAAAAT
Source organism: Fraxinus excelsior (assembly GCA_019097785.1). Taxonomy (NCBI): domain Eukaryota; kingdom Viridiplantae; phylum Streptophyta; class Magnoliopsida; order Lamiales; family Oleaceae; genus Fraxinus; species Fraxinus excelsior. Next base: position 9,613,827 of record CM032625.1, on the reverse strand, counting down.
GAAGGGAAATTAGAGCCAAGGTCCATAAAAGGTGTTTCATTTTCTTCATTAAAATGTTGGAAATCTAATCCTCCATTGATAGTATTACGCCATGCATATGTTCGTTCAATCCAAGTTAGTACACTCACGGCAGGTCCACAAAAATTAGGCATCGCAATAGATAAGATGGTAGTTTATTTTTATTTGCTAAAATTGTTTTATGTCATTAGGATAACCTTCTTATATATATCAGGTTCCCACTGACAATGAAAACGGAGAACTGAAGCGAGATCTTAGAAGTCAGGGGCTGTGCTTGGTGCCTTTGTCGTCCTTATCGTATGTAGCCGATGGTGGTGGCGGAGCTGTTTGGCCACCACCACACTTCGGCCGAGCCACCTAGCTAGTTATTTGAATAACGGCCCCTCGACTCCATTTAGGGGAAGATGAACAGAACCCTACTGTGTAATATTGATGGAGCAAACTTGGTCATCCTACAATTGAGGGACAAAAGACAGCTTTAGGAGTGGACCAAGTTTGGTCCATTAATAGTTTAGGTTTGTTTTATTTAGTACCATGTTTCTATTTATTGTTTTGTGTTAACTATCTTTACCTACATAATATTACTCTTATTACCAGTACTAAGTCTATGTTTTGTTTTATTTCTTACATCAGAATTAAGAGCTTGTGTCAAGGGTCGACTCTTTTGATCGATTTTCTCCAAAAAATAATAATAATAATAATAAATGGCTTAGTTAATTATTCTACATAATTTTCACTTGAGTAGTTTTGTTTTATGAACCAAATTTAGAGCTCTATAAGTTCAACTTGAGTATATTTTCTAATCAAAGTTGTATAGATATGAAATATATAATCGACTAGACTAGGTCGACTTTTAAATCAAACATATGGCTACAAACCACATTCTGAATTATTGAGAACTAGCTCGCTCCTCGCTCTTATTTTTAAACGATATACTCTTGAGAGTTTTACACGCTTGAGTATGTCGATTTTGGTAAAAAATAATTTATTTCGTCACCTTACACAATGAATTGAAGAATAAAGATGTTACTGAAGATAAACTTATACCTAAGCTCTAATTGTCAATGGTAAGAGAAGAGAAGGTACCTTAATGTTTGTTGAGTTTTGTTAGTAACAGAAAATCCTTGACAGTAACAAAAAGTCCGCGATGGAGAGTTTGGGCGATGAACTTGTAAACATCGTTGCATAAGCCGATAGGCCGGTAATGAGTAGTCTGTGATGGAGATTCGGTTTTTGAGATGAGCACAATATTAGTGAAATTGATCGGACTGACTTCCAATTAGGGCACACAGTTGATGAGTTATATCGAGGTGAAATTGTCAACAAGCGTACAAAATTCCCGTGCTAAATTTAGACCTATAAATATATAACAAGACGCGGATGTATGACAATTCATTCTCAAGACACAGAGAACATACTTAATCACTAACCAATTATATGGTACTTTTATGATGATTTTATAATTGCTGGATTGATTTAAGCATTGTAGAGCTTCAGCTGGACAACTCGAGCATTGCAATTGCATGTGTGTTCTTTTAGGTCAATTCAAATAACAACATTCGAACTGTCGACCAGTTTTACGTCAACAAAGATAATTAAAGTGTTTTTTTTAATAAAGTTTTAACTTGGTAAATAAAGATAAGGGTAAACTTGTGGACTAAGATCTAAGTATTACTGAAAAAAGATTGAGGATGTAAATGCTTTGTTTTGAAGAATAGGGAGCAAGATGCAACATATATCATCAAAGTTTGGAGACCTCCACTGCTATTTTCTCTAGATATTTACACAAAACTATCTCACAATGTCATACTCGAAACGTAACATCTTACAATAATAACCTTTGTACCTGTTTGGCTAACTCTTATTACTAACAAAAAAGAGTGAGCTATTATTAGAGAAATATAACCATTAGTTCATATATATATATATATGTTTTTCAAGACTCTCTCAAGTGGCAGACAGATTCAAATCAAGATACTATTCAAGATGCTTTAATTGTTTCAAATCCCGATTCTTCCTTTATAAAAGGAGAACTATTTTATCTATTTTTCTCAAGTGTGAAATAAGTGATATTCACCTTCTTCAAGATAGTTTTTAGATTTAAAAACTTCTCTCTGTTATCTTGTAATTTCCCGTGATTTCAAATTTCAAAAATCTTCTAAGATCAATAAACTATTTTCTTCCCTCCATATATAATTGCATTTAACCTGAGCCTAATTTGGTATCAGAGCCATAACTGAGTTTTGTGAGAGTAAATTGTGTCATATTACTATTGTCATTGTGTCTAGGGTCATACTGGCGTGTTGCCACGGATGTCTACTGAATAGATGTTGGTCAGCCCATATTAGCCGGAGTAAGCATTTTGGGTGATCCCGTTTGTAGGCTTTGGTATAACGTCAATCCAACCTTTAGCATTGTGTCTACAGTTGTAAGATTATTGTTTCCTTTTATAATATTTAACTATGTCTTTCATGTCAAACTGGTTTAGTAAAGGAGGTAGTTCAAAAGAATGAAGTAGTAATATGGTGTACTGTCGTAGGCACCCAAAAATAGTCCTTAAACCTCTAAAACTAATGTAGTAGTGGAAGTAAGAGTCAATCACACGAAGAGTGTGTAATTCAATATTTTATACTCCATACAATGATTGTGGAGTTTTTGTATGCAAACAATTGTAAATAACGTAATTAATAACAATGAAAATTAAATTAACGAAAACAATCAAAAGACTAACATTGGTCTAAGTCCACATCCATCGTCAAAAATCCACAATTGATCATAAATGCAATGATAATTCAATTCATATTTTGAATATCCACCGTTTGAATTATTTTCATATCTCTCCTTATTTTTAATTAATTAGAAATCAATGTTCTAATTAACTCTAATTATTAAATAACCTCATACCAGAGCTCAAGATTCAATTTAATAACAACTTTATATAATAGAGAAATCGATGAACTAGATAACACAAACACCAGCGGTTGCATTCAATCTATTTAAACATCATTTTTAAGATTCAATAACCTCTATCGCAGAAAATCATCAAATTCTAGTGCTCACAAGTTAAAGGAATCAAAGAATTATGGATTTGATATTTAACTTAGCAGTAGATTGTTACAATCAATGAACTAGTGGACCCTCTAGCAATTAAACGCAACAAGTCATAGAAATAAATGCAGAAGAACATTCAATACTCAATTGTTAAACCTTAAACAAATTTTTCTTGGGGAAAAACCTTCCACTCGAGGAAAATGAGTAATTCTCTTGTAATATAGCATATATTCCAATTAACTTAGGGATCCACAACATGATAATGTCCTTAAATTAAAATTATACAAAATCTATCACATAGCTTAAGGATACACGATGTAGAAAAAGTGGAAGAAAATTAAATATTTATGAGTACCTCCGAATATGAGCATTGACTTTCAACCTTGTGATGACTCCTGCTACAAAGTGAAACAATTCCTCATGCTTCACTTGCTCAATAGATACTCATTTGTCAGCTACTTAACTAGCATAAGATTTCAAATGGTACTAAAGGCAACTCCAAGATTGTGTGTGCATAGATAAAGAAATGAAGGGTAATTGATTTTTTATATAGCCGGAGAAAAATAATAAAAGTTAATGAAATGATTGCTAGTGATACATGATGACATTAATAATTATTCAAGATGCTCAGTGGGGTGAGAACAACTTGATGTTCACTTCATGTTGAGCACCACTATAAGATTGTCTACCACCATAAGGCCGTCTATCACATGACGTTGCCTACCATCCCCATGAGGTTGTCTATCACCATGAGGCCATGAGGTTCTTTATCACCCAAATGAGGTCGTCTACCCCCATGAGGTTCTTTATCACCCACATGAGGTCGTCTACCCCCATGAGGTTGTCTACCACCTCAATGAGGTCGTTTACCCCCATGAGGTTGTCTATCACCCCCATGAGGTCGTCTACCCCCATAAGGTTGTCTACCACCTCCATGAGGCCTTCTACCCCCGTGATATTGTCTACCACCACCATGAGGTTGTCTATCACCATGAGGCCCTCTACGTTCACATAGACCGCCTACCACCTTGAGGTCAATAATATACTTACCACCTCCATGAGGTCGTCTACCCTCATGAGGTTGTCTATTACCCCCATGAGGCCGTCTACCACAAAGCCATCTACGTTCACGTAAACCGTCTACCATCTTGAGGTCAATACAATACTTAATCATACAAATGGCAATGAGTAGGACGAAAACCACCAAACAATGAATGTGGACACAACCAACCGCTTGACGAGTGTGGGTTACCACGCTAGAATGTGGGGAAAGTAGAAAGGACTACGTGGAACACGGGGTACCATTAACTGTCGAACACGTGCATTGCAACATGTGCCTATAAATACCTCCAAGGTGAGAAATGTATGATCTCTTGAAACCCGAACTACGTGAATTCACATTATACTATCTTCATATTCTCACAAACCGATTATTGATTCTCACGCCGGAGGTACAACGGGGGAGAAAGCCCCCGACCTCATTTTGTAGATAGCAACCGCTGACTGAAGCAGCTGGACCACCGCACTCGATAAGGTAAACACGAAGGACAATCTCGCAAACATTTCAGCTAGCAAAAAGTCAAAAGATTGATCATAATAATTTATTTACAAGAAAAATACACGTGAAAGTTGAAGATCAAAGATATGCATACGTCTTACAAACCCTTCCAAGCCGAGAAGTAGAGAAATATAACGATTGACTTGATCATTTTACCATGAATTCCAGAAAAGCACAATCCAAATTGATTAATATTCTAATTTTCGATTTAGTTGCATTCTAGTCTTTCATTTTCTTAATTCAAATATAATAACCAAACTAACCAAAGTTCTAGTTCTAATTTCTACAACTGGTTTTCTAGCTTGCCACATACACAAAAATGAAACCAATATTTTATTTGAGCATCGAAACAAAAGGTTCAAAAGACAAACACATAGCCCCCAAACCCCCTAATTCTATGACAACATTTCCTCATCACTGGTGGACTTAAATAACACACATAATCGAAGATTTAAAAATGCACATCTGATTTCAGCAACTATAGGATTTTTGGATTTTAAGAAAAAAAGAAGTGAACACAACATCATCGATTGAAATTTGGGAGGTAGGGTTCCAATCGTATGAAGAAATGAAGAAGCTCCAAAGAAAAATTGTTCGTCAGAATACAGGATGATTGAATCGTTGAGAAAAGCAAACAGTGAAAATAATATGTTATTTTGTTACCTATGGTTTGATTCAAATGGGCAGTAAAAACAACGATGGAGAGAAAGTGAAAGGGGATCTGAGAAGTAGAGATAAAAAATAAGATATAAGAAAATCCAAATACAAAAGACTGGCGAAATAAAGAAAGAAGAAGAAATGATAAGTCTTGAATGGTATGAGAGCTTGTACGGAGAAACCATGACCCGTGAGACAAAACTACATAGTGCTTGAGGGAAAAAAATGAAAAAATGTAAAATTAGTACTGTTGGATAAATCCAAAAGATAATCCATCCGCCAATCATTTTGTACCGTCGTTATTGCCGTCGCCCTCGACCAAACGGGACCCGCCCTCCTGACCACCAAATTTTTATGTCAGGAAGACTTTCGACACAAGATACCTCAAACGCGGATGATTTTTTAGTCAGATCGTAAGACTAATTAGGGGACCTCCACCACGCTTTCCACCACGTTCTTCCGGCTAAGTTTTGGGCCTGAGCTCTGATACCACTTGTTGGGTTTATGGACACCACATATCTCCACATTGGTATGATATTGTCTACTTTGGGTCTAAACCCTCATGGATTTACTTTTGGGCTTTACCCCAAAAAGCCTCATACCAATGGAGATATTGTCCTATACTTATAAACTCATCATATTTCCCATGTCTAATCGATGTGAGACTTCTTTTGCTCCCAACAAGTACATATGACACAAAGATGATGCCTTATGAATAATAACAAGTTTTGCTATTTTATATATTGTAGGGATGTACTTGTATTGGAGAATTTACAGTTTACTATTTAATAAAAGAGTTCCCCATGAACTTCAAAATTTAAAGTTGGGGCTCTTTTTATTTTTTTAAATGGAATTTTGTGAAAATTCTTTGCCAGAATTATATGTTCTGAATATTTTATTCTTAGTGGTTAGCTTAATGTGAGCAATTAGTTTTCTGATCATAATTTGTTAATCTTTTGATCGATTTAGAGGATTGAAGATGGCTTCTCTACAACGGCCCGTAGTTTGTCCCGTGATCCGTGCAAAACAAACTGGAGTGTATTCTGTGCCAATTAGTTCTCCTCTAACGGAATCCAAAGTTATTGGAACTGGGTTCTGGGGGCTCATAGGAATTGGCAATGGTAAGACTAATGTAAATTATCCACAGAGTTTGCGGAAATGCACGACTATTCGATGTACTTTCAGTTCGTCGTCGAATGGAAATGGTAGCATGGCCGATAATTCAAATGAAAAATGAGTCTGATTATGTAAATTCGAGCGTGGTTGACGCTGGTAAGTTGATTTCTTAAACACTTGTTTCTCCTAATTCAGTGTTTGTCAGTGCATACTACTGTGTAAGTGATAATTAGAAAGACCTGTCATTTTTGCAATTTATCTTGCCAAGAAATGCATGGGATGGTGGGGTGGCAGTGGCACTAACAATCTTTTACTGTCAAATATTTTAATCAACATTTTGATTTTATAAAAATTGGTGAAGCATGATTTTCCTATTTTATTGTCATCGGTAAGAAACACGTTCGATTTGTCGAGTTCTTGTGAAAAAGAGTGCAAGCTATCTTTAATGGTTTTGGACAGAAACATAATGTGTAAAGAGGGAGACATATTTATTTAACTTTAGTCACTTATTTTTTTATGAGAGGCCGGACATATGCACAGTGGGTCAGGGGCGGAGCTAGGAATTTTTGTCAGGGTGGACATAATTTATCGATATTGAACGTCGAATTTTTGTCATGAATGTCAATATTACGAAAAGATTGCATAAAAAACTTAATCAAGCTTGACGAATAAACGAAAAAATTGACTAAATATTCTTATAATCAATGGCTTTTCCCTTATTAGTATGTTCACAGCAAATTAACCACTTACAAAAAGAGACTTATTGATGTTCATGTGGATGCTTCTGGGCTTGGAGGTTGTGCTATTGTTGAAGACCTAATGTAGTGATGTTTCTAGTGTTTTTGGATTGGGCGGTGTAGGTGAAGTTGGACCATTTAGCTTTAGCATATTCGTAATAAAAAAAGGAAAAATTACAAAAATCAGGTGTAAAGTTTACACCAATTCAAAAATCAGGGTGAAAGTTTAATTGTTCAAAAATCAGGTATTTTATTTTATATATCAAAATCTCAAATCTATCAAAACCCAAATCTATCTCGACTCTCTCTCTCTCTCTCTCTCCCCCACCATTTCTCTTCCCCCTCTCCCACGTCCGCCGCCGCCGCCGCCACCACCGTCGCCGCGCCTCCACCTCCCTTCTCCCTCCCCCTTCCCAGCAGCTCCTCGACACTGCTGCTGACTGTTGTGAATCGCACCAGCGATTCGTCGCTGCTGCGATTCACAGCAGCAGTCGCAGCAGCACCGCTGCGATTCGGCTGTGGCGGTGCGGCTGTGGTGTGTGGTTGTGGCTGTGGTGTGGTGTGTTGTATTGGTCGGCTGTGGTGTGTTGTGTTGGTCGGCTGTGTGGTGTGTTGGTGGCTGTGGTGTGTTGGTGGCTGTGGTGTTGATTGGTGGATGGTCTGTGGGTGTTGGGTACTTTTTTCAGAGCGATGCCGTGGTGAGTGTGCGTGCTGTGGGGTGCGGTGGTGGTGGCACTGTCGGTGTGCGGTGGTATTTACTTGATGTGGTGTGTGGTGGGTTGAAAATGGTGGTGGCAGTCGACGGTGGTGCGGTAGAAGATATGGTGACTTGGTTTTCTGTGACTAAAAATATAATCTGTGACCTTCAAATTCTATAATATGTGACCAATCATTTTGTTATCTGTGACCTAAAAATTATATAATATGTGACCGTGAAAAAATCTGTGACCAATTAATTTGGAAATCTGTGATTGTGTGACCTATAAATTTTGATATGTGACCAACTAATTTTGAAATATGTGACCCGTGACCAATAAATTTTGATATGTGACCAACTAATTTTGAAATATGTGACATGTGACCAATAAAATTTTTGAGCTGTGATCGCCGGAATAATTGTCGGAATCAGAGCAGTCGTTGGAACGGTCGCCGGAACAATCGCCGGAGTAGAGTGGTAGTCGGAACGGTGGCCGGAATAGTCCCCGGAACGGTTGGGGTGGTGGAAGTGGGGTGAGTTAATTATATTATTTAATAATAAATTAATAAAAATATTTTTAATTAATAAATAAATACCTGAATTTTGCATTTTGAAACTTGACACCTGAAAAATGAATTGTGTCAAAGTTAACACATGATTTTTGAATTCTTTCCAATAAAAAATTTTTAAAAAAAAGCGCAATAAAAATGAGCCCAGAAGCCCAGGATGGGCCTGTGCCCACCCTGGACCGTATATGGCTCCACCCATGCAGTGGGTACCGTCCCGATAAGACTTCAACTATGCTGAACCAAAGTTTAAGTTGTCACAGAAGAAACACATTTATTTGTTTAAATTTAATATTTTAATTTAATCTCTAAAGAAGACTTCGGAAGTGCTTGTGTTTTGTGGAATTTCTACGACAACGTGCTTTATTTGCGCAATACAGCTTTAGTAAATTGTTATGAATTCCTTACTCCTGCTACGTAATTTCTGTTGCTCATGGAACTGCTTCTAGGAAATTGTATGTCTATTATATAATGCGTGTTAATCTTATTGGAGAATATCGCATCTGACTGCTTTTGTACAAGTACTAGACAATAATCAATAATCCTCCGTGTTAATGTTTTGGATAGATGAGGTCGAAAGTGACCCGGATGGTTTCATGATCAAGATGAGAGATGGCCGGCGTTTGAGATGTGCCCTGTGCCCATAAATAATAACCCTCGGGGAAGTCATCGGCCAGATTATGCTCTGCGCCCTGCAATTGTATTGAAGACGGAAGACGGGACTGGGCTTCTTCTCCCCATAATTGTTTGTATGTCATCTTTAACATTATGATTAATTTCTGTGGGCAACATTCTTCAATGAGTGCGAGTTGATATTGCCTCTTGGTATTGCTTCATTCTTGATTCAATTGGTTTTTCACAGTGGAGATGCCCAGTGTGCTGCTAGTGGCAGCTTTACGCAATGTCCAAATTGTATGTTTCATCCTTTCTGTAAAAGTGTATGTATAAGTTACTTCTTTTCTTACTTCCAAGTAAAAAAGCTTGCTTATTTAAAAAGTAACTCTTACGGTAAATATAAATAATTTACTTATTTTAAATTTTGTTCCATAAAACATTATTTATTTTCTAATAAGTAATAAGTAAACTTATTATAGTCATACTTTTAAGTCTTAGCCAAACACGCTCAAAATTACCTGTGTATTTCTTCAAAGATGATTTCTGGATTGCTTTGTAGGCTGGGCCTACCATGTATCAAGTTGCAAAGGAAATGATTGAGAAGATGGGCTATACGGCGAGTTCATTTATTTCTTCAATGGTCATGTAGTTCTTCTTTGCTTGCTTACAGGATAGGAATTATTCAACTGTTTTTTTTTTTTTTTTTTTTTTTCCATTTATTAGCTGTCTTCTTTTTCAGGTGAAACTTGTACGAGTCACCGAGAGAATACATGAGGCATATTTTGCCGAGTTACATCTTACAGTTAAACTAAATTTTATTGGCTCCAGGTTTGAACCACATGTAAAAATTTCTAACTTCTGTGACATTTTAAATTTTTTTTATGTTATGTTCATCTTGGTTGAAGTTGGATAATGAAGCAGAGTGTATCAGATTTGATCTGCAGCCCCTCTGATGCAATTAACATTGCGGCGAGATGCAAGGTAATTCTTTGTGAGTAACTGTTAGACACTTCTCATTGAACTAGCTCGTCTAAAAACTTATATTAACTTAAACTATTAGCTGCGAGCCTTGAATCTGGATCTTTGTTGCCCCTGATAATATGTTGAACCTTGTCGAAAAGCTTAAGCTCATAAAGAGATGTTGAAGATATGGAAAGAATAATCTCTATGATATTTTTTCAATAGTGTAGGATTACTTTTATTAATAATTGATTGTATAATTATCATGCACTCTTTCCTTATAAAATTATTTATAGTCCTATAAATAAGATATTTTACTTTGTAATATAAAACAAGTTTATTATATACAATTTATAATATTCTTCACATGATATGAGAGCAGTTTCGATTCTAAACAAATTAACCTTTGAATTTCGTTTCCGGCAAGTTGTATTGAGCCGCTCGTCTGGCTACCAATATTGTTTTTCTTTTTTCTTTTTATTTGAAATTTGGTTTAATATATGTCCAGTTCATCTAGAGTTTGATTTGGTGATGGTTCGGTGTATCCGAAATTTGAGATTTGCATCCAATTTATTTGGTATTTATCGAGTTAGAATTTGAAATTTACGTCCAGTTCATTTGGTATTTGTTGAGATGGAATTTGAAATTTGCATCCATTATTTGGATAAGAAATTTGCATCCCTTTGGTTTAGTAGTGGATACGTTGGTTACTTGCAGATATGAGTGTTCCTTCTTCCTCTCCAACCCGTATTGAGATTGACTATCATCTGATTTCTCCTTCAAGTCTTGGTGATGGTTTAGTTAGATTGGTGGATGATGATTTTTCATTATCACTAACTTTGAATTATTTGTTTGCCTTGGTTGACATACAAGCAATTTTGAAGATATGATTGGATCGATTTATCTTTCAAACTCAATTTGATTACTATTACACCATATTGAGTTTGAAGGAGTGTGTTGAAGATATGGAAAAAATAATTTCTATGATATTTTTCCAATAATGTAGGATTATTTTCATTAATAGTTGATTGTATAATTATTATACAATATTTCCTTTTAGAGTTATTTATAGACCTATAAATAGGATATTTTACTTTGTAATAGAAATAAATTTATTATATACAATTTATAATATTCTTCACAAGAGAATGCAAATTATTTAAGCTTTTGTCTTCAATACTTGGTTTTTTCTTTTTCTTTCATTTTTAATTCATTTGGAGTTTAAAGTGTTGTTTTTGTGGCCATTACAAATGTTAAAACAAATTAAATAATGGTCTTTTGGAATAAAGATTCACCAGGAAAATATCAGTACAGTTGTTAAAAATCGTTAAAACTTCGCTTTTGAACCAGAGCTTACCATTTCAAGGATTTATTGTTAAAGGATATATATCCCACATCGATAAATGATATGGAAAAATTCACAACTCAAACTTTATCTATCCTAAAATAAAAAATCAGGCCCAAAGGTTTAGAATTACAAAAAGCAGGTTTTTCATTAATTAATTAATTATATTTAACAATTATTATATTAAATGAAATATTTATTGTAATATAATATAATTAACCCGCCCCGCCTACTCTGGTGACTCTCCGGTGATCGACGACTATTCCGACGACCGTTCTCCCGCCACGCTTAATTCTGACGACTACTCCGGTGACCGTTCTGCCGTCGCCTAATTCCGGCGACTGCTCCGACTCCGATAATTGTTAAAGTCATAGTTATATACAATTTGGTCACATATCTTATTAAATAGTTAAAATTTCATTTTTGGTCACATATTATTTTGAGGTCACAAATGTAAAAATTTATAGGTCACAATTAACTTCATTGGTCACTAATCACAAAAATTACAGGTCACAAATTTTTAATTTGTAAAAATTACTCCATACTTATTGGTCACAGGTTATATTTTCAGTCACATAGTAACGAATTTTAAGATCACAATTGTCATATAGATGATCACATATACCCAAACACCCATCCCCCAATCCCAGTGTACCACCAATACTTGGTCACAGATCGATATAGTTGGTCACATATACCCAAACACCCGTCCTTCAATTCCAGTACATCACCAATACTTGGTCACATGTCACAGATCGACCAAATAGTTGGTCACAGACACTTCGTTCCATCCGCCGCCGACCCTAATCCCCAAACCACCCACCAACAACTCCACGATCACCGCCTGAACAGCATCACCATCGTCACCTTGTCACAATACCACCGGGACAACAATAACAAAAATGAACACAAACTAACCTGCCATTACACACAAAGAGATCCGCGAAGCCATAGCCCCTACACACAGCACACACCCACAGTACCTCCCCTGCCAATCGACGCCTAACTCACCTCCACCACCAATTACCCCTCACAGTCGTCAACCAGTTACCACACCAATCAACAGCGTTGCTGTGAGTTACCACACCAATCAACAGCTCTCACAGTTACCACACCAACCAGTACCACACCAATCAGCAGCCCTCACAGTCGCGCTGCTGCAAAATCGCAGCAAATGGAGGGGAATGGGAAGGGAAGGAGACCGGCGTCACCACAACACCACCAGTAGCGGCATCACGCTGCTGTGAAATCACAACAGAGGGAGGGAGGGGGGGAAGAGGAGACCGGAGGCTGGTGGTGGAGGCGGCAACGGCGAGAGAGTGGAGAGAATTTGTGAGAGAGTTCATCTAGGGTTTTGTATTTGAAATGAATTTGGTGGGATAGATAGGGTGGGTATATATTTTAATTTACTTTTATAATATCATTATTAATATTAATTGTGAAATTAAAACCTTATTTTTGATTAAAAAACGTTAAAACCTGAATTTTTAAAATGTGAAAGAAAATGTCTGGTTTGGTGTAATTACCACTAAATGATATTGACACAGACCAATTAATAAAGATCTTGAGCTACTCCTCTTAACAAAGTTGACCTTTTAAGATGGACCTCCAAATCTTAACATAGTATCATAGCCCATTATGCTCCAACGAGCGATTCGATTCTGTTAAGACTCTAAAATGAGCACGTGGATTTCAAGATTGGTCTGTTCAAATGAGTCACCATTTTGCGGGGGCGTGTTAAGGGATATATATCCCACATCGATAAATGATATTGATACAGACCAATTAATAAAGATCTTGGACTACTCCTTTTAACAAGGTTGACTTTTTAAGATGGACCCCCAAATCTTAACATTTATTACCAAAAAAAGTGTACTATTGTACATTTACAGTTGTAGTTTCATTATTTCAAATATGTATGGACACCGATAGGGTTTCCTCCTGCATTTTCTATGTAATTAAATACAATAGTATGGTGTTCATTTGGGATTTTTATTATGTAATATTATCAGGTGCAGCAACTTTTTGTTTAGACGGGCGTGGTTAGAAAGTCTGAAATTTGTGATTAGTGAAATTGGATACAAGTTTTCTCCTTGTGGTCTCTGTCTATTTTTAAAATCTTCATAAGTTCATTTATGATGATATGCAATGGCATTTTTTCATTTCCTGAAGGACTTAACCTTGACAGCTATAAAACATGTCCTTCTAGATTGAAGCAATTACCATGAATCAGATAGAATTTTTTTTTTTTGGATAATCGTGGATGTCCGGGCCAACTTGCGCGCACCTCGACTAATCCCATGGGGCCCTAAAGTTTACGGCCGAGTATTTACCTCAATGGCCATGAGGAGACTCGAACTGGTGACCAATGGGGAGCAACCTCAAGGCCTAAACAATTGAGCAACCCCTCAGAGTTATGAATCAGATAGAATATTGCATCTTGATTTTGCATTTTCAATATGGTTTCCTAAATCACTGATATTTTATACCGTCTTATAATCTTATTGGTGCCAATCTAAGTGAACAAATACTTGGGGTATGCAGACGGTATGAGGATTATTGAATTCGAAAAGGTGTCAGTGCATAGCTCCTCATCAGATGGCTTATCTTCTGAGTTGAACAGGTACACTTGAAATCCCCAAGGCTTTTTTTATTTTTTTTCCCTGCAGTATCTCGGCTGGACTCGTGATGTTTTTGTTACAAAAGATGCATTTTCTCTGGTCTTCAAATAAGAAGTTTGGTTAGTCTGAAAGAACTAGTACTTCTATGGTCATATTGTCGTTTGAGAGAGTGCATTAATGGATTTTTCATCGCTAATCAACACCTATAGGGGGAAACCATTTGGAAAATCATTAACAAGTTAAGTTTTGTTTATGTTATGGATTAATGACCTAATCCCTGATTTTGAGAGCAATAATAAAGAAACAAGAAATGGAAAAACGCAATGTGACAGAGATTTGCAGTGGTTGTGGTTGACCTCACCTGTGAAAGATACGTCCACTTGCTACTCAAGATTTTTCACTGTTATGTTGAAGTAGATTACAAGAATTGTCTGCAGAATTTATTCAAACAATTTAGTTTATACAAACAACATATCCGCTAGCTTAATAGCAAAAATGATTATTAGAGTCCACATATATTTAAACCGGGATGCTCGTAACGAACGGATCTGACATCTTTATTACCCCGTGCCTTAGATAATATAGGTAAGGTCTAACTACTGTGTTATTGATACAGACCTAGTGGCCTACCGTACAAAGGAGTTTAATCTTGTGCGAACATGCTAATAGCTGCAGTTGAGGAACGTTACAAGGACGCAGGTATTCTTTCTAATTGCATGTCCTGGACATCATTTAGAAGTCAGTTACTGTTATTTTTCAAGTATACTAGGTGTAAGCAACGTGCAATGCACGTTTGCCTAATTTATATTTAATAGTTTTGTTTAAGAATTAATTTGTTATTAATAAAGATGTAATTTTTTTGGTTAATTAAATAATTAATGATGTAATGTTTATGTAATTGATAAATAATTAAATAAAGTGCTTCTCTTTGTTATTTCCAACCCAAAATCACAAACAGAAAACTCAAGGTATGTTAAGGGGTAAGAAGATAAGTTTACTTAGACTCCATTTGATTCTCATTAATGTAGAATGAGAATGAAAAATATAACCGTTATTGGACTCCACACAAGAGATAGAAATTCAAAATTGATAGATTGATGTGATGGATAACGATCATATTTTTCATTTTTATGTGTTTTTAATAAGAAACAAATGGAGGCTTAAACTTTTTGCATGACTTAAGTTTTTACTCTTTTTTAAGTAATAATGCAATTTATTTTATCGCTAAAGTATTATATGTATTACGATAATATGTGTATATCATGTGTTAGACTTAGTATTGGTAAGTGACGGGTAAATTTTCGAGGACGAAAATATTTTAAGGGGGTGAGAATGTAATACCCCGAAAATTTTCATAAAATATAATTCAATTTTTATATACACACTATATTTTAATATTTTGAAAGTTAGGGACTAAATGATATATTTATCAAATTATATTTTATTTGTGTCAAATATTTAGATATTGATGGAGTTATCGTAAATATATGAATATTGGTCTCGTTGGATAAATCGTAATTATATACATAAATCAGATTCGAGAAAAAATCGATTCGGATAAGTTAGCTCCAAGATATTTTAGTTTGAAGGAATTATCAAAAGCTAATTTATTATTATTATTATTTAATTATAATTTTGAAAGTAGGGGTGGTGAAAAAAGATTTTCCGTTAAAAACAAAAAATTCCGTTAGTTTTTCTGTTAAATCAAGAAATTCTGTTAATTTTTCCGTTAAACCAATATATTCCGTTTAATAGCCACTTTTTATATATAGAAAGATTTGTATTTGAAGACACCATACCTGCTATTACACTTAAAAATGGTTACAAGGTAACGCGTGAAAAATTTAATTAGCTCGAGTACCATGTCATAGTAGCTAGACATATGTAAGTGTGGGTTATATATAGAATGGGGCAGCATAAGAGAGGGGCAGGCCGAACTCCACTCCTAAGAAGTTTCCGAGTTCAGTACTGGAACAAGATCATTTCGAGAGCTTGGAACATATACGAGGGTATGGAATTCAAGATTTCATGTTATTAGCTCTTGCCAGTTTTTATCATAGAAACCTAAACATGATTTTCCATGTATTAGTTGTCCAAAGAGCTTATCCGAAGCTTACGTGCTTTTTTGTTCGTGCTTTTAAGTGCTATAAGATCTGAATTCTATGAAATGTGTGGATAATAAGTGGATAGTAAGATGTGGATCCTATGAGATTTTTAGATAAAACGTATGTTTGACCAACTTAAATATAATTTTAGCTTTGCCATGCTCTGCGCAAGAATTAAAAAAGCTTCTCAATGATTTTGAATTAAACCTTTTGGTGTTGTACTGCAGCTCTGTGGAGGGACAGGCTCACTCAACTTCGCTCGAAGAGGAACTCGACATAGGTCATCATAATGTCATCTCTCTTTGGTACGAATGCCACTAGACAACAGTATAATGAATAAGATTTCATGTTTGTTGTGCTGTATTAGACCATATAAATAATTTAATACAAGATTATAGTAGATATTACTAGGTAGAGTGGTATTATGATAGATTAAGGTGTGGATAATATCATTTGATTTTTCATATAAAAGAGGGTTATTTGCTATATGTTTTCTATCCAGCTTAAATCCATATCCATCATCGGTGTTATGGTATATGGTTGACCATCTTCTGAATGAAAAATTAGAAAAATATATCCACCTTAATCCACATCAATACTTCTACCAATTAGTATCAATTATAATTTTATACTAAATTCCTTATACGGCATAATCCGGTGCACCAAATATAGCGTAATAGTATTTAGTCCTATCAAATACCCCGACCAAACAGCTTTGTTTCAATGTATTGTTTAGGGTGGATGATTTGAAAAGTCGAACAATGATATAATGCATTCAAACTAGTTGTTTGTCATGGGTAAGAAATTGCACCCTCGACCAAGAAAATTGGCCGATGGGTTAAGATAGTCGATAGTCACATCTAAGTAAAGTTGATTATAAAATTCGACTTGGAACTTCTTGCACGTCTCCTTATTAACAATCAAATCAACCTAACGAGTTATGGACATTTTTTTTTCGCAACTAGACTCGTATTTTTTAAGAAAAATGGAAAGATTATAATAATGATGCAGCATGAAAGATGATTTTGAACAAAAAAAAAAAAAAAATTGAAATAAAAATTGAGAATTAGACATTTGGATTTTACATTCTAGAGCTAGCTTTGGGAAGCTTAAAACTTTACTTTCAAGTAAATATTGATTTTCAAATAGAGAAATCGCATTATTCGCCTCCAACCAGACCTTTTGAGTTTCGAGTAAAGCAACATACTTATATCTAACTTTTTTTAATTTCATTTTGGTCTCCAACTTTTGAAAAATTTAAAAACTTAACCTTTTAACTTAAATAAGCTAAAGAAAAATAAGTCCCTAAGCATATGGTAACAATTTTCATTCACGATTCTTAAACGTCCCAAAAATTGAAATTTCGTCGCAACATTTGCTTCTTGCATAATCTACTAATTTTATAAATTAATAAAAACATAATTCATAAGCTATTCTAAGTATATTCCCAAATCACATCATGTTCGAACAAGTTGAATGTTCTACAGGAATTGGACTACCTTGTGTAAATTCTCTTCTTTTATTTGATTATTTTTAATTTGTTCTTGATGATATGTTACTTTTTGACATTGCTAGGATTTGTTGTTTTGTTGAATCTCTATACTGTCCATGAGAAGCTGAGACAAGAATGATACAGCATTTGGGTATTTTGCTTAAAATCAAATGGAGCAGATTTTTTCACGTCAGTAGTCCAGGTTTGGTGGACATGCACATTTTATTGGAAATTCAATTTGTTTCATTTACTTTGGAATCTTGTTTTAATATCAATGTTATGGACACGATTTGCTTTAGAACTTAGAAGTATATGAAGGATCCCTTCTCTGTTTTATATTATTTGTTGATTGCCTGAGTAACACCCTTAATGAAGGAGCTTTGTTAGTTGTACTCACATCTAAAGGCATTTGTACGCTCTGTTAGATAGGATCGGGCAAGACAACCAAAATATACCTAACACGTTTGTGTTCCTTAATCTTGCTATTCGGTCCAAGCGCCAATATGAAACACACTAGGTATTCTTGTATTGAAGTCTATGAACTTCTCAGTTGATGATACCTGAATCATACTTGTGACATTGTATGTGTCTAAAAGTAATTGTGTGGAACTTGTGAAGCTGGGAAGTGGGAAGTCTCTTTTAACATGGAACATTGATCTCAGGGAAAATGGATTTTCTTTTTGAGTTAAAAAATGCATGATTTTTGTTTGATCATGTTTTAAACATCTCATTTGAGTATCAATTGGTGTCTAGCGAGGGAAGGCTTCACATTTTATGATGTTTGACCATCATCATTTGAGTGACTCGGATCTCTAGGCTTGAAAGCAGTGTTGTTTCTCGTCAATAATTTCTACCTTGACATGAATTTCTCGTAGCTCTTCTTTCACCTGATTATTTGTAGAATTGGGTTTTAATCATTCCATGTGAAATCCAGTTAGTGTTTGCAAGGAAAAGTTAAACCTTTTACGGCATTGAACCGGTCATTATTTAAGTGAACCAATTCTTGATCTTAAAGAGTGAGTTGCATTGTTGCTCCCAAGTGTTTCAACACAATCATTGAGATGAATGCAATTCACATCAAAAGTGAGTGTGTAAAAACACTACACGAAGCAGTAGTTCTAAGTGTTTAGAGGAGGTGGCTCAATAATAGACACTCTTATTCAAGAAAATTTAGTTTTCAACAACACAATCGAGGGGTAGTTGAGCTTGATCATCTGTACCATAACTGGAAATGGTAGGTGCGTCGATGACAAAAACGGGACTTGATTGAACTTCAGCGACTTGAGTGAAATATTATTCAAAAATAAATAAAAATTAATCTCCTCGATTTTTTGAAGAAGCATTTATTTCGATAAAGCTGGAGAGATGAAATCGTTTCATTTATTTTTATTTTCTTTCTTTATTGTTCTCTCAAGTTCCAATTGCACAAGATCACAAAATGTCGTATCGCTCCATAAACGAGAAGCTCCTTGCAACATAAATTCCTTAAATTCGACAAATCGAATTGACCTAAACCGACTCGGGTCGGTTGAGTCAGTTTATTTATTTTGTCAACTTGGTTTCAAGTAGAGATTTCACCCCGGTTGCCGGGTGGTCCATACTTCTAATAACAGTTCTCTTGACACTAATTGAAATACAAATAACTGAGAAAAAAAAAAATTGATGGAGCGGAATATGTGTGCGCGAAGAACGAATCTAACGTGTTGTTTAGTTAGGCTTATAAGTCTACTTATAAGACGAACAAAAAATATTGACATGCATATATATACAATATTATCTTTAGTTTATCTTTAGTTTGATGTAAGGCTGGATATGGTTCTATTCGATTCTATCGATTTGAACCCGGATTTTATAGTATTCAATAAGTGGAATTTTCATGTCCAAATTTAATTGTGGAACCGTTCGGATTCGGTTCGGTTCGGTTCGGTTCCATTCAGTTACCAATTTTCTTACAATAATTAATTTTTTTAATATTTACAACAACGTTATATTAATTCAATTAACGACACGTTCAGTTTTATATCTTACAAATAACGAAGTCAATTCGAGGATATCTTTTATGCCTCTCTTAATTGAGTCATTCATAGATTTGACTGTTAAAATCACATGAAGAAGAGAATAGCGAGCTCGCAATAATTTAGAGAGGCACGCCCAAACTTCCAATTCGATTTCTCTAGAACAGCATTACAGTAGAATAAGATATTTGGATAAAACTTATGTCAATTTGATTAAGTTGAGCTTAGGCTTTAAATTAGAAATAGGAAAAATCATAGGTTGGGTTTGGGCTAAATTAATTAGTTAACAATTTATTAAAAATAAAATAAAATAATTTGGTTTATCTAAGATTAAAAAAAATAATAATAAAGAATTATGGAGATTCATTTCTTATGCAATTCTTCGATTTTTGGTTTAGAATCAGGAATCGAGCCAAATCCGTCAGTTTTCAATTTAGATACACGTTCGGATATTTATTTAACTTAAAAATAATCGTTCAATTCGAAAGTTTTGTTCAGTCCTTTTTTGATGAATGCTGAGCAGCCGTTGCTTAGAACGTGCAAACTTTATTCACTTTTAACTCAAAAGTAAAAAGTCAACAACAAAAAGAAATTGAGTTTGCTTGGTTAAATAAATTATTAAACATGTTTGAGTGGCCTTACAAATCTACTTATAAAAGGAGAATAACTAGCCCCTGTCGTTGCTTAGAATGTAGTTGTCTCAGATTAAAAAATATTACATTTTTGTATGCTAAAAAAAAAAAAAAAAGCAAAACAATTATGTTCGGTTATGTTTGATTAGTATAATTTGTGCATAGAATATCTCCTGGCATTGTCGTAAAAGTCCATTACTTTCGTTTCGGTTATGTTTGATTAGTATAATTTGTGCAGAATTACTTTTATGCTTGACAATTATTGAGTTAGAATGTCAAATGAACAGTGTTCTAAAAAGCGTAAAGCGTGGCTAGGCGTGGAGGTCAAGCTTCAAGTTTTAGGAGTTTAGGCGAGCCCAGACGAAGTTTAAGCGTAAAAAAGCGTTTTTTTATTTTAAATTTTTAATCATCGTAAAAAAATTCAACAATTCAAATAATACATAACAAACATCTAAAATTATAAAATACTGCATTTACTTAATAATTCCTTCATAAAGATAAGTTTCAAAATCATAATTACAGAACGTTAATAACTTGTAGCTTAAATCTTATCTAATCTAACTCTTTATCGGACTCTAATTTAATGTCTTCTTCTTTATCTACAAAAAAAAAAAAACAAAAAAAAAGGTACATTTAATGGAGCATAGCATATTTAAGTAATTGTTCATTGGCAAAAAAAAAAATGAGTCGTGTACAGCGCGCCTAGGCAGGAAAAATTAGGCCTCCAAGGGGAAAGCGCGCCTAGCACGCCTAGGCGCCTAAGCGCGCTTAGGCACGCTTAGTTGCGCATTAAGCGGTCAACGTTGTCCATTGACCGCTTAATTACCGTTTAGCCTCAAAGCGAGGCGTTTTCATTCCGTTTCGCGCCTAGGCGGCCTAGGCACGCTTTTTAGAACATTGCAAATGAATAACACTATTTTCTCCCCGATAGTATAATCAATATATGTTTTGCATTATTAATATTTAAATAGTATTGAAATTTGTTAGGTTAAAAAGATTAATAATTTAAATAAGTGATAGGATAAATTGCAGCAACAGTTTCAAACATTTGAATTTTTTGCAGACTTTACATTAATCTTTAGTTTACATCACCTTTGAAAAATTAACACCTAGGTCCAAATGGATCCATGCATTAGACAGTTAGTTGACTAAAAAAATGTGCTTTCACCAAATCTAAAGAGGGTAAAATGGTAAATTTGTAATTATTCCACATAAAACCATTAAAATAAAAAATGGAACTGTTCATATTCCAAAATCCATCCCACGCGCACCCCCAAACCAACCCACTAAATCAAAACCAGATCATGAGCAATTTTGTGAACCTAAAGCAGGGAGCAAATGAGGAAAAACGATGGTAACCCTTTTTAAATGATGATTTTTTGATGTATCGTCTTTATTTGAAATAGGTACTAATAGCAATGAAATATTGGAGTGCATATTCTAATGTTTGTCCATCACTTTGCCATTCATAGTACTGGATATTCTTAATCCTTGACTAATTTATTGTTGCTCCTACAAGCAATTTTGTGCTAATGTTTCTCCCAAGACCGTTGAAAATTTTCGCACACTTTACACAAAGTTTGTAATAATATTTTCACATTTTCGCAAACACAATAATGAAGTGCCTGTGGCATTCGGCAACAACGACGAGCGAGTAGTGGTAGATGTGGAAGAAGGCGACGAATGGGTTGATTTGGTTTTTATTTAGTGGTTGGGTTGGGGGATGGAGTTTGGGGTTTGGTTTGGGGTGGGGTGGGGTGGGGTGGGGTGGGGTGGGTGAACAGCCCATTCTTCTTTTAATTGTTTTACGTGGAATAATGACAAATTTACCATTTTACCCTCTTTAAATTCAATCCAAACACATTTCCTTGTTTAACTAACGGGCAAATGAATGAAATCCATTTATTTTAATCCTAGGTGCTGGTTTTTCAAAGGCTTGGAACCGTTGGTGGCACAACTGAATGTAATGGTAAAGTCTGTAAAAAAAAAAAAATTCAAAGGTTTGGAATCGCTGCTGCAATTTTTTTTAACTAATATTAAAATTTTTTTTTTTTTTTTAACACTACCATCTATTTCTCGTACATAGTTTTAGTTTAATAATACTTATTTTATTTAGTAATCTAATACGGCAAGTAGTAATTATTTATTGAAAGGTACATGTTTTTGGTTCACACGGAGGGGACATAGTCATTAAACTCGGTCAAACGGACGGGTTGATTTGACTGGGATCCTAGTCAGGTCTTGTTATCATGTTTGGACTGTTCCACCTGTGAAAAGCATAGATTCTTGGTAAATTATCCCTCTAATCGACCTAAATCATCAACCTGAAAATCCAGATTTGAGAAGTCGGCTCAAAAAATTTGATCTCAAGAGAAAAATTTATTCAACCAGACAAATTGAATCGAACCAAACCGACTTATGTTATTTACTTCTCACGTTCCGGGAATCGTCTTGATTTGAATGATCATGTATTAAGAGCTAAATAAACGTATAGATCACAATTATTACAGAAAACTTGAAACTGCAAATTTTTTGGTATATCACATCCATGCTTTTACGATTCATGTCACATCATTGATACTAGTGTCGATTTATTAGTCTTGTCGTTCAATTTCTAGTAGAGATATCACCTAATGAAAACTGTCAATTTGGTTGTCAAGTTGGATTTGAAATTGATCCGAAATCAATCCAACCATGTGCTCGCATCTAATCAAACATGCCAATTTTATGATTAGTTCCAATTTTATATATTTGGGTTTGGAAACCATGATATGATATTTTATAAATTACCACACAAGATACCAATATGTTGGCACCTTATATTGATGAAAAATGAAACTGAAGCCCTGTTTGGTACACATTAAAATTTTCATTTTCATTATTCTATTCATTTTCAGTCACATATTCTTTAATAAAATAATATTTTTCATCACATCAATAACTTTTCCTTCTTTTTTAATCACACATTCTCTATTAATCTACTATTTAAAAATGCATTATTCCAAAATAACGTGGCTGAAACACCCTGAATTACATATAATGACTTTTCAATACACCTTGGAGACCTTGACATCCATATGTTTTTTCAATTTTTTGTTCATTTCCCATTTGAATTTTTTAAAATTATTAATATTGAATGCATGTCTAATCACTGTCTACCTTTTAAATTATGTAGACCCAACTCACATCATAGACCGCCGAATATTGGTATCTCAGGGTCCCACTTGACACCTATCCTTACAACATTGGAGAATAATTAACTACTCTGCTGACTTTTGGGGTGCACCATCACCAATTGGATTGGAATTGAAAAGAAAAAAAATGAAATCTTGAGGCTAATAATAGAATAATTAATAGATATTAAATATAATTTAATTGTACTAAATCTTCCATGTTGTTGTTCCTAAGTAAACCTAGGAGTCTGCATATAAGGCTTAGAAGTGAATAAAAAAAAAAAAAAACAGATCTTTCATTAATAAATCTAATTATAATTAGTATTAATCAGCTAACCAAATTCTAGAGATTCACGTGCGTACAACTAACTGACCCTTTTTGTTTCACTAAAATTCACATTCTTGACACCAGTTCTCCACCTAAACCTGTCAAACTCCGATGATCTTTTTGTTGTGTCAAATTTTCAGTT
Source organism: Fraxinus excelsior (assembly GCA_019097785.1). Classification (NCBI taxonomy): domain Eukaryota; kingdom Viridiplantae; phylum Streptophyta; class Magnoliopsida; order Lamiales; family Oleaceae; genus Fraxinus; species Fraxinus excelsior. Next base: position 9,589,999 of record CM032625.1, on the reverse strand, counting down.
TCTTTCAGAATCTCGGATCTTGAATAAAACTCTGATTAGGGTCTTTGTTTGATTTGATTTTGTGATTTTCGAAGAGCTATTTGGTTTTGATTTTTGACAGAAAAGTGTTTTCTGATCTGAGTTATTATTTATTAATTGTGTGGGGCTTAAATTTGACGTGGATCAGTGATTTGCTGTGTAAAGCCATTACTTTTTAGTTCTTTTTTCTTAATCAAGATTCAAGATTTTTCGTGGGACATTCTTGCGAGAACTGGGATCTTTAATAAAGGCATTTTAGCCTTTTATATTCGGTGTGCACGAGTACTGAGATCCTAGGATTCCATAGTCAGTGCTTTTTACATAATAAATTCTAGAATCTTTGCTTAGTTATTTAGGATTTAACAATGGAGTCTTGCTGTGTGGCCATGAAAGCTAAAGTGCAACCAATGCAAACCAATAAGCGTTTTAGCCATGAGGGAAATGGATTTTGGGGGGAGAAAATCAGAGGGAGTTTGAAAAATAATGCTTTTCGAAAACAGATTTCGCAGAATTTAAGAAGTGAAAACAGGAGAAAAGATTTCAAGCCTGGAGTTGCATTTTCGGTTTTGACACGCGATATCAACAAAGAATTGGTGGTGAGTGAATAAATTCACCTCAAGATTTCATATATGTTCTTGAAATATTTGTTTGATTTGTATGAATTTGAATTTAAAAATGGTTTCAGGCATTCGAAGCACCAATCTTTGATGATCCTCGAAAGGGAGATCCTAAAAGTGTGGCTTCAATAATTCTTGGAGGGGGTGCTGGGACTCGGCTCTTTCCTCTTACCAGCAAGAGAGCTAAACCTGCTGTAAGAGGAGTTCTAACATACTTTTGCTTATTGTGTAGTATTTGTCTTGGGTTTTGATTATGGTAAAATTCAGTATGTTAGCTTTTGATGACGACGAAAATCGGCAATCAACTTCATGTAGGGAGACTGCGTCTTCATTTATATTGCTTTTCTTAGTCTACGAGGAAAAAAGAAGTGACTTCACTTCTAGAAGTATGCCATTTTCACAAAGAACAATATTGAACTTAGGGACTTCAGAGTAAAAAAAAAAAAAAATTATTAGAGATTAAATTACAATTGACATGAAGGTTAATATCTCGATGTGTAATCACACGATTTGTTCTGCAGGTTCCAATTGGAGGCTGTTACAGGCTAATTGATGTACCCATGAGTAACTGCATCAACAGTGGGATACGGAATATTTTCATATTAACTCAATTCAACTCTTTCTCCCTTAATCGCCACCTCGCTCGCACGTATAACTTTGGAAATGGTGTTAATTTTGGGGATGGATTTGTGGAGGTAAGATGTAGTTGTTGACTAAAACCTAGTGAAGTGTTAATTATCTAAACCGTCTGCAAATAACAAGAAATCTCATTTTGAAACTTTTTGAAGTTTCGATTTATTCTTAGCTAATGTGTTAAGTGCCTTGTTCGAGAGAAAAAAAATCAACTTTAGTTATGCGTCCCTTTAGATTCTGTTTAGCTTAAAAAGAAAAATATGTATTCGAAACAGGTTCTAGCTGCTACTCAGACACCAGGGGAAGCAGGTAAGAAGTGGTTTCAAGGAACAGCAGATGCTGTGAGACAATTTATATGGGTGTTTGAGGTACGTTTTATAGAAGCTAAATTGCTATTGAAAAACTCATTGAACAAAGGACTAATGATGATTCTAAACATGTTGTAGGATGCTAAAAATAAAAATGTCGAACACATTCTTATCTTGTCTGGCGACCATCTTTACCGAATGGACTATATGGATTTTGTTCAGGTACTTGGTGATTCGATCAGAATATTTTGCAATCAGTAACTCAATGCATGTTGCAAATATTTGTCTAATTAACGGAAATTATGCTTGCAGAGACATATTGACACAAATGCTGACATTACGGTTTCATGTGTACCCATGGATGATAGGTTTGTGACTGTCTATTCACTTTTTTTTTCCCCCAAAGCAAAGCATTAATCATCATTTGAGGATGTGCCCACTCTGAGCCTTAAAATTTGACAGACCTAAAGACGAAGATTTGAATGTCTACATATAGAAGTATAGCAGTAACTCTTTATCATGCCCAAAAATGCTCAGGAATCGTTTTTCAATAAATAAAAAAAACTTTTAACAAAATTTTGTTATATACTTACATGTTAAGGTGACAAAAAAGGGGATTCTCTCTTTCTTTTTTCTGGAAATGACTGCTTTATGTGTATTTAGTGTCTGTGTCTCTCTCATTTACATTTAACTGTGCATCTTCTGTTTTATGTAAATGTGGCATCTTTACTCCTTACATCCATAGATATACTCTTAAAGCCCCCTTACTAGTTGAAAATATGAAATGTGGATTTTCTTTGGCATCAGAAAATCATTTATCAATGTTTTTCTTGATAAGTTAGTTAGTAAATTTCAAGTTTCTTTTGTTTTGCAGCCGAGCCTCAGACTATGGATTGATGAAAATTGATGAATCTGGGCGTATCATTCAATTTGCTGAGAAACCAAAGGGCTCTGCTCTGAGAGCAATGGTATACTAACCTTATTTTTAAAACTTGAGTTTTCTTTGCAGCATCTGTGACCTCATATCTTCAGGAACTCACTATGTCGACTGTTTAAGCTATTTATATTCTGTTAAATTTCATATTCTAACATTTCTTGGGTTGTTTGACGATGTTCTGCAGCGAGTCGATACCTCTGTTCTGGGACTTTCTGAACAAGAGGCTCCAAGATATCCTTATATTGCATCAATGGGAGTTTATGTGTTCAGAACTGACGTCCTACTAAAGCTTCTACAGTTGAAGTGTCCTTCATGCAACGACTTTGGCTCAGAGATCATTCCTTCAGCTGTCGAAGACCACAATGTTCAAGTGAGATATCAGATCAGGCACAAAATATTACGGCATGTTTAGTAAGGAGGATTAGATAGTACTAGACATTATTAAATTATATAAAGAAGCTAAAATCCTACTCATTAAACTGTCTACTCCTGTCTCGTACTGTTACCAAATAAAGATTTCTCTGATATGTGGTTTTTTGAAGTTGACATTCAAATCGTGCTGACTATTGTATTCCTGATGCATCTTGTTATAATATCAGGCGTATCTATTTAGCGACTACTGGGAGGATATTGGAACAATAAAGTCTTTCTTCGATTCGAACTTGGCACTCACGGAGCAGGTTAGTATCTCTTTCATGAGAGTGATACCCAAACCATTGAGCAGCTCTAAGAACATCTCCAAGAAGCTCTCTATTTTTAAATAGTATATTCTATAATTTGGAGAGCATTTATAAATTTAAAGAGTTAAAATTTTGAAGTACTCCAACAAACTCTTTATATTTAACACTTATTACTATTCTTAACAAATATTTATTATTTTTCTTTATTTTTTATTTTAACTAGCTTTTCTTTATATTATTTTATTGATTTCCTATATTGAAAATTGAAACTTTTTGAATGCATTTAATTATAGAGAGTGGATTTGGCTCTCCAAATTTGGAGAGTCAAACTCACTCTCTAAATTAAAATGTTAATTTAAAGAGTCTCTTGGAGCATGATTTTAAATGTTGACTCTTTAAAATAGAGAGCATCTCATGTTTAAACAGTCTCTTGGAGATGCTCTAAGTCTGATAAATTATGATTGAGATGTGCACACCTTGATTAACATTGGAAAATCCCATGTATATTTATGTTTGTTTATCAAAAAAAAATTCAGTGGCAGACTCTAATAAAACTAACTACAGACATTTTACATTGAAAATGGAAATTATTAAATAGGGAAATGGATTTTCTTGGATAATTTGGAGACCAAATTTAATTACTTTGATATGAGATAATATGCTAATTTAGCAGGATGAACTGGTTGATGGACGAGTGTTTTTATGCGTTTTTTCAATGAAAACGTAGAGTATTAATTCTAGAAATGCAAGCTGATGCTGCTAACTTTCTTTTCTGCAGCCTCCAAAGTTTGATTTCAATGACCCGAAGACCCCTTTCTATACATCTCCAAGATTCTTACCCCCTACTAAAATTGAAAAATGCCGGGTATGCTGGTAATCTTAGAAAAATGTGATTCTGGCTTTTAGTTCAGTCGTGTCTCATGAATGGCTGCTTCTTTCAGATAGTTGATGCAATAATTTCACATGGTTGCTTCTTGCGAGAATGTAGCGTCCAGCACTCTATAGTGGGCATAAGGTCACGCTTGGACTACGGTGTTGAGTTCGAGGTATGTTCTTATCTTTTCTTAGCTGTAGTCGGGTGTCTTAATGTAGTAACAAATATTAATAGGCTCGCAATTATCAAAGCAAATATATTCGATAGCTATTTATGCATTTTGTGAGGCCAGCATTGAGATGTTACAATGAAACTATGAATACGATTTCTGAAAAACTGGACATTTCTCTCTTTTAGGATACCATGATGATGGGTGCAGATTATTATCAAACAGAATCTGAAATCGCGGCTCTTCTAGCGGCAGGAAAGGTTCCAATTGGCGTGGGACGCAATACCAAAATAAGGTATGGGTAGCTTTGGGCGCTTTCGTTTCTGTATATACGTAACTATGTGACTCGTGAGCATGTATAGCTAACCTTAAAAGGTTCACTTATGAGTTAACAAGTTCAAAATAAATTAATGTTTCATTGATTAAACTGGAACATAAGTTACTAACTTATTTTGTTTCATAAGGACTCATTTTCTCGAATTCTGCCCCAAAATGATACTTTTTTTTTATATATATTTTGTGTATTCTTTTGTAAGCTCTGATAACTTTGCCATCAGTCTCCTTTATTTTTTTTCTTTCGCGGCTTACACATTCTGACTCAGTTTATTTGTGATTTTGCACGAAGAAATTGCATTATCGACAAGAATGCAAAGATTGGAAAAGACGTCGTCATTGCAAATAAAGATGTAAGTATACATCCGTTAATCTGTTCAAAATATTTTTACTGGACTTAGAACTCATACCGGTATATCAGACTGAAACTTCATTACTGATATAATCACAACGTGCTTATCTCAGGGTGTCGAAGAAGCAGATAGGTCCGGTGAAGGGTTCTACATTAGGTCGGGAATCACTATCATATTGAAGAATGCAACGATTAAAGATGGAACGAGTATATAAGATGAGACTACTCATCGCTTCCACAACAAAGAGTAGGCTAGTTCTGTTCATATATGAACCTTGAGAACATAATTATTTAATCGTAGTGCCTAAATAAGTAGCTTTTGTACTCAATTCTACGTCGGCTATGACAACATGTTTACAATGTGGTTCCCGAGATCTTTTTAGCTAGAAATATCGTTCTCGGTAAAATTATATTTTCTTTTCAACATGTTTCTTATTTCCTCTTTTTTGAGCTAGAAATATCGTTCTCGAAAAAATTATATTTTCCTCTCAGTATGCTTCTTACTTCCTCCCCTGAAAACCAACTTTTGTTTTGCTTTTATTAGAAAATTAACAAAAAAAAAGTGTGAAGTGCATGTTTGGCAAAGCTTAAGCATAAGCTACTTTTTTCTTATCTTATAAAAAAATGTTCACTTCTAAAGTAACTATTTCCTTGTGAAGTTAGTAACTACTTATTTTGGCGAATTTCGTATACATTTCTGAACTTCCAACGCAACCTCAATTGGATCACTAAGTTTTAATTGACTCAATAGGGTTAGTGAACTTCAAGTTCGTATCAATTCTGTCATGGAACTAACTTCAATTTTGATTTCAAAGTTTACTGCTTTTTAAATTGCTTATTTGGCAACCATATTACAATGGATCCTTCGTACAATAGCTGTTTGGTATTTTTCAAATGTATTTTTATTTACGAGACAATGGTAGCATTGTTCATATGTAAGCATAATACTTTTTGCATATACATATTTCAGTAATTCCTTACATTCACAATACACAAGTTCAAAGATTTGCAGCTAAATCTTTTGAGAAAAAGCAACATTTTTCTAATTTCTTACTTCTTCCTTGAAATCCATTCAAGAAAAAATATTAAGTTTTCATAATTATGATAAAGAGAAACACGTGAAATATTCATAAAATCATATATTTTAGTCACAATAGATCTAAAATTTCAATAGTTAGAACATCTTCAATGGTTGTGTAGATTGACATCTCCAAAACCACCTTTACATTCTCATTTACATTTCGGTGGATCTAATTTCAAATTTTGTTCCAATGAGAATATCTAAATCCACTTTTTGTCTTTTATTAATGATAAGGGCGTTTTTATACGTTTATTTGGGTTCAAAAACATAAATAATTGTCAATAAACATTTGGAATAGAGCTTAATTTGTGTAAATTGTGTTTGTAGGATAACAATGAAGATTTTGGTAGAAACTAGAGGAAAAATAGAGAAAATTGGCTAAAAATGAGGAAAACGAAAGTTCAGGGACCAAAATGCAAATAACCAAAAGATGACCCGAGGCCAACTCAAGAGCTTACACGAGCTTAATCATAAATTGAGGAATGCATGGGATAATTGGAAGAAAAGAATGAACAAAAGAGATCAAGATAAAAGAAAATTGGAGTTGGAGGACCAAAATGAAGGATTTGCATAGTTAATTATACCTTGTAGCCGCAAGGTATAATTAACCATGCGGCCGCAAGCATGGTGGCATGGGAAAAAAAGAAAAATAAAGTTGTTTCTTGTGGGTGCAAGGAATTTGTCCTTGCGACCGCAAGGAAGGAATTCGGCTCGAATTTTTTGGTTTCCTTATCCGACTCCAACTTGTATGGTAATGATTCTAAGACAACTATAAAAGCCAAAATACGTCCAGAAACTAGGATTATGCCTTTTTAGAGAGAAAAACAACATTTTTTAGCAAGAACGAAGGCAAGGACGAAGATTTTCATTCAAAGATTTCAAGCTTTACATTCAAGAATTGGGTGATGTCTTCTCCTAAATATTTTCTTTGTTGCTTTAATTTATACATGCTAGGCTAGACTTTTATTGTACTAGGTGAACGATGAACCTTGTAATGTGAACTTTTAATTCTTTGTTTTGCAATTTGATTTTTAAACACGAATGTTGGATGTTGAATGATTTATATTCATTTTATCGTTTCCATAATTATATGCGCAATGGTTATGTGAGTTTGGGTGGTCTATTTCATGCATTCGAAAGAAGGGGAATAGATTCTACAAGGTATAAATCATCGTAAGGTTTGATAGATGATAGAAATATACCGCTATACTTTACTTGAGTATTTAAGTATTCATAAAACGTTATGCATTCTTGTATATTGGTATTTGTCATAGAAATATAGTCAAATGGTATGCGAGAATATGTTTAACTCTACTCGAGAGAGATTGTTGAATATTTTAGGAACATTGACTCTTCAACCGATTCATCGTGCTATCAAATTGTGAAATAAAGGTTAAAAGTGAACTTACTTAACGATTCGGGATCCTAGTACGCTTCTCATTTATAGATTTCTTCAAACATTTGCATTCACATCGTAATTTGCATTTAGTTGTTCATTTTCCTTTAAACTTGAATTCGTAGTCTAATTTAAATAATTCCATCGTTTACTCATCTCATTGAATTTCCTTAGTTTCTGTTAAGGTCAAGATAGGTAAAACTCAAACTAACTTAATCTCTGTGGGAACGATACTTGGACTTAAAAACTCATTTTATTACTTGAACGATCCGTACACTTGCAGTAATCAAAGTCGAATACATTTTCGGCGTGTCAAGTTTTTGGCGTAAAAAATAAAAATAAAAATTGTAAATTTACATCCTTTTTTTTTTTCCTGCCGGAAAATGCAATTTGTATCTCTCCATTCCAGCCACTTAGGAGAGTTTTAAATCATAATCTAGATCTATTTTCCAGCCGTGCCTATTTGTGCTGTGTATTGGGACATGCAACCCATCTCACTTTACACCTCTATTGCCGGTGCTAAATTCTATGACATAAAAATCGATCAATAGCTTATGTGATGTTCAAAAGAGTAAAGTCTCAAGGCTTTTGACATAATAAGAAAACAAATATCAATTGACATGACATACCATCATGTGTTATGTAATAATATAATCCAGCCAATTCAGCAATAATAAGACGTCTCAGGTACAAATAAACCAACAGCATAAACCTGGGAGCAGCAGCCCGAGGAGTCGGCAAAGTAACGTGCATAATAAGTGCATCCGAAAACATGTTCAATTTTATTTGTCAAAAAAGACGAAGCGTTCTCTACAATATTGCAATTTGGAACGAGTTCTGAAGGCAGCAATAACTAAAGGCAAAGTTACCAGTGAAAGATCTCATTGAGCAGCCTTGGGGGCTTTATCCGGTAGAATATTATCTGGAAGAATGAGTTCAGGGGGAGTTTCACGAACAACACCAATCATTGAATCATACTCCTCGTCACGTCGAGCAAACTTCTTACGCAGCATCTTTTCAAGCTCAATCTCATCAAACGACTTCGCATTTTCAGCAGCATGGACTTTTGCAAGGTTGGTGTAGTTCAATGCTGATTGGGAGATGAATGCTATTTCTTCATCCGTAAGCTTCCTGAGGAACTTGGCCGGATTACCTCCCCACACCTGTGACGTGCAAATTCCAAACTTATAATGGTATTTAGTCCATGAAATTTAAAATGCAGTTCAACATATGGGAATTGCATTTTCTCTTCTGATTTTCGGTGTCAGAATAGAAAGTTTACCTCGCCAAAAGGGACTCTCGTGTTCTGTCTGACGAGTGCTCCCGCAGCAACCATGGCATGTTTCTCAACAACCACACCATCAAGCAGTGTGGCTCCCATACCAACAAAAGCCTCGTCCTCAATCGTGCAGCCATGTATAACAGCACTATGACCTACTTGTGCAAATTATAAGTCATTATCCATACAAATACTCAAATAGGATAAAAAGTGCATATTTGGCTAATCTTTCCCTATTGACAACCATTATTTGAAAGCTTCTTTTTTCTACACTCATTTTCAATCACACATTCACAAAATATAATATTCTGCACGTAAACCCAAAACTTTTCCCCCCTTTTTTAACCACACTATTCAAACCATTGTTTTTCCCAAATAATAATGGTTGTCAAACACGGGCAAAGTAACTTACCATTTTTTTTACTTGAAAGGTAAAAGTAGTATATGTAAATATGTTTGGAAACACCTGTAAGTTACTTATAAGCTAAACCAAACATACTGAAAAAGCGTATCGAGTTCTTACTATCTAATACTTACAAAATCAAAATACAACCCAGACGAAATAAAGTGAGAAACTATTATATCAAAGGACAAAACGTAATACTTACCAATGGTGACATTGTCTCCAATAATAGTTGGCAGCACCTTTCCACTTATATTAGATTTCGCCACATGCACAAGGGAATTGTCCTGTATATTGGTTCTAGACCCAACACTGATGCTATTTACATCGCCTGGTGCATAATAAGATACCCAAATCAAATTACATTATAAAAGAGAGTATTCTTCCTTGCTAAATATTTTCTCTACCCCCTAAGATGTATGGTGTCAAGGCAAGCAGAGTTACCCAGGTTGTAAAGCCTTTTAAAACGATCAAACCAAAAATAAGATCTAGGGGAAGAGCAATGCAAACCAGAGGTACAGACCAGAAGCATACTCAAGGTATAATTTTTTATAGTACCATATGAAAAATCAGCAACCATGAAAAAGTAATTGATTTTGTTCCCAAGAGTTGCAATCTTATTGGAACAGAGTGGTGTAAATCACTTCTCACCTCATTTGCCAAAGATTTGAACAAGGAAATAATGAAAATTCATGATATTCTGCAAAGTTGCTGCAAACAATGATACAGCGGTTCGCAAGCAATGACACAGTGGAACCATGTGCATCAAATGCTTCACATGTCTACAATTTGCATGATAATTTACCAAACAAAATTAGTTCACTTCAAAATTTTCAAATATAAAAATCATGGTTGCCTTCCAACATCCTTATATCAACTGCAAATGGACATTTCTAAATTCTATAAACAACCAATGAGGAGTACCGATAGAAAAACCCACCTCTAAGGACACATCCATACCAAATGGATGATCCTTGTCCCACTTGAACATCCCCTATGACAGAAGCGCCTGGGGCAACAAATGCATCCATATCAACCACAGGAGCTTTATCAAAAATATTCATCAGGGTTCGATGCCTGGACACTGAAAAAAAGTGCGAAAATATATGTAAGAAGGAATAAAATTATTGAAGGTAAGCTACAAGAAGTTATCCACCACCAATTACGAACATCTAAAATAACAGCTAACAAAATAAAGCCACATGGTTATTTCATTTAGAAAAAAAATTATATTTCAGTAGGCTAATGCTCAATCAAATCAAAATCTGGAAGAAGTTCTAAAGCATAGATAAGCCAAAACAATTGGCTTCACAGATCAAACATTTAATTTACATGCAATAAAAACAATAGAAATGGGCAACGAAAATAAATCGAGAAGATTATGCAAAATCGTGTCCTTTTCAGTTTTTTCATTTTGTTTCTTTTACCAAAAACAGATGCAGAAGTGGATAGATCAGACAACCTGAATCAAATGAAGCATACTTGGTTTCAGAGGGGGAAGCAACTTGATGGGAATCATGATAAAGATTTATTGAATTACTTTCCAAATTAGATACTTATTTTACGAAATGTAATTAGGATTTTATTTAATAGATTTTTTTATATTTTTTTAGTTGTTTACTTTCCAAATTGGATACTTATTTTAAAAAGAAAAAATCAGGATTTGTTTTAATAGATTTTCTAGTATTTTTCTACTTAAGTTAGACTTGTTTAAACCAATACATTGTAATAGTTAGACTTTGATATTAAATAAACTCATTCTTTCTCCCTCTAAATTCTCTCTATTATCTCCCTCTTCTCTCGTCCTTGTACTTTCTCAATTTAGTTCATTTTCAATTGTGCTTTATCATTATTTGGTCAATAAGAAAGATTGCCTCCCTTGGTATGAGCTATGCCGTATATTGCTATAAGAGTTCTCGACAAAAGATCGATCTCCTTAAATAATGAATTTGCAGTCTATCTCATCGGAGTCCAGATCTCTCAGTCGAGGAGGAATAATAAAAATCCTAATAGAGATATTATTGAATTTACCTTCCAAATTAGATATTTAATTTAGGAAACATAATTCGAATTTCGTTTAATATATTATTAATTGTTTACTTTTCAAATTAAATACTTTTTTAGGGTATATAATTAGGATTTATTTAATAAATTTTCTAGTATTTTTTTACTAAATTTAGACTAGTTTAATCTCTACTTAAGTTTAAGCCTGAAAGACCTAAGGTTCTATGCCCCTGTTTGATGAGAATTGAAATTAGATTTTTAATAGATTTAAATAAAAGTTGATGAAATGTGGTTGAAAAGTTGTGGACCCATGAAATGAGTGGTTAAAATTAATTGTTGACTTTGACTTAAATTAAAATCTTGATTTTAAACTGACCAAACAGGTTCTATATGTTTCATTACTAGCGGGGATTGTCCATGATCAAAACATCAACCTTTGTTTTAAATTTTTGCATCCTATAACTGTTAAAATATAACAAATTCCTGTAAATAATTCTTCTCTTACTCCTAACTTCCTATTGGAGGAGGAATAATAAAGCTCTCTACTACAAAACCATAAAGCTCTGTTAAAACTACTACAAATGCATAGATGATAAAGGTCTAGTCAGATTTTCAAATACTCGTATAATTGATTAATTTTTGAACATGTAAAGTAGAACTTTCGGGAAACAATTGCTCAACTTTCTTGCAATTTAACACTTACATGGCTACTAAAAAAAATAAGAATTTCAAGTATTCCGGAGGTAGACATGTTATTCTTGACAATCGAACAAGGGCAAAAAATGCGCCGACAATTCTTAATGATTATCATAAAAAAAAAAAAAAAAAAAAAAAAAACATGCGTCTATTCGATCTAGCACCATTTCATTTGAAATAGGAGAAACACAAAATAAATAAATATTTTTATCATGCTCATGCATAACCATAGAAAAACAATTTCATGTACTAAAGGTTGCTTGTCCATGCAAATATGCTTACAACTAAGTCCATGCATGTACATAAGAATGTTAGTTCCCATGTCATTAATAAGGAGTTATAGGCCCTAGCTGGTCTTTTCCCAGGTAATTCTTCAACTTCAAAGAAGGGATAACTTAACCACTAGGCAATCCTCTTTAATCCTCTTTTTTCAAAACTTGCAATATGCCCAATGCATATAATGATGTACAAGTTAATTAGATACTTCTTAGCTTATCGAGGGGGTTCTTTTGTTGATTTATTTTATGTTTGTTTGCAAGCTTAACTTTTAATTTTATTAATTTATTTTATTATGATGAATTTTTTAAGAATATGTATGATTTAAAATTAGCATGTTTTTGTACTTTTATATTATTTTTAATTATTTATTAGTCTATCTTAAGTCTTACACCTCAATGCTTATGTCTCAGTACTCAATTAAGCTTTTCTAAACATTGAGGATGATTAAGCCAAACTGTAAACCCAATTTCATCTTTCCTCCTTTATTGCAAGTGATTATATGTTCCTAAACTGCTATTCCAATGTCAGTGGTCCCCCAACCTAATTTTCAGGACTTATAACCACGCCCCGAAGAAATCCTATATTAAGAAGTAAAAAAGCCTCTGTACGCTTGACCCTGACATCTTCTTAATCGAAAATATTTCTTCAAGAATTGACATATACATCTTTAACATGGAAAGCCATACCATTTACAATTCATCCAGAGACCAAAATTCAGATCTTTTACATTTGCCCCAACCATTAAGTAATCATGCATCTGATGTAATTACAGTGGATTTTACCCGACATCCATCCAACTCCATAGCATATCTCATTATACCCCCTCCTCAATTGCCTACCAGAGAAAT